>JAKTPK010000194.1:110310-157597 GCA_030557565.1 Tetrapisispora arboricola | reverse complement strand
CTCTTACATCTCTTACATCTCTTACATCTCGAGCTTCATTCCACACCTCTCAGTCACAACTCAACCCAATGAACTCCAATCGTAGCACACAATTCCAACCTTTAACCTTCGTATCCTCCCATCTTCTCTATCACTTTTACGATGTCTTAACGTTTTTAGGCTGGTGAAATTTTCAGCTCAATTTTTTTTGCAGCTTGAAAACTTCGAATGTTTTAACACGTTATACATTCAAAAATATTCAGTTGAACTGTAATCTATAAGTAATTCTATACTCTTTGAGAACAGGATTCAGAAAGATGTGATATTGCAATTGGAGAGATTCACTTGTTGGTCTGTTGTTGAAGAACGCATTTGAATTCTTGTTGTGTTTATTTTTTTGTTTTAGTTCAAAACATTTGGCCTTCTAATAGAAACAATATTCTTTTGTTGTGTGCTCTCGTAAAATAGAACTGTGCTTTTTGGCGAATTTTTCTATACAACAGTAATTGCAATGGCTAAGAAATCTGGTAAGTCTCAGAGGTCGTCTTCTGGGTCTCAAAAGAAGTCTGCTGAAGAGGTCCCTGGTTCTCGTGAAGATGGGTTCTTTTCAGTGATCGATAATGATCCTGTGTTGTCTTTTGATGTTAAAGATGGGCCTGAGAGACCTTATTTACAAATTGACACTGAAGTTGAAGAGAGTGACTCCAAGGAAAACAGTGATAAGAATATAAGAAAGAGTTTGGTTCAGTTTCGTACTATGAATACTAAAGTTGAACGTTTATTAGTTTTAAGTTTGGTGTTAATTTCTTCGTTTGTTAGATTGAGAAATTTGAGCTGGCCAAATTCTGTTGTCTTTGATGAAGTTCATTTTGGTAAATTTGCTGCAAAATATATTAAAAATCAATTTTTCTTTGATGTCCATCCACCTTTAGCTAAAATGTTATTTGCGTATTTTGCAGCCTTAGCTGGGTTCAAAGGTGATTTTTTATTTTCTAAAATTGGTGATGAATTTCCAATTGATACTCCATACGTCTTTATGAGATTGTTTGCTGCTATTTGTGGGTTGCTCACTGTTTTATTAATGTATTTCACTTTGAGATCTTCCGGTATTAGAATTTGGGTTGCATATCTAATGACCCTTTGTTTTGCTGTTGAAAATTCATATGTCACTATTTCACGTTATATCTTATTGGATTCCCCATTAATATTATTTATTGCTGCATCTGCTTATGCTTTCAAGAAATCTCAATTGTATCCTGTTTTAAGCTTCAATGGTTCTAGATATCTATTGGCTACAGGTGTATCTTTGGGTTTTGCAGTAGCTTCAAAATGGGTAGGTTTGTTCACAATCTCTTGGATCGGTGTTTTATGTGCCATTAGATTATTCTTCTACTTAGGAGATTTAACCATCCCAATTTCAAAAACAATCAAAATTGCAGTTTCAAAATTGATTTATTTACTAGTTGTACCTTTCATTTTATACGCAACTTTCTTCTATATTCATTTTGAAACGTTGATTAATGACGGTGATGGTTCTTCTTTCTTTTCACCAGGTTTTAGAATGACTTTGAATAATAACAACATTCCAAAGAACGTTTATTCCGATGTTGGTATTGGTTCCGTTATCACTCTAAGACATTTAGGTACCCATGGTGGTTATTTACATTCTCATATGGCAACTTATGAAACTGGTTCAAAACAACAGCAAATAACTTGTTATGGTCATTTAGATGACAACAATAAATGGTTGATTGAATTGGCCGATAGACCAGGTGTTACTTTGAATTCTTTTCATAATATTACAGACGGCACAAAGATTAAACTATTCCACGTTAATACCCAACACAGATTACATTCTCATGATCACAAAGCACCTGTTTCTGTAAACAGTGATTGGCAAAAGGAAGTTTCCGCTTATGGTTTCCCAGGTTTCAATGGTGATTACAATGACAATTGGACTGTAGAAATTGATAAGAAAAAGAGTAAGCCAGGTGAAGCCCAAGAAGTAGTTAAAGCCATTGATACTAAATTTAGATTAAGACATGCTACTGGTTGTTACTTATTCTCTCACAAAACTAAATTACCAAAGTGGGGTTTCGAACAACAAGAAGTTTCATGTGCCCATGCTGGTAAACCACATCTAACCTTATGGCAAATCGAAGGTAGTGAAAGTCCTGTTCTTCCATCTTCAGCTAAACGTGTCTCTTATGACATTCCAAACTTCTGGAGTAAGTTTATCGAATCACATAAAGTCATGTGGAATATCAATAAAGGTTTAACTGCTACTCACACTTATCAATCTTACCCTCAAGATTGGCCACTGTTACAACGTGGTATTAGCTATTGGAGCAACCACCACAGACAAGTTTACTTGCTCGGTAATGCAATTTTATGGTGGTCTGTAACTTTTGCAGTATTTGCCTTTGGTATTGTTTCCGCTGTTGAATTGGTCTTGTGGCATTTAGGTACTCCTGTTTTAACTGATTCCCATGTTTTAAACTTTCATATTCAATACGTCGAATATATTTTGGGTTTCTTAGCTCATTACATTCCATCTTTCTTAATGCAACGTCAAATGTTTTTGCATCATTACCTACCAGCATATTATTTCGGTATTTTAGCTTTCGCTCATGCTTTCGATATCACCGTAACTTATGTTTGTAAAAAAAAGAGAGTTGGTCAAGTTTTAGCTTTATTATTTACTATTGCTGCCGTCGTATTCTACGTTTACTATTCTCCAATAATCTATGGTACAGAATGGACTAAAGATATGTGTAAGAATACACAATGGCTACGTGGCTGGGATTATAACTGTAACAATTTTGCTGAGAATCTATCTGATTATGCTACAATTGCTACAACCACAACCACCAGTGCTGCTGAAACGGCTGCTGAAACGGCTGCTGCTGCTGCTGCTGCTAACTAAATTCAATAATTTTTTGATTAAACTATTAAAATCATCCGATTCTTATAAAGGTATGTGTATAATGGTTTGTTGATAAATATACTAGTAAGAACATTTTTTACTCAACTTCTAAGAAGATAATAGTTTTTTTTATGGATGATTAGAAGTACTCGAAAACAACATTGATTATATTGAAATGTTTTATAAACATACAGTTGTTGAAATTAATTAGTTAGTAAATACATGTATAATATAATAAAAAGTTAAATTATTAAATCATATTTTACTGATAATCGATGTCATAGATATATCATTACAAGGATGCAATACAAGTATAGAGTAACAACTTTTGAAGTTTATGGAACTTGTTTTATCTTTTTTCTGTATATACTCAGCATCAAAAATATGGTGGTTAACATGACTATTATGGCTGAAAATTTGACAACATTAAATGTATGATCATAACATTGTGAGCCTAATACACAGGTCCCAATTTCACTATCTGATTTTTCTGCTAACTCAATAGCTAGGATAGAAGCAAAAAATTTTACAGTAATAATACCACCTGATGTACTTAAAGCCCAAATAGTACTGAATCCATTTGATCCGAATGCTTCTGCTATAATTGAAGGAAAGGAACCGAACATAATACCAAACCCAAGACCGAATAACAGTGAAGATAATGATACAATTGAATATACAGATGAACCAAACAAGGAAGAGCTCGTGTCGTTTACATCTGAAGAAGATTTGATCTTCCAAGATCCATATATAATAAGTGCCGAGCAGAAAATAATATTCCATAGTCTCTGGCACTTGTATCTTTTAACCAGCATATCGGATATAGGACCTGATAAAAGTCTTCCCGTAAATGACATCAACGAGAGAATAGAAACCTGAACTGACTGTATGTTGTCTACATTTCCACTCAAACTGTCCAAAGCTAAGTTACTCACATTTGCTTGAACGATGTATCCAACTGAGTAAATGTACATTTGCCCAATTCCTTGCAAAGTTGCTAAAATAAAAAAATAGACATAAAACTTATAACTAGTAAGGGTACTTAAAACAGGGTTTTTTGAATTCAAAATTTCTCGTTTTTGAGTTGATGTATAGCTCATAGTATTGTCATGATTATTGATTGGCACGGTAGATTCAAAGGTAGAGAATAATTGGTGATCCATTTTATTACTGAACAATGGATTAGTAGCTGTGGGTGATGAAAATGAATCTCTGGGAGATGCAAATTTACTCAAAGAAGGCTGTAGAATTGGTGTTGATGGCTCTTGTGTTGTGGAAAAAATATTTTTATTAAATTTTGGTGATTCTGACCCGCTTTGGGATATAAGTTCATATTCCGAAGTGTCAGCACTGACAGGAGTTTTCGTTATAAATATTGTTAATGATCCAACTAAGATCATGGCAGAACACGCTATTGATAGGAATCTGAATGATCTTAAAATATTATTTTCAAAAAGATATGGACAAAGATTAGAGAATACTAATCCTGAAAGGGCGTAAAGAGAAACTGGAAAAGCAGCCGCTGTTCCCCTATATTGTGGAAAGTTCACAGTACAGCATGTAACGGCAGAATATAATCCACAAACAGAACTGAATCCAAGTAAAGATAATGCCAGTGACAAAAGAATAAAATTCGAAACTTCGTTCTCATAACAATAACCAAGTATGCTATATGCTGTAAACGTGCCAATTGAACCTATCAGGCATGCTAAACGAGGATTTCTATCGACAAGAATCCCAGCTCCGAAACCAAACAACGAACTTCCTATATTCAAAGACAGCGACAGACCACTTGAATTAGATATTGGTATATGACATTTTTCGATTAATTGTGGAGCATAATAAGAATATAAATATGGTGTCCCCGCACCTAACGTAACAATATTACTTCCAATAAATGCTATAGATCTAGGCGATTTCAATCCATTTCCAATGCGCATATTTTGTTTAGTCTTGGTTCTGTTTGTTGAATCAGAAAATGAGAGATTGAACTTAACTGAATTATATTGAAGTACCAAATAAAAAAAAAGCCAGTAAGACCTTAATCTCCTAAAAACCTTCTTTGAGAAATACGAATAGTTCTTCTCTTTCGAGTTCCTAGATCTTGTTGCAGTTTGTAATCTGTTTTAAGTATCTGCAATATGTATAATTGTTCTGTAATTAAATACATCAAATGGTATCAATTGGGTCTTTCAAAACTTTAATGAAGAATTAAAACTGAGGTTTTCAGCCATATATTGATCACGTGCCTGGTGTTTTTCATACTGAATAAAAATATTCGAGTTTAATTAAAATGTGCTGAAATTTTCAAACCATCAAAGGTGAGATTTCGATCAATTGATGAGAACAATGGACCTAATTTGAAAGGATATTCATCTATAGAAGAAATTGATAGTTTTGAATTATTTGATATAGCTGAGGAAAGAGTTTATCTGAGTTTTGAGTTTGTTACATATAAAGACAACCGGTATTTAGAGAGTCTGAAGAATTAAACAAAAGTATCATACACTCAGTTTGCATTTTTTATTCCAATAACTTATTATTGTTCATTTTGTGTTTTTACTCTACAATAAATCAAATTTATACAATGGTACATGGATCTCATTTGGACAGTGAAGAATTTCTCTCTAAAATCACTGAATTTTTTAAAATTGCGAATGACAAGCATATAACAGTTCGTTTAAGCTTGAAAAGACTAGTAGAACATGATGATGTTGAATTGAAACCTGAATATGATGTAACAAATAACCCAAAGTATGATGTGTCTAAATATAAACAATCAGCTTCTGTTTCTACAGACTCTGGAGATATAAATAATAACGAGTATTCGATACTAATTAGGGCTTCATATGGTTCTCACAAAGGTAAAAACAAATGTTCAACAGTGGTGCCAGCAAGCTCTTTAGATAAATTTTGGCAAGATTATTCTTCTGTGGTAAGATCCAATATGCAGGGCTTGATTAAAAAGAAGAAGAAGAAGAGAGTTATCAAATCTGCATCAAAATCAAAAAAAAAGTAATCAGTGTGAAAATAGAGAGAATGGTAAAGGGCTTACATAAATAACTGTAAATTACCAAATAAAATTATATAATAACGATTATAAGAATTGAATATTATTTTCAATATTATTTTAACTTGAGTTGTATGTAACTTTTATAACATAATTCTATTTTTGTCAGATAGTTCACTATTCAAAAAAATTTGTATTAAATGCAAATATCATGTATATTAACTTATTTATCGACTTGAAGAATTATTTATCTAAAGGCATTATACATTTTAGATGCTAGATCTATCGGAAGTCCATAAATTGGATTTATAGGTATTAAATGGGATGATTCGATGTTTGGACGTTGTTTTGTAACAATTGATGTAGGATTACTTTTATCAATCATTTCAAACATATGCTCTGTTATTGATAATCCCGAAAGAACATAATTCGTGTGGTAAAAATCAGGCCTCTTTCCTGGTTTATCTCTTAAACCAGGCATTTTTTCGTCCTGGCAACATTTTAGTATATATTCCCTAAGGCCATTATGATCATAGATATATTCTCCATAGCCATATGCCTCTAAGATAGAAATCGTTCCGCCTACCCAGAAGCTATAACATCCGTCTACTAACTTATTACTTCTACCACAGAAGCCTTTTTCTTCATTATACTGTTTAGTAGCACACCATTCGATTAACTTCGGTACGTCAATTGAATCAAGTTTTCCAAGAATCGCAAGTGCTGCAACTGCACAAAATGTGTAACCTCCATGAGCTTCATCCTCTTGTGGGCATCCTCCAAAGCCACCTTCATAATTTTGGCATGAGAGTAAGTATTGTAAAACATTCTCAGTCAATTGAGGCGTCATTATATTCAGCAAAGAAGCAACACTCAAAGCACAATAAACACCCCTAGTATCGATTTCTCCAACAGTGAATGCAGTTTTGAATCCACCATCTTTTTGCTTAACCGATAGTAACCATTGCAGAATAGCATCTCTATTGATTTTATTTTTCCAAGTCTCAATGTCATCACAAAGTGCTAAAGTATTGATTGAAGCATAAGTGGCTGCAATGTGTGGTAGTTGGCCTTCTCCACCTGCAAATGGCCCCCCAGATGCTGAGATTGTGAATATTTTTTCTTCTAATCTCTTTTTATGATCATTTGTCAATAATTCAGGGTCAAGTGTGTATAATGAGTTACCAATCCAATATAGCATCCAAGGTTGAGATGCATCTAAAGCTGCCAGCTGAGACGGTAACTGTAAAGAAAATGCAGTCTCCAAGTACATCTTTAAAAAATCTCGATTCAAAACAGATTTAATCTCCGGATTTGACAATAAAACTACACACTCTTCTAAAACCTCATCTCTGTCCTCAATTGTTTCAGTAATGTATTCTGGATCATTATCTATGATATTCATTGTGTCGTTGTCAAATATCTCTCTTTCAATGACAGGTTTCCTTCTACCTAACAATTTTGTTTTGATAAAATTCAATTTATTATAGTTACTTTCCATAATCAAAAAACCACGAATCCAAACATAAAACTATACTTAAATGATGTTTAATTTTTATATATGTTTCGTTTAATGTTCATGTTACAACGATAGAATTAAACCTAATCTTCAAAGAGTTTGTCATTCCATATATCTTTGGTCGTTTGATTATTTTATACCTCAGAACCTTCTTTAATAAACTTTTCAAAAATTTGTCGCTGAAAAATCGCGTAGAAGATAAGGTTTGTTCTTGTGATGTTTCAAGATGAAACATCACAAGAACAACGAAACCAAACTAATATCAAGAACGTATACAGGAAACAATGTCATCGGTTCATATTCAATTTATATCTTTGATCAGATTTCATCATGGGAATGTGTTGATTTTTATTGATTGAATTGATGTGTTTTTATCTATACTATTTTTATTTTATTAGTTACGTTATTTTAAGTGAACTATATAGCATCAAATGCATGTCTTTTATGTCATTATTTTATGAACCAATAAGTTAAATGGTTATTGATTGGAAGATTCCTAAAATAATTATTTGTTCTCTTTTCTTTGGATTTGAAATCAAAAGCATATATGTCAGGTTTTGTGTTTATGATTACGTGATTAAATCACTGGAATAATATTTCTTATAAGTCATTCCATCCAAACAACCAATCGTTAACTTTGTGTAATAAACTTGCTGTTTGTTGTTGCTTTTGTTGTAAATTGATTTCTTCTTGGTGACGCATTTTCATTTCTAGAGTTCTTAGAAAACTATGGTTGTTAGAGTTTGCATTGTGTAGAAATAGTGATTTACCGTCTTTTATATCTAACCTGTGAGATAAATAAGAAGGTGTTTTATTTCCATTTGAATCGGTTCGTTGATTTGATGGTCCATCATTTTCTAAATTATTGTTCAAAGGTGTCTTAAAACCAACATCATGATTTAGACTAAAATTGAAGTTACCAATGTCATCATTCTTTTCAATTTTGCAAGATGCAAGTTGTTCCACAGCGTTCTTTGTGTAAATCACACAACCTATTAAGGCGCCACCGATAACAATACCATTTTCTTGTAAAGCTCTAATGGCAGATGAATCCGAATCGTATGTTAGCTTGACCCATCCATCACCAGTATAAATCGGATATTTTTTTTTAAAATCGGTGTTGTTATCTAAATTATGTGTTAATGATTTTAGAGTGGATGTGGTGATACCTGAGGTACTACGTAGTACTTGAAAGTCTTCCAATATGTTACCAAATTTTGCAAAATGGGAGATGATGGTGTTTGAAATACTTTCTGGATATCCAAATACTAATACAGCTACTTCATTCATGTTTGAGGAGGTAGAGATATTTGAGGTTGAATTTAGGTTGTTTCTATTGAAAGTTGAAGTTCCTGGAAGTCCTTGGGAAGAGAATATGCTAACTGATGGTTTTGAATCAAATGCACTTGCAGTACGTTCTTGAATCAATGAGTTTGAGTTTGATAGAGATGGAGATAAACTTGAACTATTCTTACCATTTGATGACGAAGAATCTATTAGAATTCCAGATGCTGTAGTGCCGAATTTGGAAGAAACACCAAAATCGTCTTCCCTTTTCCAATCTTGTAATGAAACAGTTGGAGGAGCTTCTCCGGGATCCACAAGCAGGTTATTATGTTCTAAGTTATTATTTTGGCTGCCTTTTGTATTAAATAACATTGTCGATTTTCTTGAGCCAAACGATGTGTGCTCGAACCCTGATTTGGTGGTCAAAGCATTCGACCCAGATGAGAAAGTGGATGATGAACTAACAGTAGAAGATGGAATACCGAGGTTGGTATTCCCAATTGTATTTCTTTTAATTACCGTTTGAGGAATGGCTCTTTTTTTAGGATTGTTGAACCATTGCGGTTCTTGGTTGTTGTTATTCGCATCAAATTGAGACTGAAGATCATTCGTAAATAAGTGTTTATTGTTATTGTTGAATTGTATATAAGACGGTTGTGAACTACTCTGTAATTGATGATAAGATTTTTGCTGATTCCCCTGTTGTTGGGAAATATCTTCTGACGGTTGTAAAGCGTTTATGGAAACGTTATTAAATCTGTTGCTCGTATTAATCATAACTGGAATTTAAAGTGCTATTGGATTTAATCTGTTGTACTCTTGTTTTGTTTCTTTGGTGAGCCCAAGTTGAACCAAATTGAATGCAAATAATTCAACGTTTTGAATGAGGTTGCAACAAAAAAAAGACTCGGTCACTTGAAGAGCCTCAAATTAGCTTAATCCAAGTAATTGACTATCAAAATCATAGTTTGATTTCACAGTTAATCGGATTACTTAACAGTTTATCTATTTACAAATTCATTCTTTGTTTGTTAATTCCAATGAAAAATTTTAATAGGCGTTAAGGTGCGTTTCCGGGTAAACTAAGCCATATCAAGGTGCTATTAACGTTTGAATGAAGACAGTGTGCATGCAACATCCCAAACTCTTTGAGTTTGGGATGCCTTGGTGAGTATTTGTGGAATGCTTTTGATATTATATGAGAAGGTTGATGAAATAGATGATCTATTGGTAACAACTCAGAAAAAAAATGGCATCAAAACGATAGATATCGGACCTGTTCCATTGTTCTGCAAGTTGGACTAAATGATGCAAACATTATAGCCACTCTTTCTGATGGTAAATGCGATTATTCATTCCATATTAGTCAATAAATTATATAAATGAAGCTTTCTTATATATCTATCTATGCAGTGGTATTGTGTGTTTTTTTTGGATTCTTTCTTATTTTTTGTGTTATTTCAGTTTGTATCTCTGTTTTTGTTTCAGAATGTCAAGCTGTTCTCTCATCTTTAGATATCCAATATGAATCTTTCCAAGAAAATGATCGGCCAATCGTCTATCTGTATCTAGTCTTGATAAGTATGCACCACATACTTCACATACTTGTAGTTTTTGTTGTGCCATCTGGCCAACATTTTCTGTGATATTTCTAACCTTTTTAGCAACCACTTGTCTCTGTTCTCTCATCTTCTCTAGCTTCACCGATTGTAACATGGCTTTCTTGACTTCATTAGCATCTAGGAGACACTCGATTTCTTGATCCATGAACCCGATTTTGGAATCAATGATATCTAATTCTTCTGTGACTTGTTTTATTTTCTCTTTCTCCTCTTTTGTATGTTCTAAATGTTTTAACGCTGACTGAATTAAGACATTACATTCATTAACAAATTTGGATAATATGATAAAATACTCTCTTTCAAATTCAGGAAACTCCTCACCATCGTTTTTCAACGATTCATATTGCAATTTATGCTTAATCAAATGGATTTGAGGACACTTTCCCATGCTTTGTTTTGTTCCAATAAATAAATCATAAGGGCATTCACCAACCAAATACGCTTTGCACACTCTGGGGTCTTGTAGTTTCAATTCACCATAATTATAATTGTTTGAGTTGTATCTGCTTCTGGACCCTGCTCTACCGTTACCGTGTCCCATCAATTGGTCCAACACTTTTCTTTGTTCATCCACTGCTCTTGCCATGTTGCTGCTTTTGTTTTTCGATTATCTATATGTGAGTTTGTTAAGTTGATAATGCCCTAACTAAATATCTAAATTCAACCAAACTGAAAAATTCCACAGAATACTCTAATGCAACTTCTCCTGTATAGTTGCAACCCTTCAAGTCAAGGTTTTATATCCATTACGTTGTTCACTTCAATAAGTACTTTTGGGTTATTGCTCTTAAATTCATTTTCTAAAATTTTTGTTTTCGAGTTGAAAACACTGACTACAAAAAGCTTAAAGCCTTGGTAAGATTAAAGGATAAGTTCGTCATTGAACACAGCACCTCTGTGAATACTTCCAAGCTTTCTTGAATACTTGGAGGGATGGGTTTCTATATTTTATTTGACTAGATATTGTGACTTTATTTATTCTGTAGTTTTCTTTACGTTGTACTGAGGCAGTTCGAATAGAAGAAAAGCCTCTGTCTTGATGGTGTCACAAAAAAAATAAAGTGATATATGTCATCTGTTTAATTGCACCACATACAAGATGAGCCAATTGTTGTGTCAAGTATACGAGATGCATCGTGACATACTTTTGTTATTTATTTGAAACACTTATATACAATGGTGAATGTCTTAAATTTTAATATTTAGAACTCTTATTTGTGTTTTCATTTTATTGTTCACAATAGAGAAGTATCTAAACAAAACTATAGATATTTTAGTATGAATACTCTTTATAATTGTTTCAAATCGTTTTACGATCTGTTCTGGTTAGGCGATAGATTGTCAGATGTCGATGTTGTTGTGATACTTTCTGGATCCAATAAATTTGGGTCTCAATTGGCAGTTCAATTGATTCAGGAAAGGATAACTGTTATCAATATCGACACACTTGATATTGATGACAAGATGTTTCGGAGTTCCAACGAATACAGAAAGTTTTATAAATTCATAAAATGTGACACATTTGAAAATATCAACTGTATAAAAACATCAATTGACAATATCCAAGAATTAAATTTATCACCTTCGATAATGATAAATAATATCAATTATGACTTCGAGTCGCTATTAACAAGTGCAAATGAAAACCATGATGACCGAATACCAATAGAATACGTGGATGACTTTAAGAAATCAGTAGCAATAAATTTGGAAAATGCTATGATATCAACAAAGTATTTTTTGAATAGATTTATGGATTCGAATTTGTACTACATAATTAACATATCAATAAACCCTAACAAATCATACAGTTGGAAAGCTTCAAGTTATTTAACTTCAAAAGTAGCATTGAATCAATATCATGATTCACTAGTGTCTGAACTCAAAGAGCTGTATTGGGAGATAAATACTGACATCAAAAGTTTACTGTTTTTTCTTCCATATAACAATATGAGCCATGATGAGTTTGAAACAATTTGTCCAAACCTTGCTGCCAAAGTTATTGAGCATTTGAAAAACGGAGAAAGAGGTCAAATACATCTGTAATTAAAACTTAGATAGTGCCAAATAAGTAACGTTTTAGTCTTTTAAATTTGAATAAATTTACCTCTCTGACACCGTCTCTTACAAGCTTTCTTCCTTTTCTATCCACTTCAAAAATGACATATAACGGTTTTGGCCACTCATGCTCAAATGTTACATTTATTCTTAGTTCAATGTATCTTACCAAATCGGACTCTTATTTTAGTTTCATTAACATATTACTTTGCTTTGAATCTTTCTATATTGTGACGGTTTATGCTTTAATTACGGGCATAAAATAGACCTTTCTTGAAGAACTGAAATTTTGGTAACATTTTTAATTGAAACTTTGATACTTGATGGTACACTTCTCAAAGCATTCTCTTCTTATTAGATGAAATCTTATAAGGACATTAATTAGTGCAAAAGATTGAAGGTTTGATAGTGAACACTAATAAGTTACCAATTTTAAGTGGAGTATCAGAAACACTTAGGCCACCAACTTAGGTAAATTTGCTCTTCTGAATTTCATTTTACCATTGTTATTATCTACTTAATGAAATGAGTACTGCTATCGGCACGTTTGGTACCATCTCATCGTATTTGCTTCGAGCTGTCTGTTTTTTGCATATTTCACACACTTATATTTATGAATTTACTGAAACAAGAGGTGAATCAATGATACCTACGTTGGCTGTTGAAAATGATTTTGTACATGTAGTTAAAAAATATCGAAATGGTAGAGGATGTAAAATAGGTGATTGTATAGTTGCTGCAAAACCAACAGATCCTAACCACCGTGTCTGTAAACGTATAACTGGTATGCCGGGCGATTACATTTTAGTAGATCCAAGTGAATCTTTATTGAAAGAAAAGAGTGATTCGAATGAACCGTTTGAAACCTACATCAGGGTTCCCAAAGGCCATGTATGGGTTACTGGAGATAATCTGGCTCATTCTTTAGACTCAAGAACATATAATTCGATTCCAATGGGTTTGATAAAAGGTAAGATTGTTGCTGGTAATGATTTTAATAAACCATTCTGGAATGGTTCTTTATCCAACATTTTTGGATTTAGAAAAATTGAAAACACTTTTGTTGAGGAACAGAAATAAATTTATCAATTAATTGTAAATAACGATTCTAATACAATATAAAAGGTATATATAAGATATTGGTGAGAGATTGTTAATTATATATTCTTTCAAAAAACTATGAAATATTTTTTATAACAATTTATTGATGTTTTTATGACGTTTTCAGAAAAGATACACATATTATTAGAAAGTGAGCTTCTTCAGATGCTAGGTATACTTTGGGCTGATTCATCTTTTAGAAGATATAATTTATAATTCTTTAAAATCCCTTAAAAACTTCGAACCGATTATAAAAGCAGGAGCAGCAAGAATAGCAGTGTGATTCAATGTTTCAAAGATGGAGGAACCTAAGAAATATTGAGCAAAAACGTATTCAATTCCAACAACTAAAGTGATGAAGATAGCAAAGTAAACAAATTGAAGACCAGCTGGGAATTTAATTGATGAAACAGCACCACTGACCAACCAAGTTAAAATCAATACAATGAAAGCAACAATCATTATGATAGAGAAAAATTTACAAACAGATTCTGGAGCAGTTGCTTCTGGCTCGCTAAAGGTATAAGAAATTTCTTCTTCAACACCATATCTAGTTGGAATCTTGTAATCTACTTCAATATCATCTGCTAATTGGAATTTGAAAACTTCTTTCAAAATGTTATCGGAACCACCTTCTTTTGCCAAAAGTAAAGAAACAGTTATTGGTGATTGGTGACTAATTGACCTTGACAATAATGATTTTGACAATTTTGAAATTTCAATTTTGTGTATAATATGATTTTTATCGCCATCCTTCTTGACAATTGGTTCTAATGAAGCCTCTAAATTAATTTCAGGATAACCAATCAATATATTTGATTGATCAAAAGGCTCGTTGACATCAAATTCGAACTCTATAACATCATTTAGCTTAGTTATTTTGAAAACATTATTTAATAAAGAACTATCAACTTTTGAATCAATTTTATCAAATGACAAATTACGTTTTTCTTCACCAACTAATTTGATCTTACCATTGGCAGCTTCCAATGCCAAACATCTATAACTCAATACACAGAATAAAAAAACTATGTTCAAAACTTGCATTTCTTCTTTTCCTTTGTTTATTAACTATACGTGTATTACCCTAAATGAACGAGTACAAATACAAATAAAATAACTTCCAAATAAACCTACAATTTGGTATCTTGCTTCTCAATTCCAATCTTCAAGCACAGAATTCACCCAACTTAACAAATTTGGAAACCACAAATTGATTGCTGATAGTCAATGCTAGTTCACTATATGACTAAATGATCAATTAGGCCAACATCTATTGAACTTGAGCAACAATAAGTTAAGAAGATTCTTGTTATATCTCATACAATTATTTGAATTTAATATTCCTTTTCTTTCAATCTCGAAGGCTTTTCATTAGAAACGTCAAAAACATTCGGGTAAAGCAGTACATAACGAATTTGAATAGTATATAAAACGTCAAATGCCAGCAAAGTTGATAAAAGAATAGGTTAAGATGGCTATATGTATACATTCTGAATACACTACATAATCTAATATGCATACGTCGTAATTGATAACATCAAGCTTTAGACGTCAGCCTCGATCAATAACGCTTGCGTTAGGAGGTTATATATGAAGAAGTTTCATCAGTTGGTCCGGTAAGCTAACACATTCATTTTTATAGTTTAATTTATTTAGCTCATTATATGTTAACTTCAAAGTGGTTAATTCATGTTTAATATCTTCTGTGAAGAACTGTCCATAATCTTTATCAAGAAAGATCATTATCAATTTGTTCTGCAACTCTTTGGATATCTGAGTTCTCAAGTAAAATAATGTAATGGCAAATGACATAGCTTTACTTGAAATTTCGACTGGTATACCACCATACCCTGTGCATAATCCTGGTATGATGATCGTATCAATTTCATAAGATTTTGTTTTCATCAATGAAATCCAAGTCACATCGAAAACTTTTCTTATTGCTTCTTCGTAATTGTCGTCTGAAAATACCAGAGGTTTGGCAGGAGTTACCATTGTTGGGATATGTTGAATAAACCTCACTTTATCTGCATTGTAACTGATATATGAAGAAGTGTCTATCACAGTTTGCGTTCCAATTGGAGAATAATTGTTTTCCAATTTATTTCTTATCCAATCTTCGAATGGTTTCCTACCGTAATATTTATACAAGGCTAGGTCAAATCCACCACCAAGAAACCCAAACGAGTTTCCTGGAGATACCAGACTACATTTATATGGATTGATAGATAGTTGTGCGTTTTTTGAAATACATGCCTCAATCAGTTCTTCAAAACTCTTATTTATAATCTTCAAAGGATATTTCTGAGTTAAGATATCAGGGATACAACGTTTCCATGAGTTTACTAATGCTTGATTTGTATCGCAAAGAATTATTTGAAGCATATCAGATATTGATTAATTATTCCAGCTACCTGTTTTTTTGATTCATACATGTCTCTCTTAAGCTCAACTTCAAGAATCTATGTATTGTGTTAGGCTACTTACAGAGAGTAGTGGTCTTTTGAATGAGTTCAAGGTTTTCACAAAAAAGAAAAAACAGAATGATCAGAAGTCCACGAATGTGTGTTTCAGTCGATTCAAGACTTATTTGATAAATGAATTACTTCAACTAATGTACTTTAATTAATCATAAATATACAAACTATGTAATTGAAATCTTTGTAAATTTACTAGTGTCTATTCTTAAAAACTTTGATTTATTTGTCTTTCTTTCTACCAAATAGTTTTTTCAATTTGGTACCTATTGTATTTTTTGTTGGAGTATTTGAATTTTGACTGGTTGTCTTTTGTAAATTTTGTGATCTCATCGTCATTCTTGATTGCGAATAATCAGCAGGAGCATGTTGAGCTATTGGACGTGTTACTTTGTCCCCCATGCTAGCTGAACGTAATGATAACTTGCTTGTCCTGCTAGTTACTTTAGGTGAGCCATTCTCTGACAAAGATCTGTCCATCCTATTTGATTCCTTGTAAAGTGGGCTTGGTGCACTAATATTGTTAATAAAGCCTTCATCTTCATCATCAGAATCAGCAAATCTGGATTTCCATCCACTACCTTGAATATCAGCTATTGTTGAATGTGTTTGTTGATGCGCCTCCTCTGTAGCAGAGTTCATTCTATCCCTGAGTGACATACTTTTGAAACCTAATTTGGAATCAAGATTTCTTTGCTTTTCAAAACTAGACCTTTTAGGTGCTGGCTCTGAGGGATATAAAGGACTGTTTGTCATCATTGTAGACATTCTATTTGAATGCGTTTGGGTTTGTTTTTTGGTTACACTTTCAAGTTTCTTCTGTTGACGAGCTGGATGACGCTTAGGAACAATATCTTGCTCGTTATTAACAATTCTTTGACTGCTTCTACCAAAATTTTTTGATGTTCTATCTACATTCATTTGCGAGCTATTTTTCGGTCTAAATGTAGCAGTTTCTGTTACTGTAGGCTGAGTCCTTGTAGTCGAAATTATTTTGCTGTTTCTATTTGATTTTAGTGTTGTAGGTTTGCGAGTTAAGTTTTCAGAGCTCATTGGACCTGAATTTAATCTAGTATTCTCTGCAGTTGTTAATGATAGATATGCTTGATTCGCTGGAGAAACATCATCATTATAAATAGATAAATCGTTTAAATTTGAAGAGTTTTTCTTCATAGCTGATTTTATTGGAGATATTTTGGAATCACGCTTAGTTTTTCTATTAGCCACTTGAATCGAGGTCAATTCACCTGATTTATTAATTTTGACAGGTATTTTATTTAAGCTTTTAGAAGTTTTCAATGATGGGGAACCTGCCACTTCTACATCTTTCTTATCAATATCATCCATATCATTATGATCCGTATTAATTGATATATTATCAATTGCAATCAAATTGCTATCTCTCTTCGATGAAAAAGAGTTGTCGTTATCGTCAAGAGTTTCAATATCGCTCTTATTGGATTTGGCCTCATCTCTTGAAGTCACCTCCTCTTTTTCGAATATACCTTCTGGTACAGGTGAAGTAATTGTAGTTTCTTTGTCATCTAGAGAATCGGATAAACTTATGTTATCAACTGTAGAATGGTTCGATTTTATTTCCTGTAATTCAGCTTTTGAGTCAGGTTCTTCTGCTGCATAATAAACATCTTCATCCTCCTTCTCGCTGTCATTGAATTCATCAAATAACTTAAGAATATCCTTTTTTTCTTCATTGAGACTCGCATAATCAGATGAAGCCATTGATATTTTTGAGTCTCTCTTATCCAGAATATTGTTACCAGAAATGTCTAAATATTTTTTCGAAGAACCATCAAGATCAGTTTCACTATTTATGCTTTTAGTTTCATTATCTGATACAATATTATTATTAATAATGGATGCACTGCTTGTATTAACTTTAGGTTTGTCAACTTCATTCATAGTTTCTTCCAAAACAATAGAATCTGAAATTAGCCTCCTCATTTCTTTTGTTCTTGGACTTGAATCATTGTGTGTATTCTTCTCTGATTCTACAATTGACGACTGCTCTTCTAAATTAGTTTTCACATTATTTGTAATTTGATTTTTGAACAAATAATTAGAATTTGTAGAGTGGTTATCGTTGGGAGATGAGACAATAATTTTTGAGGGAGTGTTACCATCTGATACCAACTGTAGTTCTGATTGTTCTATCTTTGGATGTTTCTTAATATTAGTTGTATTCTTTTTTGTTTTAGTTGGTGTAGCTTGAAAATCTTTTGCTAAATCTATTTCTGTTTCTTCCTCCAAAGTTGATTCGATTAATTGATGTGATTTGTCATCTATGACTCTCTTATTTTGTCTAGTTGCAAAAGAATGCATTTCATGAGAATCACTAAAAGTTTTAAAATTTTTATTGATCGGGGAAATACTATTTTGTGAATTTAAAGAAGAAGTTCTTCTTTTTTCTGGAGAGTTTTGTTTAGTGCTATTTTTATCTAAAGCTCTTTGTTTAACTGACTGAGCTGATGATAAACTTGAAAGTGATGATGATCTTGAAGTATTTTTGACACTAGTCTTTAAAGATTGTGTAGATGCCTTGTTGGTTAAAGATTGATTTCTAGACGTGTTTGGTAAATTTGTTGTAGATACTGAATGACGCAATACTTTTTTCTTCACAACTGACTGCGGTTCAATAGGTACCTCTACGTTTACTGCAACCAACCCATTGGGACCAGGTAAATATTTTTTCATGATCATGCTTGTGCTTCTTGTTAAAACATTAGGGACCTGTCCTCCTCCAAATTCGTGGAAAGTTTTTTTTGCTTCTATTTCAGAAGTCTTATTTCTTCCATTTCCACTGTGATATTTATTTTGAACGCTATTATTACGACTATTCGCACTAGTGATGCTATGCGAGCTTTCAATGCTGTTATATCTATTTGAAGTTGGAACAGAGCTTAACCTTCTGTTACTTTTTACTCTGCTCTCAGGCGTCGTACTATTCTTTCTTTGAGACACTGTCATTGAACTGCTTCTTGGCAAAGAATCGGTGCTTCTCCTAGATCGTAAACTGTTTTTCGACAAACTCTGTTTTTTATTATTACCACTCTCTGAGACTCTAGGAGATTTCTCTCTCAGTGTAAAAGAATTCAATCGACTTGAAGAACTTCTATTGACACTTAAATCAGAACCATATATACTAGAACTCCTTCTTGAATACGGATCGTTAGTATTGTATTGAGGAATCTTATTCTGATCCACAGTCCTACCATTACCGGACATGGCATTCCCAATTGCAGACGCAGCAGCCAACGCACCTAAATTAACAGGTTTATCAGGTTGACGAGATAAACGTTTACTTCTAAACATAACGGAAATTTTTTTTTTTTGAACAAGCCTGATATGTTGATTTATTTCAGAAAGATACCAATCCTTATTCACGAGTTCACTTCCACCACGAAATAATCAATTGGATCATAAAATAACTTCTAACCCCTTTAAAGCTAACAACTATCTTGAACGAATGATCTTATATTACTGAGTAGACGTTTCAACCCCAAACTAATCTCTTTTATTGGTCTTGACTTGATTAACCACTGCAGCAAACAATAAAGTATCTGAATCGTAACAGTTGGGCTCAACTCAACCCCTTTCCAATCAATTTATTTGTGTTAAATTACTGTAACTTGTTACAAACTTAGAGTAAACATGACAATTTTATTTTGTTTTCACTGAAATTTTTGAAATTTGAAATTTAAATTTTTGGTTGGAAGCAAAAAATTGGGAAATTTCGAATTTTCAATTAGAGAAATTCATGGGTCGT
Organism: Tetrapisispora arboricola; assembly: GCA_030557565.1. NCBI lineage: Eukaryota > Fungi > Ascomycota > Saccharomycetes > Saccharomycetales > Saccharomycetaceae > Tetrapisispora > Tetrapisispora arboricola. The sequence continues at coordinate 137,831 of JAKTPK010000194.1, read as the reverse complement.
ACGAGTGTTTCTCTGATTTTTGTAACAGGGACCTTCATGGAAACAGTAATCGAAGGTCGTTAAAATAAGGACAGGAGTCCTGGAAAAGAACATTGACATTTTGGTGGATGCATGTACTGAAGTACCTGATTGTTTGAATTTGAATTTGAATTTGAATCTGAAGTTGATTGAGCTCAATTCAAACGGTGGTACTGTGTGGTTAGGGGGTTTGTATTTGGACAGAAGATATTACATATGTAATTGATACATGTATATAATTTATGGAATTGAATATAAAAATGGTTTAACTGGAATGATAATCAGGTAAGAGCTCTTGTAAACTTCCATGTCGTGCGATTCGTTGTTTATTTTCTTGATGTTAATGTCTTCTTTTTTGGTTTTTTATTCTGAGTCTGCATCTGAGTCAGAATCGCTATCAAACTCACTTTCAGATTCGTGATTATCCAGGATAGCATCTTCTTCTGTGTAATCTTCTTCATCATCTTCATCATTGTCTGTCATAATATATTCTGCATATGATATTTTATTTTCTAAAGATGTCTCTTCAACTATTTCACGTTCTAATTCGATTGTATCATATTGGAAATTCCAAAATAATTTGAATTCACCGGAGATTAATGCTGTTGCAATCGTGGTTATGAGCAAAATAGGTACAATGTACAATAAAGCAGGTTGTGCAACATTGTAAATTGATAAAGCTGTCATGCATGAAACCAAGGCTATGGTATAGCCAACACAAGCAACTATGAAGTATTTACCAATATAATGTTTATTCAACAAGTGGAATTCTGTATCGTTATTATCATAATGATATTTCCAAATATCAAACTTGTAACACATTGCGATAAACATACCTGGTAAAGCAATATCACCCAAACCTAGCATAGCAAAATCAAATTTACTTTGTAATGAGTCAAATCTTGTTGGAACACTTAATTTAATTGGTAATTCTAAGTTTGTGGCAACTGTTACCATAATATCAGTTCCAAAAACAAAATAAATGTCATAAAAAAATAAGGCAACCAATATAAAACATCCAGTTTTCAAATTTTTTAATTTCAAATTTGAAATTGACCAGATTGCCAAATTAATGCTAATGAAATTTTGCATCAACCAATTTGTTGATAGATAATGGTACATTATTGTGGAGATTGCACTACATACTAACGCATAAAATGATGCATTATCAAAATAAACGTTGAAGATTTGTCTTTTTGACCTAATTGAAGTTGGCCTAACAAATTCTCTTTTGTATAGATACTTCAAACTCTGATCTTTACTGACTTCATCAATAGTTGATTGAAAATATAGCTTTGAATCATCGGCTTCTAGATAGTCTTTATATCCAAAATTTGTAACAATACCACTATTTGCATGAATTGATTCATTATCATCAGAAAGAGTAACACGATATCTTGGAAAATAACGTAAAGGGTTCCATCTGTTTGTTATTGATGATAACAAACGAGAAAAGGCATGTAAATAATAAGTAGTGACAAATTTAGTTGAGGGAATATTCATAAGTTTCATATTCCATGTTAACATCCATAGCACATATTTCATCCATTGAATATCAAATTTTTTTATAAGTATATAAAATCCACATAAAGCTACACTTGAAGTTAATGGTAAGATAATTGCATGTTTTTCATCCATGATATCAAGTTTTTTCTTTGATTTTTTATCATTCTTATAAACTATATGACAATCTTGGTCAACATCAAAATCAGTTGGATGAAATAATGGATGGATTTTAGTTGGAGGTAAAGCTGTATAAGGGATGGATGAAATTGAAGCAAATGAACCAATTATTATCATTAATAAAGCAGCAAAGGTCAAAATTACATAATTGATACAAATAGAATGGGTTGAGACTAAATTTGTAATAATAAACCCAAGTTCATTTGAAAGTTTATCAAAATTTGAATTGACATTTGACTGCTTCTCCTGTAAAATCGTATTAATGTTATTGAAAATCTTATTCAAATCAACGTCATCGATTGAAGGAGAATCTTTAGCTCCATGTTCAATCAAAAACTGCCAAACGTAGTTCTTAAATGAAGCAATTGATTCCGACATTTGACTACTGCTTTTTGGTTTCTTTGTTTGATGTTTTCTTTAATATCTTAAATGTTAATCAAGTAAAAATTACAAATGAAACTGAAATAACATTAATATAAGTATTTTAGATTGAAAGCAAACAACTCAAAACAATGTTAGTTGAACTCAAACTGAACACTCAACTTTCTGAGGATTCAATAAAAATGATAACTAAAATTTATTTGAAGAGATTATTTACAACAAAAAAAATGTTGAAATGCGCTTGAAATTAGTAGTCGGTTCATACAACTTTAACCTAACCACTGTTAGTTTTAACAATTAAGAAGAAGATGAACTGGTTGATTTAAAAGATTGTTCGATGAGTATAATTATGTGGAGATAGGTGTGGGGTATTTTTAATTGGCATTTATTAAGAGAATTGCTGAGATTGGTGAAGATATGGATAATAAGCTGCAAGAACTTGAAGAGTTCAGAAATATACTACAATTCAGTATTTCATCTGGTGAAAGTTTTCTATTTTTGATTAATAAAGAACATAATGAGCTTAACGATGAATTGATTGAACAGAATGCTGAATATATTAAAGAGAAAATACGACTTGATTATAACGAAATCGAAGTTGATGTAATCAAGAGTTTTGAAACGTTCCAAAAAGTTGAAAATCGATCGTCTAGAATTAATATTATACCAAACATCAATGAATTTGATCAACGAGAACAGATAAATCTAGTCAAATCTATTAGAAGTTTGAAAATTGCAGGTCAAAAAGATATTTTTATAGCAGTATTTTATTACGACAACGTAGAAGAGAGTGGTGAGATTAAAGACACGCTCGATGGGTTAGAAGACTGGTTAAGAAATTATCTTTGGATGTCATATGTCAATTACACAAAATCATTAACTCAAATCGAAATGTATTCGGAATTGAAACTTGTTGAACCACCTGGTGAATATTTTGCTATCAACTATCCAGAAAAAATAGATTCAATTTACATTGATCCCAAAATCAAAAGATATATATTGGATATAATTGTTCATTTGAGAATGCATAGACTCTCATACAAGATGAAAGGGGGTGGGATACATCCAAATTCATACGAAAAAATAGTAAGCATAGCTAAATTCATACTACTCTCGAGTAACCTTAAATGCGATGATGACTCTTTATTCATGACGATTGATACAGTCAAGCTTTCAATTTCAATTTTCTTTCCACCACATATAAGATTAATAACCGATTATAAAATGGACGTGAGTGAGTTGTACGGCAGTGATAAAGATATAGTGACGGACTTCTTGAACAGATTAAAATTAATCAATTCTAAATATAGAAAAGATGACCCATTCTTCATTCAGAAAATAGTCATTAAAGATGTCTTAAGTAAAGTTATACCTCCTATATAATACGTATCAACATTTTTAATTGCTCAGAAGCATCAGAACACTGACGAGTCATTCACGAATAAAGTCACATGTATGTGTATTCATCTGACTATATACCCTTGCAGATATAATTCAAGAAATCTTAAGCAAGTACTTCCCTCACGGCATCCAAAACCACACCTCTGGCACGTCTCTTGCACATTCACATTCACATTAACATTCGAATCCGATAGAACGGGCAACTCCAAAGTTTCCTGATCAATAGCACAAACCCATTGCCAAGGAACTCTGCCGTAAAGCGTAACTTATCAAAAGACAACCCTCTTGAAATATCTTTTCATCGAACCAAAGAAGCAGTCAGAATGCACTCGACAAGCACTAAGTCAACTCCAAATGGTTCTCCCCCACTCTGGACAAAGTATTAATTCTATTTTTATCTGCTCTGCCCTGTTCTGCCCTGCTCTTCCCTGCTCTTCTTTCGAAGCATTTCGAAACTTTTCGAAATGCTTCGAAATTGTGCCCTCATTCACCACTGAAAACTTTTCATTTCGAAAGTGAAATTTCAGCTTCGAAATAGAAACGAAAATACTGTCGACACACAGAAAACGGTGCGCTTACGTACGTACCAGTTATTACTTCACTTGCTGCTTAATTTAGCAATTCTTTTCACTGACATACCAAGATGGGTGCAGGAACGTACAACAGGTACTGTGCTGTGGCGAGGCCACAAGGTCCTGGCGTGGTGAAGGTACGGATTCTGTTTGTGGAATTGAGGCTTCATATATAAATAGAGGGTTTTTGCTCACTCTCGATATGGTTGTCCAATCTGTTTCGGACACAGAATTCCTGTAAGTTACCAAAGACAAGAGTACAAACACAAACTATCCAAAACTCTATCCTAATGCATTTTACTTTATTTTTTTTACTATCTTTTTTGATTGGTTTTGTCAAATCAGACAGTGCCGAGTTCAATTTGGCCTTGATTAGAACTGATGCAAGCTACAACAATCAGAAGATCTATGTCTCTGACAACACTTTGGTGCTTGCTTCCGGTGATGATTCTTCCAAGCAAAGTTTATTCAAAGCCACTATAACTGATTTAGGTTACATTAAATTGGATGACGGTTCCTATATCTATGTTGATTCAAATAACTCATTGAAAACTACTAGCGATGTTTCTGAAGCTACCACCAACTTTTCGATTAGAAGTGGTTATTTAGCTTACGCTTCTCAAGCTGCTTTCTATGTTTTACCTTCTGGTAACTCTTACAGTTTCAAGATTGGTTACACTACTGACAGTTCAAATGAATCAGTCTTGGTTCAATGTATCGGTTCAGATGGTAGCTCTGTCTCAAGTTTCGAACCAAATTCTGCTTCTGTTCAAGCTATTATTTCAACTGCTACTAATTCTCATGTTAATCCAAATGTTTCTGCTACAGTCAGTGCCTCGAAGGAGACTAACTCTTCCTCTTCTTCTTCTTCTTCCGGATCAACTGCCTCTTCATCTGCTTCAAGCCAATTTGGTTTAATTACCATCAACTCGGGTACTCAATTCCAATATAACGGTGTCTACATCAATTCAACTGATAGCTCATTATATGTCGCTTCTTCATCTGATGCTTCGAATTCTAATAATGTCTTATCCGAGTTCGTAGGTGCCGTAACCGATAAAGGTACTGTTCAACTATCCGCTGGTGGCTACCTTGTTGTCAATGACAATGGTTCTTTGTCTCGTACTGAGAACGAATCTTCTGCTTCCACTGGTTTCGCAGTCAATAATGGTCATCTACAATATGAGTCTTCCGAAGCCTTTTATATTGATTCATCAAGCTCTCCTTACAAATTGAGAACCGGTTCTCCAAGTGGTTCAAACTATGTCAGTTTAGCTTTAAGAATTGTTGCAACTTCTGGTCAAACCGCTTCCAACTTTGCTGCTAGCTCAGTATCCAACGCCAGTGTTGGCTCTTCAGTTGAATCTTCTACCTCTGTAAGATCCTCAACTGCAAACGAATCCGCATCAAGTACTCATTCAAGTAGCATTGCTGCTGGTGCCGCTAGTACCGAACATACTTCTTCATTAATTACTAGTTCCGGTTCCTCATCTCATTCCTCAAGCCTAATCTCCTCAGTTTCTCATATTAACAATTCTACCTTAACCACATCATCCATAAGCACCAGAGCAAACTCAACTTCAAGCCATTCTACTTCGATCAACACCAAAAGTGCTAACGGAGTTGAAAAGATGGCTATTTTTGATATTATGGCTGGTATCGCCGCCATTTTCATTAACGTTATAGTTTTGTAAATGAGCTAAAAACCATATATTCTATAAACTCATATTTATGACTACATTGGAAAAGTAACTAATTTTCTATAATAAAAAGACTACATAAGTACTAATATATTGATGATTTTTTTTTAACTCAGTTAGTTTTTGTTGTGGTTGTCTTATACTGCTGCAACTCTATGTAGGAGCTGCAATTACATCATGATATTCTGCTGTATCATAACATTGTTTTGACTAAAGATATCAACTTAGAAAAATGGTACTTAAACAACATAGTTATAATGTAACTTAGGAGAACGAAATTGTTTCTTTGAGTGATGTTTTTTAACATAAGAGCCGATATGCGATGAGATTCAAATTTGTATGGTTTATATATCAGGTCTCATATCTAGAATTTTATTTATTGAAAACATGAATACCATTCAGCTATGTAAACTTTATCTTTTTATCTGCAAAAAATCAAACAACTAATATTGTTCTGAGTTGATATTTTGGCATTACAATATATTACTTTGGTAAATTTATAAGCTAAATAAGAATATGTCTGAAAGAAAGGCAATTAATAAATACTACCCACCAGATTACAATCCTATTGAAGCTGAGAAACAAGCTCGTAAGTTAGCTAAACATCTAAAGACCAAGAATAAGAATGTTGCTACCATTCGTTTAATGACACCATTTTCAATGAAATGTTTAAAATGCTCAGAATATATACCCAAAAGCAGGAAATTTAATGGTAAGAAAGAACTTTTACCTGAGAAATATTTAGACACTATTAAAATATATAGATTACGGATCAAATGTCCTGCTTGTAACAATATGATTAGTTTCAGGACCGATCCTAAAAGCTCAGATTACATCATGGAAGTCGGTGGTGAAAGATTAACGTTTGAGAATAAAGATGATAGTCATGATAAGACAAATAAGTCCGAGAGTGTTGATGAAGCATTAGAACGGTTACTTAAAGCTCAAAAAGAAGAAGAATTGGAAGCAACAGGGAGAGATGATGGAGCAGATAAAATTGAGTTGTTGGAAAATAAACTAACACAAATGCAAAAACAACAAAGGGATGATGAAGAATTGGAAAAACTCAAGAAAAGTACATATTTGAAAATGAAACATGCTAATTCCATGATTGTCAGCAGTTCCAATAATGATGATAAAAATATGAATGAAAAAGAGGTTGATGAAGAATATAATAGAAAGGTTGAGGAGTTGGCTTCAAGAGAAAACTTAACAGAGGAAGTAGGCACTTCTAAATCCGATGAGGCCACTATAGCAACATTTAATCTCTTCAAAGATGAAAGAGTTATCAATATTCTAAAGAAAAAGAAAACTGCAAAGAAGGGCAATCCATTGGGCATTTCCATCAAGAAGAAGAGATCTTGAAAAGGTTTTGCAAAACACTTTTCAAGCATAAACGTAGCTCAGAACAATAACAAGAACTGAGAAAAGAGGTTTGTACAGTTCAAACCTATACATTTGACCTTATAACACTATATCATAAGAGATACTGAGATGTTTGTAGACAGCTTAATCACATTAATCCTAGAAATAGCACCTTACGTAGACGCTAAGGAACACGCTGAACTGTGAGACATCATGAGGTGCACAATTCCGTCTGCTTATCATCTTATATAGATTGAATATGAAACGATTTGTAAATACACGTTCATTTAAAGATTATCGTCCATTTATCTATTTCATGTTCATGACATATATACACATGTATCTAAATATGTTTTATGTACCTTCAATTTACAATTAGGTCTTATATTATTGAAACTTCAACATTCAGTCCCAAAACAGGAATCAAGGCAACCAAAAAAATGAAATTGCAATCTTGTTTTCCAATTTTTTAGTTACAATAATAGATAAAACAATGTCAACAACAAGATTGTATAAATGGATACACTATTGAGACAAGTATTATCAATTGAAAACATATTAATCTGAGATTTTTATTTTAAAGTGTTGAAAGCAAATAGCACTACTAAAATAATGTCTGAATACCCTTATGAGCCTTCAAATTCAACTCCAAAAGTTGAATTTGAAAAGTTTGATAATGCAAACTTTGCTTATATGTTGTGGCCTGCTAACTCTGATAATTCTAGAGGTACAAAAGCCAAAGGTCGTGTATTAATTGTTCATGGATTTGGTGAATACACTCAAATATATTACAGATTAATGGATAAATTGTCCAACAAAGGTTACGAGTCCTTTATCTTTGACCAAAGGGGCTCTGGTGAAACATCACCAGGTAAATTGAAAGGTTTAACAGATGAGTATCATACTTTCAATGATCTTGAACATTTTGTTCTCAAAAACGTCAATGAATGTAAAGAAGAAGGCATTCCATTATATTTGTGGGGTCATTCTATGGGTGGTGGAATCGTTCTAAACTATGCTTGTTCTGGTAAATATAAAGATAACATAAAGTCATTCATAGTTTCTGGCCCATTGGTTGTATTGCATCCACATTCTGCTCCAAATAAAATAACCATTTTGTTTTCATCACTTTTAGCCAAATTTTTACCAAGTTTTAGGATTGATACAGGATTAGATTTGAATGCAATCACATCAGATGCTAGGTACAGAGATTTTCTATCCAACGATCCTATGAGTGTCCCATTATATGGTTCTTTTAGACAAATATATGATTTTTTGGAAAGAGGTAAAGCTTTATACACAAATAAAAATAATCGTCTAGCAAAGATAAGTGCGCCACTTTTTATTCAGCATGGTAAAGATGATACCATTAACGATCCAAAAGGTTCTCAAAAGATATATGACTTCTTGAAACACAGAGATGATGTGCAGTTAAGCTATTATGATAATGCAAGACATTCCATTCTTTCATTAGAAAGTGACGAGAATTTTGATGCGGTTTTCAAGGATTTAGTAGAATGGTTAGATACATATGCTACATAAAACACAACTTTTTAAATAAATTTCATTTCAAAGTAAGCTATTGCTTAATAGATTTAATTTAAAAGTTGCAAATTAAAGTTCAAGTTCACATTAAATTTTATTTATTCATTAATTATTAAAGCATCTATATTAAATATATTTTGAACTCTCGACCAAATGTTTTCTTACCCAAAATCGAAGACATCAGATCAGTGAATCAATCAAGCTGTATTATTCTTTATTCTTATAAACGTATGGCCTTTTGCACTTGCAAGTAGCTTAAATTATCTCAATCTTCAATAAGTTTGTTATCATCAACGATGCCTTCAATTTTATCCTTCTTTAATTCGTTGTATACTGCTTCACGATACTTGAAATCATCCTGTGTTGGCTCAAAAAAAACATGGTCAACCACTATGCTCCTGCCTGCAATTTTACTCCCATTCAAATTATCAATTGCTAATATACACGACCGTTGGTCCTCATATTTTAAGAAACAAAATCCTTTTGAATCTCCAGTACTTTTATCTCTGACTAATTTTATGTCAGTGGGTACCCCAAATTGAGAAAATATCGTCAAAACGTCATGTTCAGTTAATTCTTTATTCAGTGAACCAACATAAATATATGCCTGATCTTTATATTCATCATGCCAGGATAATGAGGCATCAATTATTCCATTTTCAAGCTCTCTCTCATTTATAGAGTTGATAGATTTGATCTTATTCATCGTAGGAATATTTAATCTACTTTTCTTTTCAACTGTGGCCTCTGTATGAATTTTTATCTGCTGCTCACCTTTGCTCTCAATATGTAACAATTATCTGTAAGTTTGTGTTGCATTCTAGGACTCAAAAAGGCACACCCCAATGCAAGTTGAGAACGAATACAGTTAATTATCAAACGCATTTCGATTGAATACAATTGTGTTCTTCTACAATCACAAATCTTGCGATGAGCTTTACCCGGGAACAGTCATTTCATTCAGATTCCAAGCTTTAATTTTAAAAAATGGTCAAACGGTCAACATAAAATACATAAATTGTCACTTAGTCGACTAAAATTGTCTTTTTTAGATCAATAGAGAGCTATATCCAATATAAAATATTTCAATTTGTTAATTTGATCAAGTGCATAGGAAGAAAGTGCTATTCATTTTGGTAAAGGAGTGATTTCGTTTTGTCTATTGACTATAACTGTAGGAAACTCTCAATTTTTGAATTTGGAAAAATTATTCTTTGAATATAAATATTAGAAGTTATCTAAGGTGTTAAGTGTTTTTTTATCATTCTTTTGTCTGAGTAGTATTTGTATAACTTTACAGACATATACATAGCTATTTCAAACAATAAGATAAAATTATAATTTTTGAGAGTGAAGCTATGTCCGATCCTAATAATTTTTTATATCAACCGGAAAATGCCCAAGAATCCGACTCATCCTTTTCTGGCCAAGATGCATTTGATGATTCTGAAGATGAACAAGATTATTTGAACTCCAATATAGAAAAGAACGATGAGTCAGGGGTTCCAAACGAAGTCTATTCAAATCATTACCATGCCAATGAAGGCCAAGTTAATACAGATGTTGTGATTAGCTCTGCCGAGCATGCGTGTGCATATTGTGGTATTGATTCCCCGACATCTGTTATCAAATGTAATAGTTGTAAGAAATGGTTTTGTAATTCAAAAAATGGTTCATTATCTGGTTCTCACATCGTCAACCATTTAGTTTTATCCCATCATAATGTTGTATCTTTACATCCAGAATCTGATTTAGGTGATACGATTTTAGAGTGCTACAATTGTGGTTGCAAAAATTCGTTCTTATTGGGTTTTGTATCAGCTAAAAGTGAAGCAGTGGTTGTTCTTTTGTGTCGTTTACCATGTGCTCAAACTAAAAATGTGAATTGGGATACTGATCAATGGCAGCCAATTATTGAAAATAGACAGTTTTTATCTTGGGTTGCTGAAGAACCTACGGAAGAGGACAAATTGAAATCTAGATTAATTACCCCATCTCAAATATCGAAACTAGAAGCCAAGTGGAGATCCAATAAAGATGCTACGATAAATGACATTGATTTACCCGAGAGTCAAGAAGAAATTGCATCGGTGTTATTACGGTACCAGGATGCTTATGAATATCAAAGGTCATATGGTCCTTTAATAAAACTTGAAGCTGACTATGACAAACAACTCAAAGAGTCTCAAGCTTTAGAACATATATCGATTGAATGGTCAATAGCTTTAAATAATAGGCATATGGCATCTTTTGCTTTATCCACTTTTGAATCAAATGAGCTCAAAGTAGCTGTTGGTGATGAGATGGTTTTGAGATATTCTGGTATGCAGCATCCAGAGTGGGAAGGTAGAGGTTATATTGTGCATTTACCAAACAGTTTTAGAGATGAATTTTCTTTAGAACTTAAACCCAGTAAAACGCCACCACCAACTCATTTGGCAACTGGTTTCACTGCTGAATTTATATGGAAGGGTGCATCATATGATAGGATGCAAGATACCCTAAAAAAATTCGCTTTGGATAAAAAATCTATATCAGGGTACCTATATTATAAAATTCTTGGTCACGAAGTTCTTGATATTGCATTCGACGTACCAATTCCAAAAGAATTATCGATACCTCGCTTTGCTCAATTGAACTCATCTCAGGCCAGTGCAGTTGCTAATGTTTTACAAAAGCCTTTGTCATTGATTCAAGGGCCTCCTGGTACTGGTAAGACTGTTACTTCAGCCACAATTATCTATCATTTATCTAAATCGCATAAAGACCGCATTTTAGTGTGTGCACCATCGAATGTTGCCGTTGATCATCTTGCTACCAAATTACGTGACTTAGGTTTGAAGGTTGTAAGATTAACTGCCAAAAGTAGAGAAGATGTGGAAAGTTCTGTTTCCAATTTAGCGTTACACAATTTAGTTGCTAGAGCTGCAAAAGGTGAATTGAAAAAATTACTTAGATTGAAAGAAGAAGTTGGTGAATTATCATCAAATGATACTAAAAAATTTGTTAAATTAGTTAGAAAAATGGAATCTGAAATTTTAAAAAAAGCAGACGTTGTTTGTTGTACTTGTGTTGGTGCAGGTGATAAGAGATTAGACACAAAATTTAGAACTGTTTTGATTGATGAGAGTACTCAAGCATCGGAGCCAGAGTGTTTAATTCCTATTATGAAAGGTGCTAAACAGGTCATTTTAGTTGGTGACCATCAACAATTAGGACCAGTTATATTAGAGAGAAGAGCCGGAGATGCAGGATTAAAACAATCCTTATTTGAAAGATTGATTTCGCTTGGCCATATCCCAATTCGTTTAGAAGTTCAATATCGTATGAATCCATATTTAAGTGAATTTCCAAGTAACATGTTTTATGAAGGTAGCTTACAAAACGGTGTTACAATTGAACAAAGAACTATTTCAGGTAGTTCATTTCCATGGCCAATTCACGAAATTCCAATGATGTTTTGGGCAAACTTTGGTAAAGAAGAAATATCTGCAAATGGTACATCATATCTGAACAGGATTGAAGCGATGAACTGTGAACGTGTCATTACCAAATTATTTAGAGATGGTGTTAAACCTGAGCAAATTGGTGTTATAACTCCATATGAAGGTCAAAGGGCTTACATTTTACAATATATGCAAATGAATGGTTCATTGGACAAAGATCTTTATATTAATGTTGAAGTAGCATCTGTTGATGCTTTCCAAGGCCGTGAAAAAGATTACATAATTCTATCGTGTGTCCGTGCTAATGAACAGCAAGCAATTGGTTTTTTGAGTGACCCAAGACGTTTGAATGTTGGTTTGACTCGTGCAAAATATGGTTTAGTTATTCTTGGTAACCCTAGATCTTTGTCAAGAAATTCTTTATGGAACCATTTGTTGATTCATTTCAGAGAAAAGGGGTGTCTAGTTGAAGGTTCTTTGGATAATCTACAGTTATGTACTGTACAATTAACAAGATCATATCAAAAGAAGAACAATCCTAACAAATTTGACTTTAGCATGACAGCAAATATGAGCGAATTTAACGCATTTAATGATTTCGATACACAAAGTTTATTATCTTTTGGTGGAGCAAACTCATCGTCCGCTGCTATGTTCAATAACGATTTTGGCAATGGTACTTCACAACAACAAAATAATGAAATTAATAATAAATTTGATTCAAGCTTATCAAGAAATTTATATGATAATCAAGGAACAAGATCGAAATACGAAACAACTGAAATCAATAACTTAATTAATGGAATGTCTTCACTGAATACTTAAAAGCACCTATAATAGAAGTAAGTACACCTGAATATATATGTAATCAAAATGCTAAATATGCTTATCATCTAAAGTATGTTTTACTCCAACAAGATAAAAATTTTAACTGAACTATTTTATACGCTATGCGATAGTACTTTTAATGATATTGTTACAATTCCTTATCTTATATATGCCATAAATATATACTAATATGTTTCTAATTCCTTTATATTCCTTAATCAATTTATTGTGATGTGGATATAAAGCTTAATGTTTATCCCTACGAAACCATTTCCCAAATTTTGAAGTTACATGTTCTGATTCTGTAGTATTCGGTGAACTACCTAAAAATATTCTTGAAAATCTTGACGCTCTAGAGGGTGGACTTGAGTCAGGTAAGGTAGGATTGGTACTTGTAGTATCCATTTGCTTAATTGGTATGTTTTTAATTTCTAAAGGTTGGAGTTTGAAATAGTTTTTGGATGAAAGTTCTTTTCCAGGATTCGGCTCAATTACTAAATAATTTTCAGAGTTGATATATGCTGAGTTCATGAGATTAAGAAAGTAATTATCGAGCCTTGAGATAGGCTTTATTGGATATTCAATTTGAAAATTAACTTTCAATATAAAATGTATTTTTTCGTAGATTGTAAGTGCAGTTTTCAGAAGATTATCAATTGAAGGTGCTTCTTCTTCATTTGTAGTATAATCCTCTAATATACTTGTTAATTCCTCTGGTACTGAGCTAATATCTGATTCCTTTGATTCTGTTAACAAAATGGACGAGTCAACTTTATTTGGATAATTTAAAGATTGCAATTTTTTTTTATTCGTTTCAAACGGTATGTCACTCATAATAGTCTCCATACTCAAATTGAGTAATGAATTGGTATTCTTCATACCATTATCTTCATGTGATTTCAATGTGATTAATAAATTAATTACACCAGTGTATGAAAAATATTTCTCAATCAAATAATAGTTTGGTTTGGATAAATTGTGTTCTTCATAGGTGCTAACAAACTTAGTATAGCTAATTTTATCCTTTGCATCTGTTTTAGAAGAGAGGTCAATAAATTTTCTACCATTATATTCACCTTCTTTACTATCATCAATAATCTGACAAATGAAATCGTTATAGCTAATAATGTTCTCACTAATGAATTCATTCATGCATGTCATCCATGGCTCCTTTTTACCAAATTTAGAATTTGTCGATAAATTTAACAGCACTTTTGTTATTAGAGTTAAAGTCCTTCTAGTTCTTTCATCAGGAATAGTATCACATACTTCAAATAAATTTGGATTCAAAAGCACTGGACAAATATATCTCAAAAGCAGAAAACTTGAAATTGAATTTAATAAGATTTTTTCTTGAGCTTCTTTGTCTAATCGAATTCTTGAAAACATAACTTTTTGCAAAACTGAGTTTAATTGTTTCAAAGAATCTTTGATTCCTGTGGGTAACTCATTTACAGAAGCTTTTATATTGTTCCAAAGTTTTTCTGTCCAATATATAAGTTTCAACTTATTATTCAATAGTAAATCATCCAAAAACCTCTTATCATTTTCATCCGAACAATTCAGTAATCTATTGTCATCTAATTCTATAACTTCTTTAGTGTCTAAAATTTCTCGAATAATGGTTCCTATTTTAGAGTTTAAATAGTCTCTGCCAATATTGTTGAAGTAATACTCCATTGATTTTGTTAACAATGTGTTACCTCTAAATAGTGTCCCCAATATCATTGTTTTGTTATTACTTGATTCGAGTTGCTGTGTTAGATTCTCGACTTCAAATTTCAATATTGTTTTCAACCACAAATCTTCTTTTTGTAAATATATAAAAGAGTTTAATAATGGAATGGCAATTTCGTCTAAATTTACATTTGTCACACTGGATGATCCGTTAACGACATATAACAAAAAATCTTCCATATTAGTATTCGAAAGTATTCTCTCAAATTTTTTGTACAAGTCTGTTGAATTTAAAAGGAAATTATTTTTCAAATTCTCTATCTGGAAACAAACGTTACCTATTACAACAGTTTGTGATTTCTTTGAAAAAATTGGTAACCTCTGTATAGAATTCATATCAATATTTTGATTCAAATTTATTTCAGTAAAGCCAATCGCATGTTGTTCCTTTGTATCAACATCCTGACTCATCAAAACGAAAGTAATTATTTCTGTATTAATCGATTCATCAAAATTAAAGGATTGCCTCCAAAAAAATGTTCCATCATCAATCAGATCTTTCTTTGATAATGGAGTGGTTTCAAACTCTTTTGAAAAATTCTTTGATATTTCAATTCTGTGAAAAAATTCAACCCTTTCATTTATCAAGTACTCCTCCAATTTGGCTTCTAAAATAGTGAGTTTGAATGAATTTGATAATTTCAAATAGTTCTCTTCTTTTGTATTTTTATTAGAGTAATAATTTTTGGTGGTAAGTCTATATAAAGCTTCCCGGAATGTTTTCAAATCTTCAACAGAATCAATTTCTAAGGAATATTTTTTATTATGTGTGCATATAGTTACATTATTGGATTTCAGACTGAAAATTTGCGATTCCAATAACTTATTTATTTCAATCGAAGTTAAAAGTTCTTCTTTATTATTTATTTCTTCAGACTTCTCATTATCATCAATAATCGTATAAATATTCAACAACCCATTAGACATCAATCTAATATTGACAGGTATAATCATATTTCCTTCAATATATTTAATCTTATGTGCGTTTACAAAAGACAATGTATCACTATTGGGTAAGTTCTCTGGAAAGTGTATTAATTTATTAAAAATACCAATATTCTTGAAAGATGACCACAACAATAAACAATCGACCAATTTATTCAATATAACAGAATTAGATCCCTTCAAAAACACAATCTCATCATTGAAACTGGTTACTTCAATAATCAAACTCTCATTAAAATCATTCAATAATTTGATCTTGCAATCTTGCAAATGTTTAATTAGAAAGCTTGTATCTTTATCACTTGTAATTATCAACTGACCTTTATTTGTTATCTTAATCGTATTTTTATGATTCCAAGAAACTCCATCTTTTGACCAAGCTATATCGTGAGCTTCAATGAATTCAGTTACCATTTGATGTTGTTCTTCAGTTTGCGGCGGGCTTTTATCTTTCATGTTTTTTTGATATACTAGTAGATGGAGTTTTTATATTATAAGTTCAAACTTGAGTGATACAAAAAAGTTTATTTTATGGAACGTCAATCAAAATCTCGACGAGAAAAAAACTTTATTAGGTTTCTTAGAATTACAATTGATCGACTCAATTCTTATTTTTTGCAATTAAACTAAACCTTATACTTCATAAAACTGACGTGGTTGAATATGTGCATATATCTTTGCATATATAAGGCAAGGTATACATATAGAAACACAATTGAAAAAGCAATCTTGTATAGTAATTTAATTTCTTTACGTTATATATATATATATAACGTAATAATTAAAAAATATAACGTAACCTTTTTCGAAAGAGGTTACCAATTTCGAAATTGTTATTCTCTTTCTGGCAGAGTGAAGTCAATTAAAGATGGTATTACTACAAAGAGAAATGTAAATGTTCGAATATAAATTGCAAAATAATTCAGAGATTTCAAGATGCGTTTCAGTGCAACGAAGGTAAGAATAAACTGCTGAATTCTAAAGGGAACCTCCAAGCATCTGAGAAACACAAGAAAGAAATTGTACTGAAAAGAACTTCTAACATAAGCACGAAATAAAATTAAGTAACCTAACATAAAATACAATTGCATTTCTTATCAGAGAAGCAGAAAAAAAACGAAAGAAACATGTGTAAGATAAAACATACAATATACAGATAAATCAAATACAGGGTAGGTGGAGGGAAGAGCACAAAGATATAGAAAAAATAACAGTACGACTTTATAAAACAAAAACTATCTTAGCAAGAACTTTAAATATCGAAGTAAATAGCATATATCTCAGTAAATTCTAACATACACTTTTTATTACCAAAGATTCTATATTGACGTAGTAGCAATTATATGAAAAATATCGTGCTTTTGCACTATTGTTAGCTTAACATTGAAATAAAGTTTTAAAAATTTACATACCTACAAGTAAGCTCCATTTTCTAGCCTACAGACATCGAAACTGCAAAACTCTATGCACCACTTGTTCAATTCAACTTTTGAATGTCTGTATTTTTTTATGTCAACGTTGTTAAAAATTACATCTAGAGGAAAAAGTTTTCGAAGAAAAAATTTCGAAAACTTTTCAGAATAAAAGCATGTATCATAATAAAGAAATATTAATAATAATTCTAGACACTGTCCACCGTGTGTATATTTGCGTCTTCAATGATCTAGTATTCAAGACTATTCTATACTTTCATTTGAAACTGAAGTTAGAAGTGGTGTGAAACGATAGGAACCCTTGCATCCAACTTTGTGTCATGTTGTTAAACTTGATGTTCAAAAAAGCAAAGAATGAATTATGCATGAAATCTTAAGCTTCCTTGGTATCCCCTCTAGTAAATAGATTATTTCTTCGTTTTCGAAAGATAAATAGAAACTACCGTTAATATATATTATATAACTTTATAGGTTTTTTTGAATGATATAAGGAAGGTCGACCTAGTGTCGGCAAGATCATGCATACGAGATTATCGAGTCATCTTTGTAGTGCACTATCGTAGATATAAGCAAACAAGAGGTTTAATAGAAAAACAGAAATAATAAAATTGTTGTCAATAAAGCAGATAAGCTATTCTTAACTAGTTCAATTGCATAATTCCAGAAAAAAAATTGCATTTACAAAATATGTTGTTAGTATATGTTATTAAAATAATTCGTAGTGATTCTTAAATAATTCATCGAATTTTGATATTCAACGATTGATTCTATTTTATTTTGTATAATTATTTTTAGTTTTAAGTTATCAAATTATTTATTAATGTATTTCATCTTTTTCTATTTCTTTAGTTAACTGAAAATGCACGTGGAGCTTCACCTTCTGGACCAATATATTCAGGGTTTCTCCATGGACCAATATCAGATAAATATAAACCACCTTCAGATTCGTTGACTTCAGATTTACCACCAAATTTGACTGGTAAGTTTTCTTCTGGAATTTGCTTCAATAATTCTTTCTTATATGAAGAGCCCAAAATAAAAATTTTTGACACAGTGACAGGATCCAAGAATGGCTTGAATAATTTGAATGCAGCAGAAAACCCGAATGGTGCATTGATGATGTAGAATTTACCCATTCTTTCTGGATAATAGTTTTGACCAATAACAGAAGCTTCTTTGACGTAACCAATGACATTGTAAGCAGAAGAAATAGAGATACCTTTTAAGTCTAAAACTGTACAAGAGGTTTCGACTAAAGAGTTGCTGGCTCTTGATGAAGCAGGTAATCTATATTTAACAAAAGACTCGTATTCCCAAACTAAATTTTTCAACATTCTTTCTTGTGTAGTAATTTTCAACATTTCTGGCAAATTGACAGTACCTAATTCTTCAAAATAAACTGGTCTACCATCTTTGTCAGTTTTGTGATAGTATTGTGGATAATATTTAGCAACAATTGGTTTTTCATCATAGTGAAAATCAGTCAAGATAGTATCAGTACCATAATCCTTTCTCCATTTTTCACAATTTTCAAACATTTCTAAAGCCAAATTAACATCGAACTTTCTAGCTCTCAAAAATCTTAATAGAGTAGAATCATCTAACCTTAATTTGTATTCTTTAGCCAATAAAATTTCTCTCAATTGATCTAATGCACTTTGTTGTTCTTCAGATAAATTACCTGGTGTACCTGGTAATGAACCAGGAGCACAAACTTGAGGATATGATTCTAATAATTCCTTTTCTTGAGCAATAGCAGCATCCATTTTTGATATATGTCTACACCTTCTATATTATGTAATTATCCTTTAGTATTTTCAAATACAAATGTAGATAAATAAATATAAGAATTAATTTTTATTTTTTTTTATTGTAATATATTCTTATTGATTAGCTACAAAAAATAAAAAATATATCAACCAAAAATAAAAAATTATCTCTCCAAACTGAAAGAATATTAACTATGCGTATATGATAACAGTTATTTTGATATATTTCAATTCTTATTTATTCCAATATAAACAAAACAAACTGAATGAACAATATCCACAATGATAATAATGAAACCAGAACTATCTCTCTCCTTCTTTCTCTCTCTTGTCAAGAAAAAACAAAACTAAATTCACTGATTAAAAAGTCCCATATATCAAATGATTAGTATAACTTAACAAGAAAAACGCATAAAATAAATAAACAAACAAACAAATATATACAAAGTTACTAAATGTTATTGTTCCAACAAAAAGTAGAATAGAAGAACAAGAAATAAAGTATCAAAACCACTGAAATTTCATCAATTTTACAAAAATTTAAAGGCTTAACAACACAACTCGAAGGTTTTGGAAAAAAAAAAAAATTTTTTATTTTGATTTCAATTTCATTTGTCATTTAGCACTGAAAAAACGTATACATGAATACAATACATGGTATGGAACTCAACTACCAGATACTCATGGGTACACTTGATGATACTTCATGTTCTGCTTTGATGGTTTATTGATGTCTCACTGCCTTGTTTGTACATAAACGACTTTTCCAGTTGTTCTTGTCGTTGGAAGTTTCACTACATTTTGCTTTAACGATGTAGTGTTAACAATGTAGCTTGTAAACGACTTCTTTTCGAAATTAGAGTTGTGTATGTGAATGTTGATGGTTCTTGTTGGCTTGAGTGGTTTTCCCCTTTGGAGCAATTGAAAACAATACGTGTATTTCAAGTTACGTGTACTCAGTAGAAGTTGATGTTGTTGTAGACTGTCTGAATGGCTCTTATACGGGGTTTCTAGTGGGAATTTTTTTTGATTGATATTATTTACCTCAATTCAATTGATTTGAGGTCCACTACTTTTATTTACTTTACAGAGTGGTGATACTCTTCCTCTAGCTGATGCAAAAAATCAAGGTCTTGTATACACTTTGTATACACTTTGTGTATACTTTGTATATATATGTGTGTGTGTGTGTGTCTCTCAGTATAAGAGATTTTGAAACTCATAATGGTATTACTTATTAACAAAAAGCTATATAGATAAAGGATGTGAACGGTTGTATTTATAATGCATTCGTTTTTGGATTACTAGTATTTCTTTCTGGGGGCAGGGTTTTTGATGATGTTGATGGTGAAATGTTTAAGATTCTAATTATGTAATTCTTTGATCCAGTCTAATAATTCTGGTGCGAAATATGTAATAATTAATCTTGCACCAGCTCTTAAGAAACCTTGATGAGATTCAATGACAATTGATTTCAACTCTACGACATTTTTTTCGGCAGCTGCATGTAACATTGCATATTCACCACTTACATGATACGCACAAATTGGTAAATCTTCACATATTTCTGCAGCATCTCTCATTATATCTAGATAGAATGTTGATGGCTTGATAATAATACCATCGGCACCTTCTCTCAAGTCTCTTTTTAATGCTCTTCTTGCTAGACCTCTACCACCAGATGGCAATTGGTAACATTTACGATCACCGCTTGATGGTGATGAACAGGCAGCATCTCTAAATGGTCCATATAAATTACCACTGAATTTCGCTGAGTACGATAGAACAAATGTTTTGTTTGCTAATCCATTGCTTAATAAACCTCTTTTGATCATTTGAATTCTACCATCGATCATATCAGATGGTGCAACACAGTTAGCACCGGCCTTTGCATAGTTGATAGCAACAGCTGCTAATCTTGAGACACTAGCATTAATATCAATTGAGCCACTGTCATCAAGAACACCACAATGACCGTGGGATGTGTACTCGCATAAACAAACATCACAAATGATATATAAGTTTGGAAAATTTTCTTTCAAAATTTTGATACCTTGAATGACTGGACCATTTGGGTCATCTGCTGCAGTACCATATTGATCTTTGGTACCATCTTTTAGAGGTACACCAAATATTATAACACTTCTCAAACCTTTTTCAATCAATGGTTTTAAATAGTCAACAATCTTAGTAACACCATATCTTTTGATATTTGGTAACGAATCAATTGATGTCTCTTCATCTTCAATATCAGATAAGAAAATTGGGAAAATCAACATGTTTGTGGTTAATTGTCTTTCATTTTGCCATTCTCTCAATAATGGATGGTTATAACCACCTGATAAAATTGAGGTGATATCAACGTTATCATTAGATGAATTAAAGTTAGCAAACTCGGCAGTATGTGACATGTTTATATAGTTGATTCTTTGTTTTAAATATTCACCAAGCAAGGTTTTCGAAATAGATGGTTGGATATTTGGGCTTTATTAAACAGAAATACTCAATTACAGAAATATGTCCTTCTTTAATATTAGCAGATGCAAAAATAATGTGCACAGTTAAGATTTTGTTGTAATCAACAGATTGGTTACATATATATATGTATTTATATATATATATAAATATAGATATAAATATATTCTAGAATGTCATCATTTATTATAAATAGTGCAAATGAAATAAAAAATGTTCGTTTAAAACATTTCATTGGCTGTAATTAAAGGACCCATTAGGAATTTTTCATATTAAGTATAACCTTAGTAATGTAGAAAAATATTTATAAAAGTGAATAAAAAGATGCAACACAGAGAACAATATAGAGAGAACAATAAAGAATCTTCACCTAATGAAGAATGAGAAATGTTTGAAGACTCGAACCTACAGTAAATAAATGGATAATAGTGTCTGGCACAGTGTCGTATATTCCTCAAAGAATTTGAGATAAAATTTCACTGAATGAGCAAATTATGTGTAAAAGTTGTTAACCCAAATGCCTTCGGGTAAGGTGGATAATAAAGTGTTTCAACAACCGTTATAAATTGCTATTAAATGCCCAATTATACTATTGATGGTACAAATCCAGCTGTTGTTTGAGGTCTGGCTGTTGTTTTTGGAATAAAGATACACCTTTGCAAATATTGGTAAGACCTACTCAGTTCACAAAATGCTAATTGTGACAGATATTTACTAGAAAATAATTAAGAAGTGATGCTGGAAAAAAAAATAATGGGAAATATACCTATAAAAATTGATGATTTTATATTTATTATATGAAAGATTTATGTGTTTTTGTAAAGAAATATTATTAACTATTGTTTTATTTAAGTAATATTCTTAGATTTAAGCCTTAGCTAAAGTCTTCTTAACAGCAAATCTCTTTTGCTTTCTTAAAACCATAACTTGGAATCTTTCAAAGTCAGATAAAGCAGATCTTCTTTCACGTTGAGCAATCTTCTTAGCCCAAGTGGAGGAAGCCCATTTTTCAGTGACACCAGCAGCAGTCCATTTCTTAGAAACAGTGGCGGTTCTAGCACCTCTGGTTAAAGTAAAGGTTAATGGAGTTAAAACAACATGACCTAAGTTAATAGCTTGTCTTGGGACACCGGCTTCTGGACCGTCAATTAAAACCTGTAATAAAAGATATACATTCAGATTTTTTAAATTATTTTCACAAAATGAAATAAAATAAAAATTTGAGTAAATTAAATTGTTAGTAAAACTAAACGTTTTGGAAACTGGTTCAATTATATGAAAAGAAAGGATTGTTTCATTCAAGTTTCAAACAGTAAACTTTTCGCTTCCTGTATTTTTTTAGTTATTGACACAAGTTGTTCTAACTAAAAATATATTCGAGTTCTCCATGAAATGATAGAATCTTGGATTGAATGCAACACACTGTAATATATCTTTTGATACTTTAATTTATCCTATCGGTCCTAATAATTTGAAGTTTTTTTCAAATCAACTCTTTATCACAAAATGAGATATCAATAATTTCAATAACGTTATCAGTGTATCTAAATATGAGCTTTCAAATTGCAATAAGAATCAACATTTTTTTTCTGATAAAAAGTTTCCAGTCACATCTCAACGTTATGATTGGTATCAATAATGGTATTTTATAACTCGATCATTTCTATTCAACAAAATCTTATAATATCAGTGGTGTTTATCACTTGTATCCTCGACCTTAATTCTTAGTCAATTAACGATTGTATAAAAAAAAACATTAAAAGAAAGAATAAATGAGAAAAAATGAAACTTTGAATGAATATAATCTCTTCATCTAATATGAAAAAAGCATTTGTAAATAAAATATTAGTAACATACCCTCTTTTGGTTGATGATTTCAACGATGGCAGCTAATTTACCAGCAGATGGGCCAGTCTTGATTAAAACTACACGACCAACTTCGACTAATCTCCAGTTAGAAGCTTTAACAATAGAATCGGTGGACATTTTTATTATTGTTTTATTTGCACGGTTCTATTAAAATGACAACTACAAACTAATATAATTTCAATAAATAATAACACTCTCTTATATATAGATAATATTGAACTCTAACTAATATATATTAATTTGTGTTTAAGATAACATGTATATACTAGTTAAAAATTATGATGGAGCCTAAATGGTCAAGTTCGATTAATTAAAATTTCAATATTCTAATTGACAAAGTTTTAGAAAGAAATCAAATCTCATAACATAATCGTCAAACTGAAAATAAAGAATTAGTTAATGATTTGAATAAGAACCAGAGAGTACTCTAATTACAAGATGGTTTGTGTGTAGTGGGAGACTGAAAAGTTCAGGAATTTCAAACTAATCAACAATATTCGATGGTAAGAAAAATGATACTAAACCGTTCAATGAATTGAAACAGAGATGAACATCCCAGTAGAGGACAGAGTGAACAAAAGTTTTTCAACATGAAAATATTTCGAATCTCTCCCTTCAAGAAAGTGTGCGTGGACTCGACCAAGTTGCGTTTAGAAGGAAATTTTGATGTTCCCAGACAGCCCAGGCGGAGATCTCGAAAATAATTTAGTGGGAGCTACTGTTGCGTTCAAGACTAGCTCTGTTTGGTGTTGGACAGCAAAATAGAAGGTGGTGTTCGTGTTGTTTTCTTTCCTTTCCCCCCCCCGCCCCGCCGGCTCCACTGCGCCAAAGCGAAAAAAAAAGTTGACATCTCATTTTTTGTTTTGTTTTTGCACAAAAGTGTAAAATGTCTGGGTGTAACGCTCAATACTTGCGCTGTGCAAAGATGGCGGTTTCCGGCAATTTGCAGTCCTCCAAGTTGCTTTTACCACAATTCATACTAACTCACAGAACTTCTTTTAACATGAAACCATCCTGACGAGGATGTCAACAATTTCAGTTGCAATTGAACATCAATTCAATCTTTTTACATTTGCATTTGCATTTGCATTTTAATTTGCATTTTGGTTGGGCTTGGTTTTTCTCGAATCTCTTGCTATTCCATTTCTGAATACTATTTATACAGATTGATTTTGGAAAGAAAATTGTTTGCTAGATTATTTGATTTGTTCAATTGCTGCTAATTCAAACTTTAATGCTATATAAATCACAGTCTAATCTTCATAGACATGTTTAGACTTATCCTTACGTATATCTATACGTTTTGAGGATCTGTATGTGAAAGGTTGCTCTTTCAATACAGCAATCAACTCTATGGAAAAAACTCACCGCCTAATCGTTGTTGAATTTATTAAATGACAGTAGTCGTTTTGTATTGACTATAACTATAATTTTTTTTTCATAATTGATATCATGTCGAATTGAATGGAGCTAAGAATTCATATGTCGATAATGGATTTTGAAATAATTTATTTCATGATGAGATAATTTGCGATCTAGGACTTTATCTTTCGAGCACCGCCATGCTCATCTATGGAAGGTTTAGTGGAATGCGAACAACTTTTTAACCTGAACATTATTTTATTCATAGGTTATGAAAAAAAGAATAGTATAGTCACTACACAAAGCAAATTCGAAACATCGATCGGAGTTGAGCTTTTTTACCAAATGGGAGGAATTATTTTTGACAATGTTTATTAATTATTATGATGAAAAAATACGCCATTTATTGATCTTTGTTTTGCAAAGAATAAATGAAAATTCAAACGTTATTATTACACCAAGATCTACTCTGACAATATAAACATTGCCTAAATATTTTTCACTCCAAAGCTTTTGTGCATTCGTATTCTTGATATATAACTTTCTCAGTGGGAATTGATTCTGTAAGACTGGTCAATATCTCCATTGTTGAGTGACGTTTCTTGTTTAACTAACGATATTTATCATCCAAGACTGTATTTGATTGAAATTCATCCTTTTTTACCCTGTATTTAGTGTCATCTTGGTTGAACGGCACACTTGAAAATTGTAAAGTTGAAGGAAATGCTTACATATTGTAGTTGATGTAAAAGTAAACGTAAATATATTTGTTTTTAAAGGTAAGGAGTGTGTTGGGCAGCAAGTTGGTTTTGATATCTCCTAATCTATAACAGATAGAAAGCTAGCAGATAGTGAACCCATTTATTTCAAATGTCTGCCTCAAATTATTCGCAGCTTGAAGGAAGAGTATGTTAATCTTTTGTGTGTGATTTTAAGATTGAGAGAGTGAGAGAGTGAGAGAAACAAATCTTAAATTTGCTTATGTGGTCGATTGCATTCTCATAACTATGAATATCTGTTCTTTGTTGTTACTAACAATTTATTTTACTCGATATGATAACATTAGAATGATCAAAAATTAGAGAGCCTTGCCAACAAATTGGCTACTTTTAGAAGTATCAATCAAGAGATAGGGGACCAAGCTGTCAATGACAATAATTTGATAAATCGTCTATCGAATTCGTTTGATTCTATGTTAAATAACTTGAAACATACATCTGGAAGGTTGACAAGATCAATGCAATCCGGTAACAACATTTGGAGAATGGTAGGGTTGGCGTTATTAACATTCTTCATTTTGTATAATCTCTATAGATTTTTTTAGTTAAAATGTCTAACTTTCTATCAGTTTAATGACTAAAGTCATCAGCATCCTATAATAAGCATATACATTATAATAAGTAATAAAAAAAATTCAATTGATTTTTTAGATTTTGTTTTCAATTTTGTTCTTTTGACTTCAATATCAGTAATAAATACAATAAAAATATTTTATTTTATAACCCTAAATATTAAAAACAATATGTATATATAGAAGTTCATGACATTTCAGATTAGTTGGAAACACCTTGGGCAGCATCTCTACCCAATCTATAGTTGCCAATTGCTTTACCCCAGTTAACTTTAGATCTTGTAATTGGTAGTTTTCTTCTCAATAATTTAAACTGGTTTTCATTCAAATCAGAAAATGAAGAATCTAATTGTTTTTGGAATTTGTTTTCTTCTTCTTTTATTGATAAGATTATATCGTCAACATTTTTCAAATTTACTTTATTATTTGATTTGAAACTGACATTACCTTCTTCATAATAATGAACATCAATATCGATTTCACCTTCTAAACTTTTGGATGAATCATCGTATATATATTTTGATTTCCATTCACCATTCCAGAAATTGGATGGGTTATATTTGGTACTACTTATAATGATTACAGTTTTCTCTGGACTACTAATCACGGGAAAAACGTTAAACACAACATCACCAGAAAAATTCTCGGTAGAGTATTCTTTTAAACCATTGTAAAGATTCTCTTGTAAAGAATTCAACTTAACGTCAGTAGCACCAAGATCAAAACCTGTACGATTCAAATGATCAACAGAAAATGAAATTGAAGATACTGGATCAAAATATTTAACACCTTCTTTATTATATTCTGAAATGATAACCTGTTTTCCGTCAACCTCGATAGGAATGCAATTTTTTATATTATATTGCTCAATTGCTTCTACTAAGGATTCCTTGGCGTTCTCCCCTGCAATCTTTATCAAATCTTCATAAATCTCTTTGATTTCACCACTTGATGCATCTAGAATTATATCAGCAATAACGCTATCAAATTTGTTAGACATCTTCTTCAAAAAAAAGCAACCTATTATGTACAATCGTAAACAGCTTTCTTATAAACTTGTTGTATGAGTAATACTCTTGTTAATCTGTTTCACTTGCATATCAATTGAACAGAATGTTCGACATCAAATACGATAATACATTGTATATTTATAGGGATGAACATTTATACTGTTGGTTGTTTTTCGTAAAATTTCAAATCTTAGAAATCTTGGAATTCTTCATTTCGATTATGTGAATTGATATTCGTTTACCCTGCGCTATAAGGACACTCGAATATATAAGAGGTGTCAGTAAATGGTTCTATCATAAGTCTGAATTAAATTTATTTATGTTGAAAGGTATTGAAGATGGACTTATACGCTTTCATACTTGATATTTTTGTGTATTACTGGTCTTTGAATATTCAATAAAAAAAAAACTATTTAACTGAGGAATGATATAAAAATAAAGATAAACATGCAACATGAGTTTCTGAAAACATTCTTGTTCACAATCCAGTTGGTTGGTTGCTGATAGGATAAGGTGGTTGATCGTTCGTGTTGTAATTCATATTATGTATTGTTTGTTGTTGAGTATGATACTGTTGGTACGATTGATTATTGTGCTGTGATGCTTGTGCTTGTGCTTGTGCTTGTGCTTG
>JAKTPK010000194.1:90647-110250 GCA_030557565.1 Tetrapisispora arboricola | reverse complement strand
TGCTTGTGCTTGTGCTTGTGCTTGTGCTTGCATATTTGGCAAGTTTGATGTTTGTGGGTAGAATTGTGTAGGAACCTGAGAAGTATTTTGAGGGTGGGTATAATTATTATATGGTTGTGGAAACCCTTGAGGAACAGTTGCGTGGGGAGCAGGTATTGTTTGCGCCTCTGTATAGCTATTATTATAACCATTTTGATATTGTTGTGTTTGTGTTTGTGGTACCGGATGAGGAATATATGCACTAGCAGCGCGATCTAATAGTTTATTATATTCAGCTTCTGCATTCGCTAACACTTGGCGTAATGAGGTTAAATCATCTTTTTTTTGAGAGTATTTACCTATCATTTTGGCAATTTGTGGTCTTAATGGGGTAACAGAACTATATAAATCATTGATTTGCTGGTCTTGCAAATTATTGTCACCTGTTTCTTTCTTATTTTGTAAAGTTTTTTGTAGTTGGTCAATATTAACTTTCTGAGATAAAATTTTGTTCTCAGTTTCTGCTTCCTTTATCAAATCTTCATTAGATAATTCGCTAATGGGCGTGACATAATTTAATGGAAATATACCAACATTCCCATGCAAAGTCCCCTTCCACCAATCTCGATAAACTTGTTCCAAAACAGTAATAACATCTCCTTTGTGAAATGATAATTCCCCTTGTTCTTGTGAAATAAGATTATACATGGCTCTAACTTTCCTTATGACATTAGTACGCTGTGGATGTGACGGTTGTACTTGAGGTTGGTTTATCTGCGACTGATTCACTTGTGGGTGAGTTACGTTGATTTTATTTTTCTCTTTATCAACTTCAAACTGTTCCAAAGATAATTGTAGAGCTTTTTGAAATTCTTCATCTTCTTTATTCAAGCTTGGCGTCTTGTCAACGGGCTTGTTATTTCTTGATGAGTTTTTCTTTTCTTTTGAACTATCGATCAAATGACTGTAGTGTCTATCAGACTTGATTTGCTTATAGAAATCACTAATGTAACGTAGGGATGGATCAGTTTTACAACTCTTTGATATTTGTCTCGTGATTTCAATAATCTTGACTTTGACTGTAGTATGAACATTTTGATTTTCCATTAAATCATTTAAGGCACTGACTATTTTTTTATCATCAATTTTTTGTTTGATCCGTGATCCACAATTTTCAGCCATTGCTAACATTAATGATAAAGTTCTTATAATTACATTTGCATCGTTTTGTTTCAAATTGTTAATAATTAACTCTATCGAGTCATTACCGTAATCTTCTGGATCTTTCTTTATTAAATCGCAAACATCGAGAATATATTCCCAATTATCTTCTCTCAACGAAGAAGAAGTTGCTAAATTGATTTTAGTTCTTAATTTACTATTCATCCTGATATAAAAAGAAAAAGAAAAAAAACCTTGTAATTCTCTACTTGAATATATGTATAATTTTTTGATATATCAACACTTCCACTCTTATCAAAATATAGTGTTTGAACTAGTCTATGATGATGTCTATGATATCTATACTGATACTGGTTTGATGCGTGGGCGTTGCAACAACAATCTGTCAAATATCAAATGCAACACAAAAATTCTGCACTCTATTCTTTCTGGATCAAAATTCAAACTCAAGTTTGTAATCAATACAATACTATGCTATACTCTCAGAATAGAGTGTCCGATAAGTTGTTGTGGGTTTTCTACAAATAATACTATTAAGTAAGATAGTACTTTTACATTCCTTTTCCTTTTCCTTTTAATTTTAATTTTCATTGTAATTTTCATTGTAATATCTGAATTGGTGTATAGGAAGAACACCCCCCGAGTGAAACGGAAGCGGAATTTGGAATACATTTTTGAAAAATCTCGAATTTAAAACGTAAGAATCTGAGAAAAGTTTAGATATAAACCATAATAAACATGGATTTGTTGTCG
Source organism: Tetrapisispora arboricola (assembly GCA_030557565.1). NCBI lineage: Eukaryota > Fungi > Ascomycota > Saccharomycetes > Saccharomycetales > Saccharomycetaceae > Tetrapisispora > Tetrapisispora arboricola. The sequence goes on along the minus strand of JAKTPK010000194.1, from coordinate 108,336 downwards.
AGATTTCAAAAATATCCAAGAAAAGCAAAAAAAGACTATTAAGAAAGGTAGCTGTAGTTGGGACACGTCAGTAGCAATTCTTTCCAGTAAGACGTGAACATTTCCCATAATTGCTTTGTTTTATTTCAAAAATTGAGTTCACTAAGTATCCACCCTCGAGTGAAAATATAAAAGGTCACTAAGCTAGATTTGAGTTGAATAATTGTGAATTAAGTTTGAGAGAACACTAAAAATAATTCAATTGTTTGACTTCAGTTGTAAGAGGTTATCGTAATTTATAGTAGTAGTGCAAAGAGCAATTTCAGGAATCGATACAAAATAGACATATACTTTTTATTTTAGTGTTATATTATCCCTTTTTGTATCGAAAATTATCTTAATTGTTAAATAACTGATAATATTTTTTTTTCATAGTCGTACCTTATTGAAATATGACTGGTAATGTTAATGAAAGTAATAGTGATTTGAATAATGATTCGAAAAATTCGAAGCCGATTGTTAAAACTAGAAGTAGAAGAACTTCTTCTGTTGGTAACATCAGTTTGGGTGATACAATTTCTAGTTTATCCACAATGAAATTGACAAAAGAACAAAAAATCGCCTCCAAAGAAAGGTTAAAAGAATTGAACAGAGGCGTGGCTGACAATGACAAGGATCTGGTTAAAAAAATTTGGTTGTCTTATCTAGAGATCAACTCTAGGCGTGCTTGGTTGACACCTTTCATTATTCTGTTAGTTGTTTACTTTGCATACTATACCTCAGGTAACAAGACAGAATCAAATCCGTTATACCAATTCATAAATATATCTTATCAAGTTGGTGATACTGATCAATATGGTAAAGGTATCAAAGATTTATCTTTTGTTGCATTTCATATGATTTTTTTCACTTTTCTAAGAGAATTTTTGATGGACATTGTTATTAGGCCAATAACCGTCCATAAACTAAAAATCACAAAGACTCATAAAGTTAAAAGAATCATGGAACAAGTTTACTCTATTATTTATTATGGATCTTCTGGTCCTTTAGGAATTTACATCATGTACAACTCGGATTTATGGTTGTTTAAAACTGAAACAATGTACGCAACTTATCCAAATTTCTACAATTCTTACTTATACAAATTTTTTTATTTGGGTCAAGCATCGTTTTGGGCACAACAAGCTTGTGTTCTAGTTTTACAACTAGAGAAACCAAGAAAGGATTATAACGAATTAATTTTCCATCATATTGTCACTTTATTGTTGATTTGGTCCTCATATGTCTTCCATTTTACAAGAATGGGTCTAGCAATTTACATTACAATGGACGTTTCTGATTTCTTTTTGTCTTTATCAAAAATGGCAAATTATTTAGAGTCAGAATCTACACCTGTGATTTTTTGCGTGTTTATTGTTGTTTGGGTTTATTTACGTCATATTGTCAACATTAAGATTCTTTGGTCAGTACTTACTGAATTCCGTACAGTTGGTTCATATACCTTAAATTTTGCAACATCGCAATATAAATGTTGGATATCACTGCCAATTGTATTTACATTGATTGCTGCTTTACAACTAGTTAATCTTTACTGGTTGTTCTTGATTTTCAGAATTTTATACAGATTATTTTGGTTTGATATTCAAAAAGATGAAAGAAGTGAATCATCTTCTGAAGAGGATGACGAAATGGAAACTAACGAATTAATTGAAGAGTCTAAAAAAAACAAATAAGTTGGTATTATAATAGTGGAAAAAAGTAACATGATAAATTCAGAAACTTATTAATTGAGTTCGAATACACTTACAAATACACTATGTTAAAACAACATACATAATTGTAACAAAAGAAATACAATATATCTTTTTCTTTTTGAGTTGAACAAAATTTATATTTTTTAGAAAATGTAAATATTTGCTGATGACCACTAATATTTATTTCAGTGTTCTTGATTGCCATTTGATTTTTTTGTTATGTTATTGAAAATTTTAAGTATGTTACATATATGTTGATGATAAATTCTTGATTATGTAGTTTTTTTATTTTTCTTATATCTGTTGTTACTCCAGAACTGATCTTGTTTGTCTAATCTTCTTGCATGTTAATGTCAACGATCTCGACATTTGACGATTCGTTATCATAGTATGCTGCAACTTTAACTTTGAATTCAGCTGCTGCAACACCAAATTGTTTTAATATTAATGCTTGTCTAACATCTAGTTTTTGACCCTTTTCACAAACTAAATATGGAGATTCCAAAGTGATTTTACCGGCTTTAATTTTAGTTGGAACTTCGAATTTATTTCTTAAAGTTGGTTCTAAGGAGTGCACCATTGGAACATCTTCTTCAATTGGAATTTGACCACCACGAGAATACACAATACCCTCTGGAATAGTGAAATCTAATGGAGCTCTTGAATTTGGTCTTGAATAGTCCAATCTAGTGTATGATTCAAAATATGCTCTAGTTGTTTCAACATCTTCGTTTGTGAATAATAAACCAGTGACACCTTTACATAATTTACTTAGTTTGAAAATGTTTTCTTTGTATTCATTTTCTCTGTTTTCACCTAAAGCTTTTTCTAAAACCTTTCTTTTACCCAAAATCAATTTTGAACCAGTCCAAGAAGTTCTAATTTCTTGCAAAACTGGAGTTCTAACATCATCCAAATATAAAACCCAACAGAATCTAAAAGTATCTAAAGCTTCTCTAATTTCATCGAATATTCTTTCTTTATTTTCTCTACCTTTCTTATCGGTTTGGGCTAAAGTCACTAACTTTGAACGCTTGGATCTTGGCATATTGTAATATTATATTTGATTTGAATGTGATTGTCGGTGATATTTATATTTGTAGATATATAAATAAATTATGAAAGTAAAAATGTGTATTCTTGATGTATCTTTTTTCTTTTGCTAAAAATATGATAAAACAAAACTTAAAATAAAAGATGGTAACAATATTCGAATCCAATTAATATCAATGTTTCTAATTGACAACCTGTGAAACAAAATGTGATACTTTTTCAACAGTATATAAAACGGTTAAAGTTGACTAAAATATCTACGTTGCAGCAACACTTTTATATATAAACTATGTATATATGATCTAATTAGATACCAGATGAGATGAGATGAGATGACCTTATGAAACTGAAAATTTTTTTTCAGTTCAACAAGATGTAAAAAAAGAAAAGATAAAAAAGTTTCAGGCGAAACATAAAAAATTATCTCCGAAAAGTAATTCCGTCGGGTTTATTTTAGTAGCGGTTTTCTGAATATATTTCCTTTGAAACCACATTAATAAGTTAACCTTCTTAATTTAAAATCTAAAGATTTTTCAATGCTTTTTATGATAACATATTATTTCAAAGGAATTTTCCCTTCTATTATTGATGATAGGGAAACAATATCTTAATTTGATTATTGTTCAGTTAATAACTACAGGAAAAACTAAAAATTCTGAAGTTTCAATATTTTTTACCAACAGGATTAAATATCGCATACCACTAAAAAGTAATAATTTGATTTTATTGTAGCCTATTTGTTGCTGTTATTTCTGAAAGCTTTGAAGAAAACTGGCCAAATCTGCATATTATATACAGGTTTTAGTTGTTGTTTGACCTTCTTTCTTTTTAGTTTTTCAAATAGGATAAATTAGAATATAAGTGTTTCAAAATGCAAGATAATGAATATAATGATGATGAATACGGGGACGATCATGGGCAAAGTCAAGTGTGGGATTACAGTGATAACGAAAATGATGATTTAGATAGTATGGACTATAATGATGATCATAATATTCACGAAATAGAAGATGATGAGCTAGTTGAAGAGAATATTGACTATGATGATGAAAGTGATTTTGGTGCTTCCGGTGGCGATGCAAGTGAAGATGATGAAGGTGACTTTCATGGTTTTGGAAGCAATACAATGGCATTTGAAGATCTGTTAAGTCATTTGAATGCTTCAAGAAGTACTCTTAGACAGAATGTGGCACGAACTTCGACTGATGAAAATAACACTGACACTGGTCAGGACAACGATAGTAATAGCATTAGAGAAGAAACTTCCACCCATGGGACTGCACCTGGTAATTTACAAGAGTTATTTTCAATGTTCCAAAATGGTATGTTCTCCAGCGGCATACCAACTTCCGGAAATTCTGGTAGAGTCAATAGATTGAGAAAATTAATCGATAATATTGTTGCAGCTGAAGAAGATCCTTATATCGCTATGGAAAGTTTAAGAGAATTATCAGAACAGCTGCTCATGATGAATCAGATCGTTATTGATAGAATTTTACCGGTAGATAAATTGATCGACGCATTGACTAATATATTTAATAATCCAATACTAATAGAGCAATTAGAATTGCAGTTAATGGCTGGACGCTGCTTACATAATTTGTTTGAGGTTGATCCAGATAGTATATCGATTGCTATTCAAAATGATATAATTGTTACATTACAATCAAAGTTACAAGAAATCAGCTATATTGATTTAGCAGAGCAGGTTTTGGAAACTTTGGAATATATTTCAAGAATTAATAGTAAAGATATTTTAGAAGCTGCTAATTTATCTACCTATATACAATTTTTTGATTTTTTCACTATTCATGCACAACGAAAAGCCATTTCTATCATTGTGAATGCTTCAAGTAAAGTCGAAATTAAACATTTCTCAATTATTCAAGAGATCATGCCATTAGTTCAAACCATTTTTATTCAAAATTCCGATGATAATATTTTAGCAAAACTAATTGATTTTTTTTGTAGCGTTTGTGCTGGTTTGAATAAACACATGAATTTTGATGAACTAGTTAAACTAGAAGCAGCTGACAAATTTTTAAATATAATATCGTCGTTTGAGTTAACTGTAGATCAGAATGTGAAGTGTATTGACATTTTATCCGTTTTGCTCTTGAAAAATTACAGTATTCTACTGGAATTCATCAATAAGAACAAGATAACAACCATGTTATTTGATTGCATTGAAAAATACCAAAAGCCAAATAGTAACAAAGAATCTAGCATAAAATCAAATGAATTTGTTTTGTCAAATGAAAGCTTGATGTTTATACCAGATGATATTTTACTTTCTCTTTCTAGACTTTTATCAGTATCCTTGCCAGCAGAACCAGACAATTCATTATCCCATATAAATAATAAAATTGATGATAAACTATTTCATGATGATAATTCACAAAGAATGTTTCAAAGATTAGTCCCTGTATTAATAGGCATTTTTGTGAATAACACTGATTATTCGACTAAATCATATACTTCTTTGGCTTTGTTAAGAGTGATATGTCAACTGAGCCAATCATCCGCTGATCTTGTCAAAGAAAAACTATCAGTGTTGTTCGAAACTTCTTTTTTTAGCATGACGGAAAAGATATTAGCTTTATCAAATAACAAAGATGAAACTTTTGCTTGTTTAGAGCTTCTTACAATTTTACACATTTTGTTGACTAAGTTTCAAGAGATCTATCTGCCTGTAATGAAAAAGGAAGGTGTTCTTGATTATGTAAAATCTTTACATTCTAAATTAGAGCAATTGACTGTTGATATATCAACTGGAATGGATATAGATGACGATGGTGATGGTGATGGTGATGGTGATAGTGATGATGACATGATAACTATGCAAGAGAGCAGGAATGACAATAATGATGACAATGATAATTCATATGGCTACGATGAAATACTTGTACCAGATAGAGTTAAACCTAAACTAATTGAATTTAAAATACTCAGAGTCGATCGTTTGGAACGAATGAGAATTAGAATTATAAACATGAGTAATATGTTATTCCAAAATTCAGAATCAGTTAGTCATATAGTCAGTGATAAATTGTTGAGCATAAAAAAAATCTTAGAAAAACTGACTGACAAGAACATCACAGGATTCAATGAAACTGATTGGAATAGCATTTGGAAATCTTTACAATCAGTCATGTTTGATCCATCAAGCAAGATATCTAGTTATGAGTTAACTGCTTCGGGACTGTTAACGCGACTTGTTAAAATTCTACATCAAAATGACACAAATATTAAGAAATCATTTTTTGATATTTTCACACCAAATTTAGAGGACTTAATATTAATTTTACAATCAGCACTATCCAAACTAGAAAATTTCTCTATATTAGAATGTGGATTGAAATCTGATGAGGGAGGTGTGGCATCTTTAGCCAAAGAAATTAAGGTACAGCTATCGTTCAAATCTGCTGATACCGAAATTAACATTCCTATTAATTTAAGATCATTTAAAGTGTCTATTCATTGTATTGCTTCGTTGAGAACTCTGAATGATTTTTTGAAACACAAAGTTGCCCAATCTATGTTTTTAACTTCTTTGCTGCCTGGTTTTGAGAACGAAGCAAATAATCAAGAACCTTTTTTTGCAAATATCAAAAATATTGATTTTAAGTTTTCTATTGACGGAAAAGGTTTTGATTTGGATGAAACAGTTTTTGGAGCCATCTATAAGTCTTGGACCAAGAAAAACGAAAATGAAAATTTAGAGTCAATGTGGTCTGCAATCCCAATAATTAATTATGAAAAACCTGATTCAAACTCTGAAAATATTGAAACAAATATATGTGTTGAATCTCATGACGATGTGGGCTTAAAGTTCACTGACTCCTCTATTTTAGATATATTGAATCTCCTCAAAATTCTTAGAGAGTCGAGCATATCGAGAGAATTATTTGTGAATTCAAAAATCAGTTCAAAATTATCTAGACAATTAGATGAACCCTTAATTGTAGCAAGTAACATTTTACCAGAGTGGGTCATTGTATTAACCAACAAATATCGATTCTTATTTCCATTTGACTTGAGAATTTTCTATTTACAGTGTTCCTCTTATGGCTATGGTAGATTAATCAAAAGGTGGCTACATAGAAGTGGTAAAGATAGTGTTCAAAATAGTGATGATCCATTGCAACAACTGGGTACACTCACAAAAAATAAAATCAAATTATCCAGAGATACTTTATTTATAAGTGGAATGAAAGCTATAGATAAGTATGGCTCAAGTTCAAGCATATTAGAAATTGAGTATATAGGGGAAGTTGGTACTGGTCTTGGTCCAACCTTAGAATTTTATGCCATTATGTCTAACTGTTTTGCGAAGAAATCCCTTGATATTTGGCGTTGTGATGAAGACGATGTTTCAAATGACATAATCAAACGAGACTTGTTTCCTAAACCAATTAGCACATCAATCGATGCCAAACGAACAGTTGAACTTTATAGAATTCTTGGAAAGTTTGTTGCAAAATCAATGTTAGATGGAAGAATAATTGATTTCAGATTCAACGAAGTTTTTTTTCAGTTGCTACAAACTAAGGTCTCGAGTCCAAATAACAACTTTATAAAACCTGAATTAAGTGAGTGTTTGAAACTCTTATCTTTTGTTGAGCCAAGTGTAGCTAAGTCATTGCAATATATGTACAAAAACCGATTAGATAATTTTCTCATCGATGAGCTCCAATTAGATTTTGTGCTTCCTGGAAATAATGTAGTTGAATTGATACCTAATGGTAATAATATCCAAATAACATCTAAAAACGTCGAAGAATATATTGGCAAAGTAATCGATCAAATTCTATTCTTTGGTATTGAACAACAACTAGATTCATTTTTATCTGGATTTTCAGAATGTTTTCCTTACAAAAATATGTTGATTTTAACACCAAACGAGATAGTTAATTTGGTTGGAAAAGAAGATGAAGATTGGTCTGATTACACATTGTATTCCTCAATTAGTGCAGAACATGGTTATACTATGGACTCTCGTATAATTCACGATTTGATTGATATTATGAAAGAATTTAGCACTGATGAAAAAAGATCATTTTTAAGATTTATAACTGGATCTCCTAAGTTACCAATTGGTGGCTTCAAATCTTTGAAACCAAAACTAACCGTTGTTTTAAGAATTCCAGAAGATGGTTTATCTCCGGATCAAGTTTTACCAAGTGTAATGACCTGTGCCAATTATCTAAAACTACCAAAATACTCGAGTAGAGAAATGTTGAAGTCTAGAATTACCCAAGCAATGGAGAACGGTACCAATGCATTTTTGTTATCATAAATAATGATAATAGCACACTCAGACTTTTCGTATAAAGGGTGGCTACAAATTATATTATTTTTTGGATTATCGTCTTTATATAGTATTCATATACAAACAATATCTCTTTTGAAATTCTAAAATCACATACCAATGGTATGATACATTAAATTATTTAGTATTGTTACAATCTTTTTCATAAACTGAAATTCTATTATTTTTTTTTCAAGTATTAGTTAATTTTGCTTTTCCTTCGACTACAAAGTAGGATTGTTCTTCTAAAAACACAAAATTATTTTCAATCAGATAACTCTTTACAGTACTCCGAACTTTAGATTTTCCATTCGTACTATGAATACCTCTACCCGTAACTACAATCATTGGTTTTATATTCAATACTTTAGGTATTGTTAATTTCTGAACATTGTTCTCTCTTTCTTGCAGTTCGGTATTCCACCAAAGATTTAAGCAATATTGTAATGTTAATATAGCTTCCTTAGGTAAAAATCCATGAAAATCTATCTTATAGTTCTCAAATAAATGCTCTATCATGTCAAGTGCTAAACTATAATTAGAACTATTAACAAACCCTTTTGTACTTAAATTATTTTGATGCTTCAGATTTGTGTTTTTAGTAACTTGTTTCTTTAATTTTTCAGTGGGCTCTTTTCTTCGTTGTGAATTTTCATATTTAATTACGTTGTTTATTCCTTCCTGAATAATATTTAATTGATTACTATTATCATCAATCAAAAGCAGTGCAAGTTTAATTGTTTTCTCAGTATCACCCTTATAGAATATAAAAAGTTTGTGTAGTAAAGATTTATCCAGTAAACTGATTGAAGAATTACATTTGATTATATCCGACACTAACTCTTCATCAATCATACTTTTTTCATTGGGTATTGAGACTTCACTAGGATTTGATAGGTTTTCATCAATCAACACCGAATATATATTGTGCTTACTAGAGTTGGCATCCGAACCTTTCAAGTGTGCAAATTTGTGATTGTTCTGCACCTTACCACCTTTTATACCTGTACTTTTTTTCTTTATGGATTTTATATTTGATGGGTTATCAAGTCCCCTGTCAGATTTCTGTGTGAGGTTAGTCTTATTTTCAAGAGTCAATTCAATTATGTCTAATATTGCCAAAACGAAATCACATGAGTTCTTGTAATAAAAATGAGAGGCTATTTTTTTTGAAACAAATGTATAGTTGCTAACTTCCTCAATTTCTTTTGAGCTTGATTTCCATTTATTTTTTTTTTTCAAGTCGTTTTGATATCTTGTTATGTCGATTTCAGCAACCAATTTCTCTTGCTCTTTTGTGTCCTCCAGATTTATATGTTCAAAATTTAAAAGTTCTTCAATAATATCATATCCCTCAGGATGTTCTACGATTAATTTATGTATTTGTTCTCTTGCAATATTGGGGAACATCAAACAAAGTTCATCAACATCGTTACTTTCTTTCAATTCATCTTCGTTGTTGCTCTCAGGTTTGGAACAACTGGAGCTTAAAATCATTGAAGAAGCCAGTTCCACATCATTATTACTGTCTTCAAGTGCATTTTGGATTGTCTCGACGTTAATATCAGGGAATATGGAATGCAGTAATTCTAAAGAAGACATTGAAATTTTATACCAATAAACAGGCTAGACTATCTTCTTGGTGTTGAATTAAAACTACAACACATCGAACACTTATGTTCGTACGCCTAATCTATAAAATTTGATATGATCCAGACACTTGGGATACTGGATTATTTATGATAAAATTACTTTTTAAAGATGATGTAGAAATGGTTCACAACTTCGAAGTTATTCAAGATCACTATAAGCTATACCTGATGCTAATGATGATGATGATGAATGCTCATCGAAAATAAAAACTTAAAAAATTAATGATTTCGCCCAGGATCGAACTGGGGACGTTCTGCGTGTTAAGCAGATGCCATAACCGACTAGACCACGAAACCAACTAATTTAATAAAACAAATTTCAATATTTCAATTATCTCATTACTAACTCCAGTCATCACCTAGAATCTATTTATCAAATTAATTGGTAGTGGAAGCACAAATCAGACATTTGTATCTCGGATTTGTATTTTGATGCTTTTTTTTCTAAATATTATATAGAATATAAATATAATATAAACCATAAAATTTGACAAACTTGTTCATTTAATCTTGAAGTATCCTTGGTTTTTACACCTCGATATTATAAGATTTGAAACTCAATTCTTTTTATATTTATTTCAATTTCATTTCTATAGAATTATGTTCCCTGTTGCACAAGCTATCATAGTCTACATTTCTGGTCCTTATATGATAGTTATCTTCAGCGACTGGCATATGTGTCGTCAGTTTTATCATTGCTTCTTAATTAACTTACATTAGAATTTCCTAATTGAGATTATTTAAGGTTGTCTCGCAGCAAAATCTAGTTCTTTAAAATTGTATCACTTATTATGTCATTTTGTTACCAGGTTTTTACAATAGGTTGATATTTATTCAATAGGCGTTTCTTTTGGAACTTGTCATTGTCGCTCCTTTTTGTTACATTCTGATTTCTAAAAACCTTAAATATGAAATGTTCTTCTTTTTTCTCGTTAAATATTCTGCTGTTTGGACAGTAATTATTTTTTCCTGGAGTTTGACATGAGTGCTTCTACCTGAATAGTGTCATATATTTAATATTATTTTGGTAAATGCATTACTAACTTGGAGCTCTTACATTTCATTTATACTTACAGCAGTGCTTCGATAGTTTTTTTTAAAAGATCCAGTATATTATGAAGAGATTATTCTTATAGTTGTTTCAAAGGTATTAAATATGAACGTTTTATATTACAAACTTGACTAAATGGCTTATAAACTTATGAATATCGATGTATTATATATTCAGGAGTACAGGAATTGTGTACAGCAGTACTACAGCCTCCGAACTGAATAACAATGAACAAAGAGAATGTTTCCATAAAAATTTTTCCTGTTAGTACAAAAAGCCTTAAATATATCATGGGCAGTGATTTCAAGAATGTAAGATTGAACAAGTACTAATCAAACAGCATTAATATAGAAAGTTTTGGAAATTTTTATTAATTATCTAATGCTGTCACGGTGTTTATTCAAGATAAAATTTTATTAATAGAAATACTCCAATCCTATTAATAACTTATTTATAATGTCACATTTGCATAGTATTATTGTATCTATATCCTAGAAATACTATATATATATTTTGTCTTGTTTCAATCAATCATCCGAGAAGCATTGGTCTTTTGGACTTTTTAGTTTGTAGAATGCCATTTGTAATTTTTGCTATTTTATTGAAGTTTACTTACTTTGGGAAACCTTTTTCTGAATGGGTCCCTTCTTTTCTCATTTTTAATTGCAGTTATACAGTCCGTCGCATATAGGGATTCCATCAAACGCAGTTGTTTTGTGATAGATACTTGAATGTATCACATATACTGACTCATCTTTACACTGTGTTATCAAAACTTTTCTCAAGTAATAATTCTATTATTTGAAATTTAATTTTTGACGATTTCTACTATTAACAACGATATTTAAGTTTTCTGGTTAATCTATAATGTCAATTGCTAACCTCGTAAATTCAAATCTGTGAATGGATGATTTATTCCTTTTGCCTCTAAAATCATGGAGTTGATGTTCCTAGTAATCAAAAAAAGCTACAAAAATCGAGTTTTAGAACCTTCATGGTAATACATTCTAAGTGTGACAGTATTGAGCATTTCTACTATATATAGTGAATCTTTGTGCAAAAAATCTCGTATTTTTGTTCAATACGTTTTCATAAAAACAGTTTCTCTTATGCTTCTCCAACATTCAATTTTCATTACTCTTTATTGAACAGAGTCAATCAACTAAGCCTTGTGATGAATTTGTAATGCATTTGTAAAATTTATCTTACTCGCATTAAAGTCATTTAATACTGCCTAGTTGAAATAATATCATTTTACTTGGTTAGCGTTACGTAACTGATTTCAACCAGCCGTTTAAGTAATTTGATGCCTGATAATTTCAGCTTATGAATCTGATGAATTCTTTATTCTTTATAGCTCAATAAATACCCTTGTTTTCTTTTCAAAAAATTGATGTAACTCATAATTGATGTCTTTCGATCGTGTTTCAGAGATGCTCAAATTTGTGCTATGAAATTAGAATGATAATATTAAACAGAAAAATAATTTGATTAATAAATAGTTTCAGTGATGTAAACAGCAGCTCATCATGCGGTTAACACGTTAAAAATGGTGCCCTTAAAAGAAAATAATTTTTGAAAATATTAACAATTACTAGATAGATACTAAATGAAAATTCCGGATAAAATCCAATTATATTCAGCTTTCTAGTATTGGAATTCTACCCTCATTAGTATCAGCTATTTCTTCTGGCGATTCAGGATTATCTTTGACGATTACTTTAGGTAAATGATTAGTAGAGGGTAGCTTTTCGGCTAGTTGTGATGGCTCATTAATTTCCTGATCCAACTTTTCGAGCTCTTTATCTACCTCATCTTCATAGTTATCGATACCAACAATTGAATTAGATAGAATATTATCGATTTCATCTTGATAGTGAATTTGATCTTGTACGTCATTCATTAGCTCATCAACATCACCAAATTCTCTGTTCATTTTTTTCAAAATTTCGTTACCTGACTTAATTCCTTCAATAAATTGTTGTTCCACAACTTTAAACTCGATATTAGAAACCATATTCTCTAAATTTATCAATTGGTCAGAAGCTTTTTGAACTAAGTTCTCTTGATAATGGATTCTTTTCAGAAGAAATCGTATCTTTTTATTTTTTTTATAATTGACAGGATCTTCTTTGATTAGTTCTCGTAAAGATACTTGTTCCTCATTGATTAACTGCTCTGTTCTTCTCGTGAATTTATGAATATTATCTTTTGATCTTTTCAGTTCTAAAACTGCTTTATCAGTTTTTGTAATTTGTGGTTTGCTGCCTTTTTGTCCCATTACTCTTTGTCTCTTCTTTTATAGTGGTTGAACTCGAATTGTAATTTTATGTTTATTGTAATAAACTTAGCTTGATCTTTAACCACTTGAACTCTCATCCTTTGTCTTCAATTTAAAGTATAAATAGCTGAACATTTGCGCTTTGGATATCACGAGTTTTTAAATTAAGCATTTTTTTATCCCGAGATATCTTTTTCTATTAATTTCAGTCGCAATTGACATCCGTGCGAAATATAAAGAAAATATATAGATTTGCCTATCAACCCTGCTCTTATAAAATAAAAGACGTTATAACATCTCATATATACGTGTATGTATAAACTACAAAGTCATTAAATAACTCCATATATCATTAAATATATATCGCATTGATTGCGCTTTATGTATGATTAACAAATTCATTATTTCTAATGAATCCTGTCATTCCCAAAAACTATTCCAGTTCACATTTTTCCTTACAGCATTAGAAAAACCTTCTTTGTATTTAACCCAAATGCGAACATTTTCATTTAGATTAGCGATTGGTACATCAGTTAGAGTAGTTTCATTTGAATTATTTTTTCCTTTAGATTTATGCATATGTTTGTATTGTGATTTGAAAAAATCTACCGTATTTGTAATAGAATTGGTGTCATCATTTAAATCTGCGACATCAGCTTCTTTTTTTTGTCTCTTATTTTTTGCTTCAAGTTGGCGATGAGTCTGAGTCATCATCATATCAAAATGTCTCTTTTTTGCTTTCGTTTCTTCTAGTTTTGCCAATAAGAGATTCAAAATCAATGGTCTCTTGTTTATTACGTTCATAATTGATTTATTATCAAATGCTACAATTTTATTGATGGGAGGTTCAATGCATAATAATTGTTTATTGATGTCTATTCCTTGTAACATTTTTTCTTTGTCGTTTTCAGCTTCCTTTGAGAAAGTGTTAATTGAAATGAAATTTTGGACAGATGTTTTGACCAAAGATAATTGATATTCATTAACAATGTCTATAATGTTATCATAAATCTTGTTTTTTATTTCTAAGTTGTGAATATTAGACAAATCACAAGATATTATCAAGTCTAATGTAGGTAATATCTCGAACATTAATGATTTTTTTTCAATGAAAGTTGACAAAGATGGGCGGTTTACTGCTATTTTTGAAAGAAGTGTTTTAATAATGTCACTATTACTTTTTATCGATTGATTCACGTCAAATTGGTAACTTTTTATGCGTAAATCGTTCTTATTTCCAATATCGCTAAAAAAATCGAAGAACTTCAAACAGACTGCAGAACCATACCTTTGTAATTCACCACCGTTACTGATGTTCGAATTGTATATTGAACCTTCTATTAGATCATAAAAGTACAGCCAATCTGATATTTTTGATGGTTTGAATAAGCCATTATCTGTATATTTTACTTGTAAATATAGTGAAAAACAACCATTTACTATTTTTTCTAAATTGCCCTGAATATCAAGATTTTGCATCAACTTCTGAAACTGAATTTTGTTTGGTATTTGTGAGTCTTTTTTAAATATCTCATTTACTGTAGAGAACCAACTTGTTTTGAAATCTTTTGATAAGTTTCCCTTTTCTTTATTTGAAAAATCGTTATTCGAAGAGAAAAATTGTAAATTGTTAATACAGTTTCTTAAATCATTTTGAGATGAGTCAATAATTGTTTTCAGAAGTTCGACATTAACTTGCTTTCTACTTCTTAATCCATTTTCTTTGTCTAAAATATAAATAAGTCTTTCAATGATTGCTTTTTCGTTGGGCTTTTTAAATGAAATTATTTCGCAATGAGGTCTCAACTTTTCTAAACTATTTGAGTATAAATTGTTACAAATACAAATAATCGGTCTCATCAGTAAATGTTTAAGTTTTTTTTTAATTAAATTTGTTTCTTTTTCATTTCTATTGTTTCTTCGATTTATTTTATCCAAGTTTGAGAGATAAAAATTAGTTGCAGTCTTGTCATTTCGTAAGATATCTAGTAGTACCTTAATAAATCCATTTTCTATCGATCCATCAATTTCATCTGCAATCAAACATATCGGTTTGTTTTCAAAAGTATTGGAAAATAAATCGTTGTGTATTTTTTCTTTTACTGATATACCAGATCTTTCATCACTTGCGTTAATCTCGTTAACAGCATAACCTTGTTGTTTAGCTATTATATGAGCAACAGATGTCTTACCGATACCAGGACTGCCGTGTATTAGAAGTATTTTTTTATATGGTCTTTTAAATGGATCTTCAGAAAACGTAGAAACATTGTTGTCATTTTTTTTGAAACCATTTGATTTTTTATAATCTGCTGGTAGTTCCTCCTTGAATACTAATGGTGTCCATTGTCTTAACCAGAACAAAATCCTTCTATTTGTTGATTCATTTCCGACCAAATCAATAAATTTTTGTGGTTTCCATTTTTCAACCCATAGAGTAGATGACACTCTGCCATCTAAAGAAACATCTTCATTGCTGTCACGTATGTCCGTTTGCTTCTTTGAACTATTGCTGGACTCAACTTTATCTAGTAGCTCGTTGATATTTATACCATATGATTCATCGTTCTTCCATATAGTTGAATTTCTATTTTCCAAAAATTGTTCACCTGAAGTTTGACTATTATCCTTTTTTTTCTTCAATTCTATCTTAACACCATCGATGCTATTAAATATTAGTTTACTATTTTCGTTTGTTTCTGCAGTTTTAGTGGTAGATTGGTTCTCCTTTGGCAATGAATAATTAGGAAGTGAAGATTTGTCAGTCTTTCTGAAAAAATCATTATTATCAAGATCTAAATTGAAGTCTAAAACAGTGCTTTTCATTTTCAGTTGAATTCTGGTCAATTAATTCTGTTTTTTTAGTGTACCTTCATTGTCCAAAGAATATTTAAGCCAATAAACAGAGTACTTTGATTTTTATATATTATCTTATGATGGACTGTTAAATATCGCGATGATCAGCACCAATATTTACTATGGTTATATCTAATTGAGAAAACGCGTCTGTTTTA
Organism: Tetrapisispora arboricola; assembly: GCA_030557565.1. NCBI lineage: Eukaryota > Fungi > Ascomycota > Saccharomycetes > Saccharomycetales > Saccharomycetaceae > Tetrapisispora > Tetrapisispora arboricola. The sequence goes on along the minus strand of JAKTPK010000194.1, from coordinate 92,241 downwards.
ATATTCATATATATATACATAAAGACGTAACGCGCTAAATAGGATAAATAAAATTACTGAATCTGAATAAAATGTTCCTACTTAATAAAAACATGAATCACAATAAGCAAAAAAAATTTCAATTGAATATTTAATAAACTATAAATTTTTGAACAAACTAAACTACAATAACCCATAAACTGAAGTGACTTCAACACTATAGTTTTAAAATATCAGGTTTGGGTCCTAACGGGGTGATACCTAATGGATTGATTAAAGGATGGGAACGAGAATAATGTAATTTTATATGGTTAAAATCAGTGGTTTCACCGAATGCTGGATAATTCCAGTATAAATTTCTTACCCATAAATGAATATAAGGAAATCCGCTTCTAATGGTGTTGAAATTGCACTTTAAATGTTGCACATAAATAGGGTCAAATCTCACAATTGTTGTGTATAACCTTATATCAGCTTCTGTCAAAACGTTAGCTAGTAAGAAAAATTTATCTAAATGCTTTGAAACTTCAGATTTTCCATATTTTTCCTCCAATTTTCTGTAATTTTTGGCTAATAAATCTTCAACCTTATCTAAATGAGAAAACACGTTAGTTACTTCTTTTTCATAAACATCCTGTTTTTCTGCAAATCCAGCTTTGTAGACACCATTATTGATATTGTCATATACCCAATTATTCAATTCGTCAATATCCTTTTGTAACTCAGCAGGATATAAATCTTTTACTGCTATTGTTGACTTATCTTCAATAAACTCGTCAAACACTCCAGAATTCAAAATTCTCAAAATTTCTGAACTCTCATTATTAACTATAGTTTTTGTTTCTTTATCCCATAGAATCGGAACAGTAAACCTTGCAGAATAATCAGGATTGCTTTTGTAATATAGTTCTCTCAACCTGGTATAATTATATAGTGGATCATTGGTACCATCAACATATAGTCTAGAACTGTCATTAGTTATTTTACATGATGGTAAATATTCATTCAAATCCGCAGTTTCTATTCCACCATTTAACGAATATACTTTTTCTCCATCAACAACTGAACCTTCTTTAGTTGGCAAAAATCTCCAGCCTTTGTCATCTAAATGCCAATGGACTACGCTCACACCAATAATGGGTGCTAAACCTCGTGCAGCTCTAGCAATTAAAGTCCTATGTGCCCAGGGGCATGCTAACGAAACGTAAAGCCAATATCTGCCTTTTGCTGGCTTGTAAATAGGATGTTCGTTTGAAATGGTTTCTCTAAATGAAGAAACCTGTCTTTTAAAAGCACCATCAGCTTTAGAAGCCCAACTTTTCGACATAGTTTTGCCTATTTTATTATTAATTTGATTTTCAAATAACAGATTTCAATTTCACAGTTGAAACTTTCACTCGGTACAGTATGTTACAAATGCTGACACTCTCAATATAGTTTTTGATAGTAGTGATGAATCAAACAATTAGAAAATCTTTTTAATCATACACTTGAGACAAATTTCAAGTTAGCCATATCCAAACATTCAATTGAAATAAATTTACAAATTTATATTCTTATGGGTTTATATATCAGATAAAATTATCTTCTTCCATCTCCCCTCCCCTCTCCCCTC
>JAKTPK010000194.1:69264-90622 GCA_030557565.1 Tetrapisispora arboricola | reverse complement strand
AATGTTACTGATTTTTCGTTTCTAAATGGAAAAAAAAAATACAAGGAAAAGTTAGAAATTTACTTTTCTAAAGTCGTTATAGTTTGTGATATTAATGAACTTTACTAAATAATTACTAAAATAATCATTAAAATTACAATCTTGATTATTAATTGGCACAATGAAAATTAATATATTGTTTATTGAGATAAGAATACTTGATATAACAAAATGCTTTATTTACAAATATTATTTAATTATCAAACGGAAATATTCTAAATCAAATCAAGGACAGTAAGTAATCAAGGAACTATATGAATAATCAAAATATAATTTTTCGGTCTGCTTGTTAATTTATCCTGTTCAATTTACCTGTTTTTCTTTCTTTATAGAAATTTGTTAACAGACAAAAAATTTAAAATTTTCTGATCTATCTTTAAGCAGGTATGATCTGTTCAGTTACCAAATAGTTATAAATGTCATCGGCACATTCTTCAACTGATTTTAAGTGGGTCTTCAGATGCAATTCCGGAAATTCTGGGGCTTCGTAAGGCGCAGATATACCTGTGAAATCTTTAATAAGACCTTCTCTTGCTTTCTTGTATAAACCTTTTGGGTCTCTCTTTTCTGCAACTTCTAAAGGAACGTCAACAAAAACTTCAATAAATTTCAAACCAGCTTCCTTATGCAATTGCCTTGCCCTGTTTCTATCGTTTTTATAAGGTGAAATAAAAGATGAAATTGAAATTGTACAAGCGTCAGCAAATAATTTTGAAACTTCACTAATTCTGCGAATATTTTCATTTCTGTCTTCTTCAGAAAAGCCTAAATCTTTATTCAAACCAAACCTGATATTATCTCCATCCAATCTATACGCAGACAATTCCTCCTTCAACAGCTTTTGTTCCAAAGCACATGCAATTGTGCTTTTTCCCGATGCGCTTAGCCCAGTTAACCAAACAGTACACCCATCTTGATTCCTGAAGTTCTTTCTTTCATCATAAGTTAAATTCGGATGCCATGTTATGTTTGTTGCCATTCTGTCTAAGTGATAAAAGTGAAAGTACTGTTTGACTGCTAATATTTGATTTATTTTCTATGAATAAGAGTTTCCAAAAACTTTAAACTGCTAATGCTTGATGAAAGTATAACGGTGCCACATAGTTAATAAATTTTTTGAAAATTGGATAGAAAATATAATGAACTTGATTATCTCAAATTGCAACTCTATTTATACTTGATGTGTTATTCGCTTTGAAAATAATCGGTAACGTTGTTCAGTTACAAATTAAATGCTGTTGTATCCTTTTGAAACTCTATAAGAACAAATGCTGGCAATAAAAGTTTATGTCATTGAATAATTTCATAATTGTGGTGAATAAATTTTCACGTGCATTTATGCAATATTGTTAAAAAAAGACTCATCGCAGGAATACAATTTTTCACAAAATTCACATTAAGCGGAATTATAACTTGTATGAACATCTTTAATACTTTCGGAAATTTAAAATTTAAAAAAATACGTATTTATATTGTTTTTACTATATTATATTAGTTGATTTTATTGGAATTATTTACTATATTTAAAAATTATGTTATTAACTTCAGAAATATAAATTATATTTATAATGTTATTAAAATTAGTCAGGTGCTTATTAATTTGTTTTACAGAATATTCAGTTATAAGTTAAGTATTTGTTGTTTTCAATCGTTTAATTGATTCTATTTACTATTGTTGTAAATATTTATGTTTAAATCTATATGTATTGATAGGTATCCTTTTGCAAAATGTTTAATTATTAAAGTCTACAAAATGAAGGTTCTTACATACCATTTTCTCGACTTTTATTTTTTGTTCTCAAAATAAATTTTCTGACTTGACATTAACAACAGCGAAAAATTTTAAATTAGGTTTGTGGTTGTTTGAAAAGCTCATATTTATTACTAAACATTTATTGATTCATTAGCTAAATTGTAATAGTAATTGTTGTAAAAGAAATATCATAACGAGTAATAAGCCGTGTTCTAAGTCTTGTTGATATGCTATATTTTTTTTTCTTTTTTGTTTTGGTACTTGTTTCAGTGGTGACAGTTAATTTGACCGTTGTCGCAGTTGTTGTCGTTGAACTTGTAAGTGTTGAAGTAGTCAACATTCCTTCAACTTTTATTGTCCTTGTAATAACATGAGTTATGTAATTCTTTATCTCATCAGTTGAAATTTCAGTCAAATACTCTATATGTTTTATGAAATCTGTGCTGCTTTTTTTTCCAACGAAAATGGTAGTAAATATTTCTTCGACTACTGTCTCCACAGCTGTTGTGATCTCATTTTTATATTTTAATAGAAGACTTTTATAAACTTCAGTTTCCGTGCTTGTAATATCATAAGTTTTATATTTAACTTTTGTAAATATATTTGTAGTCGTATCTTTAGTGGTGACTAAAACATCAATCAATCTATCTTTAGTCGATGTTGTCGTTATGATTTCAGTTGAAAGTTTGGTTAGCCAAAAAGTGGAGGATGAAATTTTATAACAATTTGAATCTGTGTAACTACATTCAGTAAATGTTGAACTTAAAGTTTTTTCAAAAGTTTCTGTCAAAGGCTTTGTGACATTTACGATAACAAAGATAGTTTCAACAGTTGTGTAAGGCATCTCGGTCGTTTTATAAAATTTTGTATAAGGGACTGTCATCGGAGTGCTTGAAGGTTTATAAATTTCACGGATTTTATCTTTAAGCTTTGACCTCAATCCATTTATGATCACTTCCATTTCGAACGCCATAGGTTTTCTGTAAAAAGAATGTTTGGCTTTTTTATTTTCAAATATTCCATAAACCAATTCATTGTTCTCAAACTTCCCTAAATTTTCGTCAGCTGAATTAACTTTGAAATTCACCACATCTTCTGCTGAACTGCAATATCTTAAATAAATCTCAAGAAAATTTGTTATGCAGTTACATATATTTTTATCAGTCAAATTATGTTCGTCCACTTCTATACAGAATTGACTTTTTTGATCAGTGTTATCGATATTTTGTGAAATACAATTTCCAAAATTTTTCAGCTTCTGTATTAATAATGAAGCAATGATGTATTGAATGAGTGAAACTTGATTATCATTTATTTTATTGTAATTTTTTCATAGCTTTCATACAGCAGTTGATAATTAAAATATGTTCAACTATGAATAAAATTCTAGCTTGAAAAGTTAAAATTGATTACAGTAATAATTTAAGTTCACAATACATATCAAATATTGTTAGTACTTGTGGGATTGAATCAACATGAAAAACAATTTCAAAAAAAAAAAAAAAATTGATGTACATACAATATCATTGCCCTCTAAAATTGGATTTAACAAATTTGAAGGAATTTCATTATTTCTTAAACATTCTAAAACTTCAGTAAAAGCAAAACCACTAACTAGTTTTGAGATTAAACTATTCAAACTAATATTCAATATTAAGATTAAATAATTTCTTGAGAGATAATGCATAGCAAAAGACTTGACTTGAGTGATTGATTTATAGACTTTTTTTTCTATCACTAAAATATCAATTCTGTTAAATAAAACTCTAAATCATTTAATTGAAGAAAGATGAAAATTAAATAAACAAAAACAGATTATGATATTTATATGTTATGGAAAAGATAATTTCTAAAAAATATTTAGCCGCCGACAACTTAAATTTAGCACTGTAGAGAGCAAAAAAAAAGAGAATAGAAGTAATTTTTACTGTCATTTGCTGCTATGGTAAATAATAGTTTTGACACCATTAGCAAACAAGTAAAGCTATTTAAATCATTCAGTCATGCGCATCCATACAAATATACATACACATATACATACACATACACATACATCTGAACACATCTACTGATACTACTACATAATGATACCATAACCTTACCAAATTATTACCATTATAATATTGTGAGACTATATTTCAGCACTTTCAATATCTCAAGAGAAATATGTTGCTCCATACAGTGGCTCTACCTTAAAAGATTACATAATGTTTGGCAAATACGTTTCGAACCTTTCGGTTCTCTTTCATATTGCAATTATATAGCATTCTGTTCTTATTGAATCATACTATTAGAAATACTGATTAATTTAAGAGCAGCTGATAACATTATGAAACAAACATTCTTTGTTAAAACATTCTTGTTAAAACACACTAATCCACAACAGAATATCTGTCAAAAAATAACTACAAAACAAAATTATATGTTTTCTTTTATATAAATGCAAATTTCACGATCTCCACATGAAATAAAAAAAGGCACCCGCTTAAATACGATATTTTTCAATTGAGAAATTTGAGACTTTTTTGCACTGTTCTTGATACTTGAAAAGTGTCTAAAACTGCTATAAGGAATTTGATAGGTTAGAAAAAATTAAAAAGAAATAAAAGAAAAATAAAAAAGAATTTTAATATATATTTGAATTGTTTTAAAGATATTCCTTTGATTTTTACTAACTTGATTAATCATATTCCTTCTTATATATATTTACAGGGTTTTATATATACTTTCCAATTTTTTAATATATTGGAGTTAATACCTGATTGAACTTTAGAAATATTCTATAAATTTGATGAAACTCCACTACACTTATCAAAACGAATTTCAAATTTAATTACAAACAATTCCATCATGGCTTATATTTCAAAATTGGTTTATAAAATCAGTCCACATTTCGGTAGATTGAATACAAAGAACTTGTTCAATTACTCCCCAGATTTATTATTGTGGGGTGGTGCTTGGGTTGCATGTGTTGGTGTCTTCACTGAAGGATGGCCAATTTTCCAAGATACCTTCTATAAAAAAATTCCTTACTTTGGTCAACATTGGAAAGTAGTGATTCCACCAGAAGACAAACAACATTAGATTTAAAAACAAAACAAGAACTTTTTTCTTTTTAATATTTACATACACGCATTGAGAAGCAATTTGGTCTAAAAGTAACAAACAAAATTACGAATTATATTATGTTTGTTAGTAATGTTAGCAATTTACTACAAGAATCAAAGAAATCTCTCAGGCGAGGTCTAGCAAAGATTTAATATTTTTTTTCATTAATCAAATTAAGTTTTATTTAATATTCAACCAACATTTTCATATTCCATTGTAATTAGTTGAACAAATTTTTTTTTTGAGATTAAATTTATTTCACTCCATATATATATTCAATAGTATTTATATAACAAAAAAAAATTCGATCAATTTTCATACTAACTTTGCTTTTAAAGTATAACTATGTACAATTGAACACATAGTTTGACTTATGTTTCATATTTGCTGAGTATAAACAGTGTATAAATGGAAATTGAGTGAAAAATCAGATTCGTTAATTTTGCAGTTGAAATCTCGACAATAAGTGATTCTAATTAATTAAATATTAAAAAGGCAAATATTTTAAGGAATAATTTTTTCATAGCTTATTAGATTTCAGCTTGCATTCTGCAATATTTGTTGAGTATTTAACACCTTTAAATAGAGATTTGCCTTTTGATGCATCTAAACCCGATTGAATTTCTAATGATTTGATTTTCATACCACTGGCTAGCTCACCATTATATCCATATCTTATTATGATATTTTCTAGAACCATTTTTTTATCCATGCTTTTGTTGGTATATTCAACACACCCAGTCAAAACAGGTGTGATACCAACATTTGTATCTTGGTCAAAAATCCAGTTACACTTATTTGGTAGATCGGAATTCTCAAATCTACCATGAGAGGAACGTAACATTTTTACTTTGTAATCTAACTTTTCAAATTCAGAATCGCCGCTTAACGAATCATTGCTTTTACTTGTTAAAAAGGAACTATCTGTTGCTTCATTGTTGAAGTAGCGTGAGGGAACAGTTTCTTGTCTTTGTATTTTCGGTAAAAATATTAATTCTACCTGTAAATTTTGAATTGTTTGCGTTTTCGTAGAATTGCTAATATTAAGCGTCACCTGAAATTCGTCATTTTTTGCACCTATACCATCTTCAAATGATGCAGTAATAAGTCCAATCTTACTTCTAAATGTATTGAAGTCATTTTTAACTTGTTCTGAAGAATCTAGATCAATGGTATAGTCAAAAAGTTTAAAATTACCATCTGGTGGTAAAAAGCGAAAAGATTTGGTGTTTGAATATTCATTAGGTTCGGCAATACTATTTAGGTCCAAACTTTCGTGACAAAACATTGAACTCAAATTATTACCAGCTGTATCAAGTTTCATTTCTACAACTGGGTTACCATTCAAAACACTTTTTACCAAGCATTTTCCAACAATATTTTCTGTAACCATTTTCATTTTAGCTTTACCATAGTTTCTTTTTTTTTTTCTACTTTCCAGTACAAGATGCATTGTTTCTATCATGTCAACATAGAGTTCGTTGTTAGCATGCTCTACGTGCTTAGCTCTCCAGGGTGCTGAATGGTTTTCACTTAAAGTATAATCTTGGAATGAAAAGTTGGTTTGCTGCTTTTGTGACCTTTGAAGAGCAATTTGAATATTATGCGCAGTATTGTTAATCACCTTTGAAAGATCATTTTTAGATGGAACGTTGTCCTTTATCAAATTATCATACCTCTTCCCAACTGCTAACTCCCCTCCATCAAATAACCAATATATAATAAGTGAAACTCTATCGCTATTGTTAACTAGTTTAGTAATCGTTAATTCTTCTTTTCCAAAATATGTTAATAAACTTTGTTCTAATTGTTCTAAAACAATAAAAGGGTGAATCTGTTCTTCAGCCTCTTGTGTTTCTGATGCTAAGCACCAAAAAAAGAGTTTATTTATTTTTGAACAAAATTTATAAAGGTTAAGATCCTTACTCAATTTACATTTTATGCATGAGTGATTTCCAAGCACCGGAGAACCTAAAGACACATCGTTGTAACTATCCAATGACTGTTGGTCTAGGCTTTGCAATTTGGAAAATAATTCACGGAATGTTGGGGCAACTGGATTCAACAATTGCTCAAATATCAGTACATTGTTAGTATCTGTTATATAGAAGGAAATGTACATTGAATCGATTCACACTTAATACTTTTTTAATTCCTTTACTTGATTGAGCTTTTCAATAGTGACTTATGAAGTTCTTGAATAAAATTCAATTTGGTAAAATTAGCAAATATAATCCCATGAAATTGTAATAGCTAAACAAATGTTCATTTCAATTGCAAAATGGTTTTACTAATCTTATTAAAGTTACTCAAGGCATCGAAGCCAAATAACCAAGTACGTTCAAATCCTTAAAGCATTTTTAATTGGCATTTCAAATTCATCGCATAGATATTTTCAAATTAACTAAATTATTTTTTGGTGTTTTGAAAATGCAAAAGTGACAAATTTGAAAATTTCAAAAACAATTGCACATAGTTAAGTAAAATGAATGAGTATTAAAAAAGAACAGCTTAATATATATCATCATTGAACTTCAATATTGAATTTGAGCTTCGAAATTATTTTTTGTGCTGATTTGTAGAAGAGTTATTTTATTCAAAACTTCATTTCAAAAAAATAGCGTTTCTTCATAAAATCAATTAAAAACTGTTGCAACATTAACTAGCATAAGTCGCATTTATAAAGATTGATTAAAGAAACTCGATATCGAAAACAAATAGAATATCTTTTTTCATTAAAGAACTAATAAGATGAGTCAGCAAGGAAATCCGTTTAGTAATATTGGTACTCCTGCTTTCAATTTACAACAGATACCACCTCAAATACTTCAAAATCTTACACCACAGCAGTTGCAATTAATTCAACAACGTCATCAACAGTTACTAAGAAGTAGAATACAACAAGCTCAACAAGCTCAACAAGCTCAACAAGCTCAGCAGTCACACCAAGCTCAGCAGTCAAGTCAAACAGGACAACCGCAAGACATTCAACAACTAAAACAAGCTAAACAGGTTAAAACTTCAAAACAAAATAAACAGCAAAAAAATACTGATAGTAAACAAAACATAAAACAAGGTAATAGTGTAAAGAAGCAACCTAAAACAGTAACAGAACAACATGAAAGTAATTCTGATATGAATCCAAATTTTCAAAATGGTTTTCAATTACCATTTAATTTACCACCACAAATAGCAAGACTACCATTACCTATGCAGCAACAGGTTTTAGCCTCATTAAAACAACAAGCTATTCAAAAAAACAACCCCTCAATGGTGGCTGCTATCACAATGGCTCAAGAACAATTACAACAACAAATGCAAAGAATTCAACAGCAATCTACTCAACAAATGAAAGGGAGAAATGATATTTCAGTCTCTCAAAATGCTTCAGACGAATTGCAAGTTCCTTCAACCAGTAATATAAGATCAAGCTCCCAAAAAAAGCAGTTACAAACCAAGAGAAAACAGCCATTTGTTCTTAGCCAATCTCCAAACGATATAGAGCAGCAACAGAATCTAAAGTCTCAAAAATTAGAATTACCTGAATTCCAAACTATTAAGTATAATCCACCTGAGTCAATAGTTCCTTATCAAGGATATTGGTCTGACAAAAAAGCTACTACTGACTCATTGTTATATGAACAAATTACACAACGGGATAAGTCTAATAGATCAAATCAACTTAAAGAACAGAATGGTTACACACCATTTAGTATTTTTGGATTCAGTGATAAAGAGTATATTTCCAAGTTATGGCATAATTTGAAATATTATGAAGGATCTAAAGAATTTAGAATGGAATCTATTAGGAGTACTTTACAAGATATTCCTAGTGCTAGCATTTGGGGCAATGGTTATGCAGGATTTGGTAATGGAAATTCAAATACAAAAACTGAAGTCATTTCTGGAGTCCACGATAATAATCGTCCTTTAATACCCGAAAAAATGCTTGACGTATATAAACAGGCAAACACAGATGTTTCAGAAGATCTGATTCCAATTAGATTGGAATTTGATCATGAACGTGATAAGTTTTCATTGAGGGACACATTATTATGGAACAGGAATGACAAATTACTTGATGTTGAAGATTTTGTGGATGACATGTTAGTAGATTACAGATTTGATCCTGACTTTTCATCTCAAATTTCTGATGTGATATCTCAATCAATAAAAGAACAAATTGTGGATTTCCAACCAAATCCATATACAAAAATGCAAGAAGAAAGAACCGGTGGAGATGATATGCGTGTCAAAATAAAATTTGATATTGTTATTGGTCAGAGTCAATTAGTTGATCAAATAGAATGGGACATCTCAAACCCGGATAACGATCCTGAAGAATTTGCTGCTAGTATGTGCCAGGAGTTAGAATTACCTGGTGAGTTTATAACTGCTATTTCACATTCAATCAGAGAGCAGGTTCATTCCTACCATAAATATTTAGCTCTGATTGGTTATAAATTCGATGGTTCAACCGTTGATGATGCTGACATACGAAGCAGAATGTTACCTATGATAACTGTTGATAGTATATATAGAGCGCCAGCTGACTCTAAGTTATATACTCCAAATTTGGTAACAATTTCAGCTGCTGAATTAGAAAGATTAGACAAAGATAAGGATAGAGATTCGAGACGTAAAAGAAGACAAGGTAGATTCAACAGACGTGGTGTTGTAATTACAAATACAGCTTCCTCTGCAGCCGGCTCCGCTACAGGCACCCCATTAGCTCTTGTGTCTAACAGTGTGAATATGGGTGCCACTGGAGGCAATTCCACAGAAGTTTTACTGCCTGATATTAGTGATACGTTAAGAACCTTCAGGACTCCAATACCGAGTACTTTACTACCCGGTGGTCTTGATCTAGGCCCAACTGTCGAGTCATACGAACTAAAGACAACAACAATTTCGAAGGCAAGACCTGATAAACCAAAACCAAAACAACCCAAATGTTATGTTGTCGACCACGTACCGGGAAAATCATTGCTACTATCGATTACAATACCAAAGAAAGATTCTTTGAAAGTACACGCTAATAGCATTGGGAAAACGAGCACATTACCTCATAATACTGTTGCGACAAAATCATTGGTATCCAACGTGAAAAAAGAGCTAGATCAGATTGATAATGCATCAACTAAAATATTATATCAACCAACGAAAGGAGATAAAACAACTACTGATGCCGTTCGCTCTATAACTCCAATGACAACAGTTTCAAACGATAAAAATGTTCCTCCAAGTGGCAGTGCTGGAGCTACCCCTGTCACATTTAACACTTTAATCCCTGCTACAACTGCTGAGCCTCCTATTACGGTTCCCATCACAAGTGAGAATTCATCAGTAGGGAACGCTGTAAAATCCATGGATCAAACAGCCGAAAAAGCTTTAGCTTCATCCAACGTACCCCCATTAGTAACAGAACCAGGTACTGCAATTAAAGTTGGTTTTGCAGAAGAGCTCCCTGCTCTAGATGCAAATGCAGCTGTCATAAAAGATGCCAGTTTACAAACAAAAGTAGCTGAATCAGCTATTGCCAAAGAAGCAGGTGCCGAAACTAGCTCTGCTATCGATTCAATTATTCAACCAATGGCTGCAACTCAAGGGATCGTTTCTGGCACAAATAATATAAGCACTGAATTAAACAATGTCGATAATTTGAAAACTTTGAGCAATTCAAAGATTGAAGCTTCTAGTGATGAAATCAAGAACTCGAATACAAATACAGGTGCAGTTGAAGATGAAAAGATTGAGCCTTCGACTTAAATTGGAATCAATCAGCCAGAAAAGCACTAATAATTCAAAGAACCAATTGATACACACACACACACACATATATATATATAAATAACACTCAAAAAAGCAAGGAGCATACTAAGTAATCTCTAAAAAAGAATGCTAAAATGCACATGCCAGATCTAATGCACAAACGACAGCATAACAAATAATGATATGTTACTATCATTTTTTGGGATACGACCTTGAAATTGAGCTACATAAATTGAACAATCACACAATCATGAAAAATCAAATGTATAGTTGCACATAATCTAAACATAAGCTGTAGTATTGTTCTCATAAACTTGGAAGATTCAAATCATTCTAAAGTCTGACACTGTCTTGCTGTAAAGAATTGTTTTAGTGTTGCGTAATGAGCGCAAAACGTAATCCTTAATGGTATCCTGCGAATGCTTTTGTACGAGTGCCCGTATATAAAATATTGGAAAAGAGGAATAGAAACAGAAACAGAAAAGAAAAGAAAAGACAAAGCCCATGTTTTCAACCAAGCCTTTCTCTGAAGTCTGCGAAGTGAATCGAGAAATAAAAAAAAAAGTGGTTATAATAATCAGAATAAGTTATCTAACACCAAGATTAATAATACTTAAAGTTTACGAAATACTTTTATCGAATTTTATTTTAGTATATATTTATGTTTCAATTTGAATACAAAAAATTGTAGCTAAATATTTCCAAGTTGTCAAAGAGTGTCTTAATCGTGTTAATTTCAGCTATCTGGACAAATCTCTTATCCATTGCTTTCAAAAAAAAATAAAAAGACAATTATAGTTCTCAAGTTGATATATAATTGCACTAACCCAATTAGATAACGATATTAAATATAACTACTACTTTGAAAGAATTTGTTTTTGGAGGTATACCATCATATTAATCATTTTTCTGGGTAAAAATAAGGATATATTCAACGATACTTTTTGAATATTTTATAGTAAAAAGTATTAAGTAATAAAGGGTAATAACTTTTTGTTAAATCAAACATAAAAAAAATGACTTTTCCTTCATTAGCAGAAAATGGTAGGGATGATATTCTCAGTGATGCTACAAATATAAATAACGAATTAGATGTAGATATCGATAATCATCCACATTCAGATGATGATTCACATATTCCAAATAGAAATGCTGAACGAGATGGATTACTTGATGTACAAGAAGGATCAAGTAGTTCGAATATAAACGAAAACTTACCATCATCAAATAATGAATCAAGTCCAAGGGATGGAAGTGACAATGGTCAAAGCACACATATTCGTGATAGAACGAATAGATACATTTCGTCAATTGGAAGACACTTTAATATATTGGATAGATTGTTTCATAAACGAACAGAGATAGGCGATCAGCATGGTGCAAGTTTTGATGGTGTTTTCAGCAATTTAACTGCAAAGCCAAATAATGAAACTGCGGAACAACCGAATGAAGACTTTCCACCTACTTATAATGAAGCATCCAATGATATGTCTCCATCTTATTATGGAGTTAATGCAGATGGTACAAACATGTTTTATGATGAAATTTGTATTGAAGGGTTGCCAGTTGGTAACATTGCTAATCTGATTTGGAATATTATTGTTAGTACAAGTTTTCAATTTATCGGATTTTTGATAACGTATGTATTGCACACATCACATGCTGCAAAGCAAGGTTCTAGGTTTGGGCTTGGTTTAACGTTTATAGGATATAGTTACTCGATGATACCGAATGACGTTACTTCCAAGGTTGGTAAAAGTAACACCATAGAAAGAGTACAGGTTTCAAATCCAAATGACTATGACAATTTACGTATCGATGATCAAAACGTACAATTAGATACTTTCACTTCAGATTTGAGTCATGGTGTACAAGAAGAAAAAAAGTCAGTACCATTTTTAGCGTTCGTAGTGGGGATCCTGGGGTTATACATTAGCATCAAAAGTCTTTTTGATTACGTTAAAGTTAAAAAAATGGAAAAAAAATATTTAGCACAAGATGAACCTGTTTAGAAATCAAAAATAATTCATAGTAGGCTACCATCGTTAAAACATGTGTATACATTGTCACACTCTAGTCATTAGCATCTGCATTTTAACAAAAGTTAAGTTATAGTTGGTTTTTTTCTTTTTCTCAATATGGTTGATTTTCATAATATGTATTTTTATAAACAAATGCAACTCTTACGTTAATTTTATTCTTTACTTAAGATAATACATTTGAGGGCTTTTTTCATATTCCTCGACTTGTAAGCTTTCCAATTAGATAGGGTTGATGAAAGAACTCATATTGCATAACTGAAAATTAAGTGATTTTTGTTTTTCTAATAACACACGATATAAATTCTCTAAGCTATATAATAGAATGAATTATGCATGATTACATTTTGATAAAAATAACACATTTTATCTATATTGAGAATAATATTGTTCTTCTTCAAACCTCTTATTGACCAAATCTACAACTTCATTAGGGTAAACATCTTCAATTTTTTCATTTCCATTTAGTACACGTTTTTCATGCTCTTGTTGCTCTTCTTTTGTTAATAAGACAACATTTTGCAAAGAGACTGGTTTGCTAGGATCCCATTTAGAAAGTGTCAAACGAGTAGAAAACCCGCTGACAGGAGATTTTCCTCTATATATTTCTTCAACAATGTATCCAATTTCTTTCAATGCAATTGGAACTCTTTGATCTGGCATTCCAATTCTTGTCATTTGTCCTGCTAATGATTGATAAATACCATCGTATAACTTAATTCTATTTTTACCCTCGATTGGTTCCATTGGATAACCAGAGACCTTAGTTAAAACCCAAGTTGCTATTGTTAAACCAAATATACCTGGCATTGTTCCTAAAACTGGCAGAATTCTGACACGGAAATCCCTCAAAGCACTTAGTTCATCAACTTTACCTTTCTCATATTCATTATCAGGAAGTGGTAATAATTTTGCTTTGCGAGGATCTGGTTTTTCAGCACTAAATACAACTGGAATACCAGTTGTAATGCCTCTTTTTTTTAATCTTCTTCTCACTGAACGAGCTAAAGGATCTTCTTCAGTTACGGTCATGTCTGCAACATTAATTCTAGTTGGATCACTTTTTGTAGAAGCACCACCAGATGAAATCAAATCAATTTTGTTGTTGAATACATATTCCAACAGATCAACTTTCGTATCAATATTATCGATACAGTCGATGACAAAAGTAGGTTTACCATCACCAAAAATCAACCTTTCTGCATTATCAATGGTCCACAATTCATTTACTGCTTCAATCTTACACCATGGTGCAATTTTCATTAGATGCTTTTTCAAACATTCAACTTTTGGAGTACCAACATCAGTCAATTCAGCACAACTGTGTCTATTCAAAGAACTTAATGACACTTGATCAAAATCAATTACTTTGATTCTTTGACAACCTGAACGTACAAGCATTGTCACAACCCAAGAACCAACACCACCTGCACCAACAACAACAAAATATTGATCTTTCAACTTTTGCATACCTTCTTCACCCAAGAATGCATAGTTTCTAGCAAGTTGTTCACGAAACAAGTTATCATCATATTGAGTATTATCAGTGACCCTAATGGTTTCATGGTTCGAAGTGGTACTTTTAGACAATTTGTATTGTTTCCAAGCAAGTTCAAAACACTTAGCCGCAGTTACCGAAACTAATGCTGTTGCAGTTACAATTTTCCAAGTATCCTTACTCATTTTTTTTTTATTAAAAGTGAAAAAAACTTCTTACCCTTTTTTCAAATATACTTCTGGATCTCAACCAGTTACTAAACAATTACATAATAAGTTTTTCAAATGTGGGACATATCAGTAACAATATATAAATTTGTAGTATTTTTATTATCATTAGCAGTGGTCTTACTATTATTATTTGCATCATCAAACTCATCGCTAAAAAAATTATTACTGAAAAAAAATCTATTGAGGGAAGGGATCATTATGGGACTGTGAAGGATCACGGAACGCGCAAAATTTTTTCGTCACTTTCACGAGAAAGAGCAGAAACAAGTCACATGACGAAATAAAAAATTACTCAGTTAAGTATCTTGAAATAAGAATGGAAGCACTCACGAAACGACACAAATGGTAGTGTCACCCGCTTTGTAAAGACAAGTTGTGAGGATTTGAATATATATATTCGG
This sequence comes from Tetrapisispora arboricola, assembly GCA_030557565.1. Taxonomy (NCBI): domain Eukaryota; kingdom Fungi; phylum Ascomycota; class Saccharomycetes; order Saccharomycetales; family Saccharomycetaceae; genus Tetrapisispora; species Tetrapisispora arboricola. The sequence continues at coordinate 75,782 of JAKTPK010000194.1, read as the reverse complement.
AACCATATACTTCCTCAAACACCATTTATTGATATGAGTAGCAGGTATAGTCGGCGGACAAGGTGTCAAGGTTTTTAGTTTGTGGGCTATAATATTTTAGAAAACTGATTCAGATAGAAATCTGTAAAGAAACAGTCTTGCAGTTTTATTCAGTTGAAAAAACCAAATTGAAACAAACAGCATTGAGTACTTGATACATTCTACAGGACTGATTGCAGATAAACTAACTTATCGAAACTTTCAATTCTATAGTTTTTTTTGCATAAAGTTTTCCAGTTTATGTTTGAAAATCGATTTTCGCGTCAAAACTCAAACCTTTATTTGCCTGTTTTCTTTTTTGTTGTTGTTTTGCACCTTTACCGCGAATGAAAGCCTGTTCAGGCTTTATGGAATCAAAATTTCAACACATATATCTGAGAAGTACTTTCCTTTTACGATTGCCAATACTATATTTTGTTATTGTTATATGTTGATTCTTTCTTTGTCTTGATAATGAGCTTAATGAACCAGATAATTCACACTTTCGGGAAAACAAAGTGTAGAGAATTTTTCGCATGAAGAATACGAAAATAAATTTCTTTCGGAAAAAAATGTTTTTCCGAAAGAAACAGAAGTAGAACGCCAACTTTTCATTTCCAATTGGAAAAAAAACCCAGAATTTCAATGCAAGATCTTGCAATTATTCACTCAATTCAACCGAAGACGTCTGCAAAAATAAACAACTAAACAGTTCATAGTACTACCAGAGTTCCAACAGTGCTTCTCTTTTTTTAAGCAATACTTTCACCTTTATTACTCATTTCTGTTTTTTTTCATCAAGGCAAGATTTATTTCTTTCATAAAAATACTATTATTTTGACTCATTCAACAATGTCTTACTTTTATATTTGGTTCTGCAACAATACACCTCTTCCAGTTAGATATTACTGCTCTAAACACATTCCTAAAGATTCATCTTTACATCTTTTCATTACTTAGAAACTTAAGTAAGATATTTATTCATGTGTGTGATATAATCAATTTTTTTCCTATAAGAAGCAGGTAAACTGTTTATTTTCAATTTTAGCTCCAATATAAATCATATTCAAATGACTAAGAGGTTGAAAAAAAATACTACTCACGAGTAAGTGTTGCGCTTTATATATATAGACGTGATTATTTAATGTAATGAGATAATCTTTTTACTTGATATTCGTTAATAGTCAGTACTTTTCCATAATATAGTCAACATAACACAAGTTACGAATATAACCGTATAACTTCCAGTAAAAAAAATGATGAAATCAAGGACGACTACGTTTTTGAAGACACTAAATTCTTCTTGTATCAAAATCACCGAGAAAAGATATGCTTCGACTTACAGAGCTGCGTCATTCGAATCAACTTTGCAAGAAAGCATAAATTTGAATGAACAACCTAACACTTTATTGAATGAAAGATTTCAAACTGCAAATGCTAGCCAAGATAGGTTGACTGTCAGAGGTCCAGTTGAATGTTCATTAAGTAGCTTTAGATTATTAGACTCACCTTTGTTCAATAAAGGTACTGCTTTTACAAAAGATGAAAGGGAAAAGTTTGGTTTGAATGGGTTACTTCCTTCTAAAATTAGTACTATCGAGGAACAATTAGAACGTAACTATAATCTTCTTTGTGAATTGAAAACTCCATTGGAGAAAAATGATTTTATGACCAATTTGAGGATGCAAAATAAAGTTTTGTATTTTGCAATGGTGAAAAAATATATCAGAGAGTTAGTTCCTATTATTTATACACCAACTGAAGGTGATGCTATCGCTAAATATTCAAATAGATTGAAAAGACCGGAAGGTTTGTTTCTAGATATCAATGAACCGGAAAAAGTTGAAGAAAATTTAGCAGCTTTTGGCGATTCTAAAGATATCGACTATATTGTTGTGACAGATTCAGAAGGTATTTTAGGAATCGGTGACCAAGGTGTTGGTGGTATCAGAATTTCTGTATCGAAGCTTGCTCTTATGACCTTATGTGGTGGTATTCACCCAGGTCGTGTATTGCCCATATGTCTGGATGTTGGTACTAATAATCAAGAATTACTAAACGACGACTTATATACAGGTAACAAATTTCCAAGAGTTAGGGGTGAGGCTTATGACAAATTAGTAGATAACATGATTAAAGGTATTAAAAAGCAGTTTCCAAATGCTATTCTACATTTTGAAGATTTTGGAGTAAAAAATGCTAGAAGATTACTTGAAAAATATCGTTCTGAGGTTCCATGTTTCAATGATGACATCCAAGGTACTGGTGCTGTTGTAACCGCTTCTTTAATCGCTGCTTTAAAGCATACAAAAAGAGACTTGAAAAAAGCAACCATTTTAATATATGGTGCAGGTTCAGCAGGAATAGGTATTGCAGATCAAATTGCTAGTCATATGGTAACGCATGGTTTAACAATTGCGGAAGCCAGAGCCAATATTTTTTTAATCAATAGAAAAGGTCTTATCTTACAATCTAATAAAGCCACTTCGTCTCCTGCACAACATGTATATGCTAAACCTGATGGGAATTGGGAAGGAATTGATACAAAATCTCTACAAAATTTGATCAAACATATTAAACCAACATGTCTAGTTGGTTGCTCTACACAAGCTGGCGCATTCACAAAAGAATGTATCCAAGAAATGCACAAACATAACTCTAGACCAATCGTGTTTCCATTATCTAATCCTACAAAGTTACATGAAGCTGTGCCTGCTGATATCATGAAATGGACAGATAACGAGGCACTTGTAGCAACTGGTTCTCCTTTTAAACCGGTTGATGGTTACAGGATCTCAGAAAATAACAATTGTTTCTCCTTCCCCGGCATTGGGTTAGGGTCTATGTTAGCAAAAGCATCTATAATATCTGATGAGATGATATCTGCTGCTGTTGACGAGCTAGCTTCTTTATCACCTTTGGAAGAAAACAATTCAAAACCAGGATTGTTACCACCTCTAGAAAAAATTAATGAAACATCAGCTCGTGTTGCAACTGCTGTCTTATTACAATCATTGAAGGAAGGTTCTTCGAGAGCTGAAAAAAATGGCTCTCAGATTCCTCGTAATTTTGATGACTGTTTAGAATGGGTTAAAGATCATATGTGGAAGCCAGAATATAGACCTATGATTAAGGTAAATTATGATCCATCTATACATACTCAACAATCATAGTAAATTTCTAAGATTTCATGATTTAATAAAAAAAACTGAAGAGCTCATATTTAAAGTGCAAAATCATTGTGCTAAATCTCATCATGTAGAGTGTATATATGATTTCAATAATTAGCTTAATCTAATTAATACCTAATATTTAATTTAAATTTTAATGATTTATTGCATCTTTTTACGATCTTGTCATAAACGCGTTAAGTAGAATAATTTTGATGATATTCTTTCCAGTGCTATTGATAATATGAGAATTCTTAGCAATTCAATGAGTTTTTGTTCTGTAAAAGTTAATGACTTGGTCACCTTATATAACTGTACAATAAACAAGTTGTAGAATCATAACTTTAATCAACAAAAAGGATTTAAATAAAATCAAAAAACTATTTCTGAGATAGATTGGTTAAAGCTTAGCCATTTTATTAAATTTGAAACTGTTGCAATTTATTGCTTTTAATAAAGTCAGCAAAAATTGGTACCAATATGGAGAATATAGCAGAATTTATTGATATAGTAGAGAAAACTTTCCCAAATGAATTGAATTTGAATGATAAAATAACCTCACTAAAGAAAAAAATAATACTCGTTGACTCAAAATCTAAAAATCTTGAAAGTAGAAAAAAATTGGAAGCTCACAACTACTTACTTTATTCAAAGGATGAGAAAAAATGCAACGATGAGTTTCAAAAGGTATTAAAAATCTTAGATGATAATCTAGGTACTATATATACTGCTAAGAATAATATACTGTATGGAAATACAAAATCTTGGAAGGAAAATAAATTGGAAGAAATGAAAACTGAAGGTCTCATTTATCTAATATATCACATGGATGATATCGATGAAACCCCATTGTTATACATGTCTTTTACTTTAACAGAAGAGTCAGGATTTTTACCGAATATTGAAGAACTTTTGCCTGTTATTTACTTATATGAAATACAATTGACACAGCGGGTCAGGAATAATGGTTTAGGTTCAATTTTGTTAAACAATTATCTGAAAACCTGTGCAAATGAACTTAAACGTACTTTACTTAAAAACATAATTGGCATTGAATTAACTGTCTTCTCAGATAATAGGGATGCCATTAGATTTTACGAAAGACTTGGAATGAAATTAACAGATGATTCACCGACAGATAAAATCGTAAACTATGGTCGTCGAATGAACACTCGTAGTCGGAGTAGCAATTCAAACAAACTAAGTTTAAAAGAACAAACATCAATTTCAGTTGTGAAAAAACCAGCATATTATTTATACTACTTGCCATTATAAAAAGCTCGTTGTATAAATTTAAATCTACGATTTTTTTTCAACAAACAATGAATTTAAAATTTTGATTCAACTATTAAGTTACAGTATTTTGAATCATCATATCAACTTGATTTCACTACTTGTTTTTCTACCCAACTATCTGCATCGAAAAAGCAGAGACCCAAATCACTAACAAAAGTTTTTTTTTTTTCACATTTGACCAATGAGCTGAATAATTGAAATTGACTCATAAACAAACCATAAAAATCAAGAAGAATTTGCAGACACACAAACTAAATGTGCCAACAATAGTTTTTATCATTCTTTCTAATTAAGATGTGGTAATCAAACTGTTGCACTATGATATTTTTCAATGAAATTTAGCATACAAAATGGTATTAACACACACATACATACATATGTGGCGATGAAAATAAAAACGATCGCTGTTTATAGAAAGAAGTTATGTATTTGATAGAGATTTTAATACAATAGACCAGTAAGTAAAAAAAAAAGCAACAGCATGAGCCGTTTTATTTTTATCTGTTTTACAACTTCGAGAAACTGATTGAACTAAGAATCAACTATTAATTGTTTAGTCTGTGTGAATATCACTTTTATTACCATAAAAAACACTATCATAACCACAACGACAGTTACAATCGCCGCTAATGCAGTGTCAGTGTCAGTGTTAGTGTCACTAATGTTGTTAGCTATTTATTATCATCGTGACCATATAAATCAACGATCACGTGATAATAAAAGTCTGTTGTTTAACCATAATGCAAACTACTCGTACCCAACGATGGATATGCCGTAGAAAGCTCGAGAAAATGCCAAGCGCCACAAAGTTTATTCTTTTAATCAATGGATGCATCAACAGTGCCAATAATAACCACATATGTATATACACTCAATATAATCGGTTATAACTAATCATCCCATTAAAATGGGTTCATTTGGTACTTAAATCCAACGTATTACAGATACATGTTTATCACTATAATGAAAATGCTACATGTTTGCATTAGAGTACTAGATTTTTTTGATATTTTCTGACATATTAGCTTTTAGAAAAAATAAGCCTTAACAATCAAGTTTCAGAAAATTTGGAGTTTAAGAAAATAAACAAACAAACAATCAAAGCACAAATTTACAAACAAATAAGATTATAGTTATGTTTATAAACTTGAATATTCTTTGACAATCATTGACTTTATATTGAATATATCAAAAGTTTTTATTAATCTATTTTGGTTTCTGTTTGCTTTTCTTTTTTTTTTGCAATTCAGATACAACGTTCTCTTGGGCATCCCTGCATCTCCACACAAAAACAAACAAAACATACGATATGAGCAACACATTTCTAACTAGACAATTATTACAGACAAGCAAGACAGCCGTTTTTCAAAATGGTAAGTTATTTAGTACTGTTCCATTTGCTCAATTGCAAGCCACTCAATTGCAGTTAAGTAAATCAACGAAAACTAAGAAAGTCAAAGAAGGACCAACTAGACCAGGGTCTGCGTATATGTTATGGGTAAAGGATAACAGACCCAATCTTGTTAATCAATATCCAAATGAAAAACCACAAGAAATTGCCAAGAAATTAGGTGCTCATTGGAGAAATTTATCTGACTCTGAAAGAGCTCCTTATAATCAAAGATATACTAGTTCAATGGAATCTTACAATCAAGCTAAGAAAGAATACTTAGCTACATTGCCTCCAAAACGTCCAGCAGGTCCATTTGTATTATATTGTAATACGAAGCGTTCTGAAATGGTGCGCCAACATCCAGACTTATCAGCTATTGATATCACCAAAAAAATTGCTCAGCTTTGGAAGACTTTGACGGAATCTGAAAAAAATGAATACCTTAAGGAATATAAAGATGCTTTAACTGAATGGCAATCAAAATACGGTTCAAAAAATTGATAGCTGCTAACTGAAACTATTTATACCTTCTTTCAAACAATTTTTCTTTTAGTGATTTGGTTTTTTATGAAATTAAAACAAGCAATAAATATATATATTTATTAATATTAACATTATTATTATTATTATTATTATTATTA
>JAKTPK010000194.1:39116-69214 GCA_030557565.1 Tetrapisispora arboricola | reverse complement strand
ATTATTATTATTATTATTATTATTATTATGGCAAAAAATGACTTTTCAGGCCAAATATCCAACTCTTTTCCATGTCGTTGAATCTCCCAAATTTAACTGATAACTTATAAACCAATCAAATACACAATTTTATATTAATGAATTTATAATATGGGAACTATAAACCACTATATTCACATTAGGACTCCATTATAATCTATAGACAATCATTTAATAAATGCTTTAACAGTTGTTTATTCGATTTCCATTCTTGGCTTTTTTATTTATATATTTATTAAGAGTATTATGTAAATTTATTTGGTAGTTTCATTATAAAATATGTATTCTTTATATTATTCTTATCTTTGATATACAAAAAATAAATGCTAGCCATGACAAAAAATGCATATACGTATATATAAAACTTATTATAAATGTCTCTTTGGACCTTCTAAGTACAATATATCCGAATGCATCCTAGTCAAAAAAATCATCTTCATCATCTTCATCATTTTTCATGCTATTATCGTAACTTTGTTCTCTTCTATCAAAGATAATTTTAACATCATTTTTTTTCTTTTGCTCTCTAGCAATACCATTCAAAATTTGAACAATTTCGTCTTCGTTGATCTTATGTGAAAGTTGACCTGAACCAATTAATTGTTTTATATACATTTCGACAGCTTGCGCACGTTCTGGTCTTACCAACGAAACTCTCGAAAGTCTTTCGAGTGCTTGTGGCTCCAAAAACGAAGCAATAGCTTGACCAACACCACCACTCTCATTAGAACCAGAACCAGAACCAGATACTGAATTTGTCGATGAGTTTGTGCCTCTTTTCAATTCAGCTAATCTAGCCTCTCTTAACGCTTGCAGTTCAGGATCCATTACTTATAGTTTTTTTGCAAAGAAAAAAGTTACCAACTACAAAACTTCGTGTGAATAGTTTGAACTCTATATACTTTTACGTTGTAAAGTAGTGTTATTCAATCGATAATTCATCACATATTAATAAATCTAACTGGAAGTCTCTTTCAAATTCAGTCTTTATTATATCTAAATCTAAGATTCTCTGTGAATACTAAATTAATTTTTCAACTTTATTCAATTTGCCTTGTGTGTTTTTTTCTTGATCATTTTGACTATTTCATTTTTTCTAGCCCTGGCCTTGGCCTTGCAGGACACATTTTTCATACCATGCAAATTAAAAAAAAAGTAGATGTGACATACAATAACTGCTTGTTACTAACAGTGTTCCGATTTACCTTATAAAATATACCAAAATAACAATCCAAATGCTATTCTTTGATTTTTAATGAAAACTATAAAATTTTATCAATGCCTTTTTTGTCATTTTTGAATTTACAGTCTTGGTCACAAGACTGTTTTTTCCAGAAGAGAACAAATAGACATTTTTCATTATATATAAGATGAACTTCACACGAAACAAAAAACCTTCCATAGCCACTCCAGTCATCGAATTTTTAAGCTCAAAATACATCCATTATAGCCCAACAATACCACATCATCAGATTCAGCTGCTTCCCAGTTTATATTGCAAGAATTAAAAAATAATGTAAAGCAACATCTACCCTTGGTTTTTTTTTAGTTGTTTGTTTGATAGAAAAAAGCCAACATATTGAAAGCACCTCAAGGATTTTCAGATTAGAACGTCGCAACTATTGGATTGTTATTCTAAAGGAAGTTGCTTCTGAGCTTTTTTATTCTTCTGTCCATCCCTCATATTTATATTAATTTAATGATCTTCCTTTTCTGTTACTATGTTGAAATTAGCCGCCATTAATATTCTTCAATACGGACGAGTGGTATGGGAATCCGGGACAGTCCGTGGTTGACATGAAGTTTTTGGGTACATTAACAATATTAACGTATTGAATGATACTTTACGCGTTTTGGAATTTCGAAGATTGAAATTTTGAAATTATTTTTTTTTTCTTTTCACCTGAAGAAAAAATGTATATTTTAGAATCATAAGATGTTGATGTTAACGTTGTAACGCAATCTGGATAATGGAGCTGGTTGTCCCAAACAGAAATCACTCAGATACTTTTATTTGGTAGAAAGGATAAGCACTCGGGGGAGAAAGAAGACGGCATTCAAGCAAAATACTGCAAAATAAAACTTGGACCAGAGAACTGATATATTGGTATACCTTTTTTCATTAGATATAGATAACATAGACAAGATTTGCGTTCAATTTGAAGAATCTTACCAATTTTTAAATATCCGTGATACCGAGTCTCAGAGATTACTAGTTAATAATATCACAATGGATGTCATACTTGAAGATCCCACATCAGACCACACTTCAAATTCGGAATCCGTTAATACTACTTCTCCTGATAGTAATAGCAACAATTCTTCAAGAAGAGAGAGGCCAAAGAGAAACTCCTCAAAAGTGATAGATTATGATTTGAAAAAACCAAGAATTATACGTTCTGATAACAGTTATGGCAGTGTGAATACATCAATTTCCAACGATGGAAATTTAGAAGAAAATGATGAGAAGAAAAATGTTGCAAATATCAAATTATTTGAAACTGATAAAAATGGTAAAATTGTTAATATCAATGATGAAGAGATTCTAAGTGATCCAAAAAATGGTGCCACTGGTTTACCATTATCACAGAATCCACCTGAAAAGTTAAAAAAAGATTCTCTTTGGAATTATAAAAAAATTCTTTTACCAAATGAATTTGAAGATTTTGATATAAAGAATAATAAGTATTTATCATTATTAAAAACAAAACAATCAGATGATCTAACAAACCCAAGCATTATAAGACCTTCATATAAACCAAATGATATTCATAGCATAGAAAGATCAAAATCATTATACAAATATTATACTAATGATGAATATTCGGTTATAAACAAACATACGAGTAACTTAGGTCAAAAAAACGTACATATAATTAAAAAGATCAAAGATTCAGTTTCAAAAGAAGCTCAAAGTAAACTATTTGGTCAAAGTTCCATCTCTACAGTGGTAGAAACAAAAAACAATAACAATAATGATGAAATAATAGATAATGATGATTTTTGTGCCACTTGTAAACAATCTGGTTCGTTTTTATGTTGTGATACTTGCCCACGTTCATTTCACTTTTTATGTTTAAATCCTCCATTAGATCCAAACAATCTACCAGAAGGTGATTGGTCATGCCCACAATGTATATTCAAATCCAAAAATCCAACAATAACAGCTTATAGAAAATCAGAAAGAGATTTCATTTCTGATTTACCTGATAACAACAAATTGTTTGGTAAATTACTTTTCAATTTAGACTCTTTGAATTCGAAACAGTTCAAATTACCAACCAGTATCAAAGATACATTTGAACATGTGAAAACAAATTCTCGAGATCAATATCAAGATGGAAGAGAAAAAACTCCATTAACAGAGAGACAAATATTTGGCACACCGTATGGACAAAGTATAACCAAATTAGATGGATATTCGCCTGAAATTCATATTGATCAAGAAACTGGCGAATTTTTACTTTGTTACAAATGTGGAAAAACGAAAATGGGTACTTGGGAAAATTATACAACTGAATCTCGGTTAATAATGAAATGCGATTATTGTCAGACGCCCTGGCACTTGAATTGCTTACCAGGAGGTCCTCGTGCATCGCTTAAGAATCTTGGTAATAAATGGAAATGTCCTTTACACATGCCTGAATATCAGAAAGAGCTAAAAAAAAAAGAAGTTTTCAGAAGGTTATCCCGCAATCAAAAGTATATAGAACCAATACAATCCTCAGGTTTTGAAAACAATGGAGACATTGAAATAGAATTTGATGAAATAGTAGAGGAGGTTAAAAGCAAACATTTACATGATGAATATAATGATTTGAATATCCCCCCTGTTCCTATACTCCGTGAAACTTCAATTAAACTTGACTTTTTGGATAAAATACAAAAAGCGAAATGTGCAAGAAAATATAATGACTTTAGAAACCAAGAAATGATTATTGATAAGTTGATTCAAGCAACCGAAGAAGATAACGCTAATATCAAGGTCAAGTCCCAAACAACCATATCAGATGTAGCATCTCTATTGTATTTTCAATTGGGCTCCACTGATTTGAAAAAAATTTGGAATTTTAAAGAGCTTTGTAATGTAGCTTCTGAAAGCTTACAAAATATTAATTACTCGAAGGAAGAATTGGATCAATTATTATTTATAAAAAAGTTATTAGAATCGAAACCTAAGGAAGATGTATTGAAGTTTTTGAATATCAAAGAGTAAATTAAGCTCTTCTTTAAGTAAGGTTTACTATAATTTTCTTTATTGTAAATACATAGATATAAAAATGCATAAATAGATACCTTATAGCCATTATATTAAATTAGATTTGTGATTGAGGTGGAAACTTCGTCGTTTATATCATTATCGTCGTCAACATTGTAATCAACTTCTTTTCTTTCTCTTAAATTTTTTCTGGTGACAGTAATGGAAGAATTCTTTTTTAATTTTGAAGTTGGTCGATAAGCCTCATCATCATCAACAACATCATCTTCATCACCAGAAGCGTTTTCTTCACTGTCATAATCTCTTTTGTGTTTTCTTTTTTTAACTTTTGAAGTAGTTTTCTTATGAGGCTCTTGATTTTCCATCGCAAGTAATTTTTTCTGAGCACGTTGTTTTTGCGTTTGAGAACTATGAATGACTCTGCCGACCTTAGTTTTAACATTATTTAGTAATCTACTTGCTTGTTTTTCGTCAATATACGTCTTAAATGATGCTTGCGCTTCTTTTGTTGTGTTGAAAGGTTGAAATAAATCACTAGGTAGATTTAATTTACCAGGATAAGCGGAATGCTGCCATCCTTTTTTTTCTTTGAATTGCAATAAAATCATTTGAGATAATTCCCCAATGATATACATTCTTTTACTCCTCATGAATATATTTGCTTCTATATCAGAATCTTCGTCAGAATCATCTACAATTCTGTCTTGATAATTTTTGACTCTCTCTGAAAGATAATACAATAAATTAAAATTGTCTTGGTTTGCAACTGAATCAAAATAAAACATTAGATAGTCAATAGCTGTGGCCAAGTTATTCAAATATTCATCACCCTCTTTATTAAAGTTTTCAACTATGTCAGGATGGTGTGCAATCGCATGTATCAATCTCGGTAAAGCTCTTTCAAAGTATTTACCCTTTCTAAAACCTTCTTTTCCAAATGTAAAATTAATCCAAGTTTTTGTTTCAGCTTTGACAGATAAATCTGGCTCATATGCAATAAAAAATATTAAAGGTAAAAATTTAATTGAAATCAGCTCGTTAGCCAAATCATCTTTTAACGTATCCAAAAAACTCTTTCTAACAGATAAGGATTCGTCTTCCACTAAATTTATAAGTCTGATAATACCTGCTGGTTTAATAAAATCATTTAAAATAGGCAGTTTAGCACATTTTAAAACCTGCAAACCAGCACAAAGTCTCAATCTTGTTTGATAATTATTTGGGGTAAACTCATCTCCTTCACTATTACCAGATATCAACTCACCACCACTTGCAATCAAGTAAAAGAATAACTTCATCGTTTTATTTATAAATGCAGATGTTAGCTCATTTTCATTAGATTCATCTGCAATTGACCTTAGTTTATTAGTAAATAATTTTAGGGAAATTAATTTTGAATTCAATAAATCAAACTCTTTTGAAAATAACATCTCATCATCAATCCATTTATCCTTATACTGTGTTTCCTCAATACCGTTATTTGACAATAATACTTCTTTGATGAGGTAGCCGACAATTTCAGTCGAATCGTCATCAAGAATGTGTGGATAGAATTTAAAAATTTCTGATAAAACGATAATGTTAGAAGTGAATGTTGGACTTTTTTTGTTTAGTGGCATAATAGAAATTTTCAACTTATTCAAAGTACCAATTGCATCGGGAGACAATGCTATCAATTTTGTGGCATATTTTGCAATTAAAGGGGATGCATCATTACTAAAGTCTTTCAATTTTGTGTGGAAAAATTCATCATCAAAATTAATTTCATGAACCATGGTTTTTCCAATTTTATATAAGGTTTTCAATGCTTCCGCCACTGATAATGTCGAAACATCAGCATTTACTTGATTCTCTTCTTTTACAATGGATATTAGAGTTTTGATTTCTCCTTTCAGTAATTGTGGATTTAAAGTTGATATTTCATCCAACAAACGCCTTTTCAGCTCTGCATGCTCTACATCCTTTGTGGATAGTAGATAGTGAATATTTGATGTGTTATAAAAAATTGGTGAGCCCCTGTACAATAAAACTTTAAATATCTTTGCAATGTCTCTTGGAATTACCAAAGAAGCTGAAGAAATATTGTGATGTCTTAAAAGATTTGGATCTCTTAGTTTAGTCATAAGTTCATTAAAGCTGTTGTTCCATGTTAAAAATTTAACTTCTGATTTAACACAAATTTGTAATAAATAGAATATTCTATTGTCGTTTAATTCTTTAACTGCACTCAAGGCTGCTTCAGCAAGTTTGACATCACTTAGCCCTGACGCTAACCATTTAATGGTTTTTGGCAATTTAACGATTGCATCAGTTATTATTGATGCATCTTCATCTTTATTGTTGACAAGTTTAGAAAAGTCAACAAATTTTGATATTGCTAGTGAAATTTGTAATTGTCGTCTATTAAATGCAAAAAAAGAGGTCAAAGCTTTTTCATTCAAAGTTGATACAATGTCTAACAGCTTCTTTATTCTTTGCTTGTCATTAACATCTAATGTAAAAATATTCTCAAGGATTATCTTATCTGCTTGTTCACCGATTTTTGGGTCGTTAATATAATATAATTCAAAAATAGTTGAAGGTATTCTATCCACAACATCCCAAATATCTTTGTTATTTTGAGTTCTTTGAATCGCTTTTCTTGACTTTTCATATAATTTAGCTACTATTAAGGTGCATACTTCTCTTACATCCTTATTTTTTTCTCTAGCAAAACGGAGGAGGGAAACATACACTGCGGGATTCAAGATATTTTGCCATATAAGACTAATTGGTAATTTATCAAAAATCAAAATTGATTCTTTTCTAACAATGGAATCTGAATCAATCAAAGTTTTGGAGATACCTTTCGTGATTTCATCAGATATATCAGTTCTTGTAGTCAAAATATCAGGAATTGAATTTACCCATTGAATTCTAACGTTAACACTTATATCAGCAATCTTAGACAACCAGGCATTGAACACATCTTGATAAGTAGCAACTAAATTTATTTCTGAGTTAACTGTCAGTAATTTTCCAACCAACTCTGTGGACTTTTCTCTGAAAATATCATTTTCTGAACATAGTTCATGATACACAAAGCCCATCACTGGGGCAACCATATCGGGTACTGCAGCCCATATTTTAATTAATAAAGTATGTAGCTTTCCTAAAACTTTAGTTATTTCTCTTTTATCAATATAAGTTTTTTCATCGTCGCTAGTCAATTCATATAACACTTCTGAATAATACTTGGTAAAAAATCTTGTCATTCTGCTGTTATATGCATCACAAAGAATTAATGTAACCTCATAACCACAATTTGCTGTTGTCCCCAAGCCTTTTGGAATCGATGCCGGATCATAAGTTAAAAATTTGTTGAATATAATTTTTAGCACAGAGGTGGGGACAGCTTCATATTCAGAAATTACCTCACCAAGAATACCACCTATGACTTTGAATAACTTCGGATTATAGGTTTTAGTGTTGTCATAAAAGGTCTCAAATAATCTTTCAAGTAATTTAATTGCCGAGGGCAAATCTGTAAGTAGAACAATCGACCTATATTCAAGCAATCTTGTTATCACATATGTTTGCTGTATGTAGTAACCATTATCAGACTCTCCTAATTCTTCAAATTCAGCAAGAAACAATTTGAAGATATCAGTCAATTGTGTGTCCGTGTATGGTGCATCTGGTGCATATAATCTTAGAATATCGCTTAAGCAACATGCTACAAAGGCGCGAACCCCTGGATCTCTGTGCTTTATTAGTTTTCTGTTAATCAAATCATCACAATATACAGTTATTGAAGTTAGGTCAACCTCATCTTGCACCAAGTTTGACAGCTCTTCATGAAGATCACTCAGTCTATCAACTAACTCATTAGTTGAAATGATATCTTCAGCTGTTGAAATTATTGCTTTATCAAACTTCAATCTAGACTTCTTGGGCATTATAATCAACTCTCTTCTTTATTTATTTTGATACTTCCCTGACCAAAATTAGCTTAATAAAAGACTTTTCCTTGATGTATATGACTGCACTTAGAAATTAATTGTTGATTTCAGTACGCAACATCAGCTTTTATATAACTTAATAATAAATGTATCTCCACGATACAATGAAATCATTTAGGATGATCTTTTGTTTACATCACTACAAATTTAAAGTTACGCGAAATCATCGAGATAACGTGTCCACACGAGCCGGGTAAGTTAATTTGTTAATTCAATAAACGTCATCAAACAGTGACAGTGACAGAATTAAGACGCTTAAATCAGACAAGTTGTCCAGTTTGAAAGTCATGCTATGTACTTTTTGTATTATAATATATCTGAATATATATAAGTATGACACATATATGCTAAAATGTTTATGCAAGAAAATTAAAGTATTTAAACGGACCACAGTTTTGAAAATTATGATCTCGAGACTAAACTACCGAACAAACTAAATTCAATCTATCGACGTTCTGACGCTCGATAAGTAAGTTTCTACTGATTGAGAAATAGAATTTTGTATGCTATGATTATCTGAAATGTGATTGGTTTGCTGTTCAGATGAGTTTACAGTATCTTGTGTGGTACGCGGAAGTGCATCGTTGGAACTTTTGGAACCAATTAATTTAGAAACTGTGTTTGTGACAACTCTCTCTAGTGCTGTACCAGGCTTATTTTTTATCACATCATAACTGGAAACTCCATCCAACCTCTCCAGTTCCGCTGCTGCAATGGTTTTTGTTAACTTTAAGCCATTACAGTCTGAAAACTCATTAACACAATTATTTGAGTTGTTTTCAGATTGTGATGAAAGAATACGATTTAAAAATGCCATATTGGGCGAAGGTTTGTAATTACCATTTTGAATTTTTCGTTCTTTGAGTGAGGGTTCTCCCATACCCAGAATCGGAAATACACCTCTTGGAGATGCTATATTTCTTGTGCTAATTTTTGATTTAATGGTAGAAGTTGATTTATGCGATGCATGTGTGTCACTTTTGTGAAGATCGACGGATGGAATGTATTGAATAGGGGTATTTGACGTTTCATACTTACTGAGAGTGTCTTCTTGACTACTGAAATTTCTAGATAGTGACATATTTGAAGAAGCTGGATGCAAACTTTGTTTTTCATTTTGGGATTCCAAATAAGAATTTAAATCATCGTCTGATTCTTCATCCGGAGCTTTAACTCTTACTACTCTTGAATCAGTATTCAATTCAGGCAATTCATCTCTTGCTTCGTATTCGGGAAGATTCAACTCTTTCTTATCCATTTCAACAACCACTATATGCATAAAGTACGGAATAACCAAGGCAAATGCTGATCCACCGATGATATTTCCTATTGTTGCCGGAATTAACAATTTCCAAATATACTTACCAACTGAAACGTTTGCTCCATTTAACAAACCAATATATGCGACTGACATATCAGCAACCACATGGGTATAACCCAGTGATACGAAAGTAAAAATTGGAATCGACATTATCAGATATCTGACATGAATAGGTTTAGCCATTAATTGTAAATAAACAGCTAGACAGACATAAAAATTACCAGCAATGGCTTTTAGAAAGGTTTGAATGAAGGTAAAAGATAATTTTGTTTCCAAGACATTTCTCGAACCTGTGGACCAAAGGTCAGTTGCTCCAGAACCAGACAGATATAAAAAGACATAAGCAGCAAATAAATTCCCTGCTATATTACCCAACCAACTGAAAAACCATGAAATAATCAAATCATATATTGTGACAGCTCTTCTTAAGACTCCAACAGAGAAAAATAAAATGTTAGAATTAAATAAATCAGAACCAGTAATTACAACGTAAAACAAACCAATTCCGAAAAAAGCAGCTCCTACAAAATTCGCAATACCAGGATTCTCTTGAACCAATTTTGGATTTTCAGCATTAAAACCAACATATAAAAACCCACCTGAACTAAACAAAATTCCACCAACCACTGAATTCAAAATCAAAACATGTAATTTCAATCTTGATTTTTTCATTGCAGTAGCCACTACTGCTAAAGCAGCATCGTTGGGACTACTATACTGTTCACTCATTCAGTATAATACAAAAACAAAGAAAACACACAAAAACCAATTTACTGAAGTAGAAACCTAATAGAATCAAAATTAATGTTTCTTTCAAAGTTGTTCAAGGAGTTGGCATGCAAAATAACCACTTTCTATGGAACAGGTTGAAATATTAACTCTACTGTTTGATACAAGTCCTTAACAAATTATCGAATTGTAACTGTTTGTTAATCAACATCAAAGAAGCACTCATATCTATTACTACATATCTTCTGAACAACTATATACATTAACATTTTTATGCTAAGATGAAAGTTCATATCATCGATGAGATTCGAATTGTTTTCGTTTTTATTTCATTGCATTTATTTCTTTTCTTTTTGGCCGCTGTTTCCTCGCAGGTTTCTCAGAAATTAATTGCAAGGTGGCCCAAAAAGGAAAAAAGTTGAAATTACGTATTAATAAGCTGACCAATCAAAAATATTGTATGAAGCACTGGAGAATGTAATGTGGGTTAGCGCAGCAATGGCAATACTTGTAGTTTGTGTGTATCAGGTTTAAGATAAAATAGTAGCGTCCATGGACGTGTACTTCATGGAAACTACTACTTGTGTACTTAATCATTGTATGTGCTCATGCTTACCATGTTATGGTCCATCTCAAAAGAGAGACACAGATGTTCCAATGACCAAATTACACAACTTGAGTATTCATGATGATTGGAAAGATACGAATTTCAAAGTTGTGAGATACTAAGCACAGTATTTTTTGAAGATCAGATAAAAATATTATCAATGTGACGTTTATCTTAGTAAAAAAGTTCCAAGACAATAGGGTTGCAAGTTCAGAACTGAAACCTGCCAGAAAACTTAGAAACACCTCTGAATTTATAAGTGCAACTAGCAAGCTCCTTGGAGACTATCTAATTAAACATCTTGCCGTCAAAGCCTGATGATACTGACGCCAGCAAATACAAAAAAAATTGCTTTTTGTTTCTCTAGCTAAAATCCCCTAAGTATATAGATACACTAACTTCGTACGTTGTCTTTTAGAAAGTTCTAACACTCATATATGTTAGCAACAGACAATTGTTCAAAACAGACTCATTAACTTCATAATAAACTGGCAGAACTCAATATTGTGCTGTGCTCAGCGTTCTTTATTTATCTATCCTTCGACTTTTTTAGAGACGTTCACCTTAAAACTCTGAAAATGTTTTTAGTTATTAACTAACCAACCAAAAAGATGTATAGGAAGTTTACGAGTAGAAGTATTCGTAACAATTTCAATTAACTGTCTGGAAAGGATATATAATTCTTGCGTTACATACTGAACTGTTAATTAGGGTATAGGGCTTTTTGTAACATTCTCAATTAGGGCTTATGATAAGCCCTGGCATCATCTTCAAGAGGAGGATGAAAATACCCTTATTAAAAATACCTTCACTAGATAAAGTATAACTTATATTTTAGCAAGCTCTCAAAATGGTTACTTATAATCAAAAATTATGGTCTTTGTTGAGACTCATAGGATTTGGTATGCACATATATGTAATCCAATAAATCATCTAACGATTTGAATTTGGTTTCTCTCATCCCGTTTGAGAGTTGCGAATTTTACAAAATTTGAAGCACATAACAAACTGAACATTAAGGCTGAATATTGAATTTAAAAGAAGGAGGTTATATGAGTAATTACAAAATTGTTATTGACTACACAAAGGATTCAGAAGTTATAAGTAACTCTCAAGTTTGTACTGATTGGAGGTTTAATAACGTTTATGTTACAAATCCACTTACAATGAAGATGCTAAACGAATTCTCAAACAATCAAACTGACAATGAAGACAATTTAATCTTATCTGAGTACCTAGGCTATGGTGTAATCAGATTATTCAAATACAAGGATGACACAACTCAAGAAAAAAACAATCTCCAACATATTGAAGGGGAAGATTTAACAATTATTCCTGGCGATGACTCAATGGTTTGTATGTTGTTTGTACCAACTTATTTTACATTGCACGAACTGCTAAATTATTATATTGGAGAAGATATAGTAAACAATCAAGTGAACAATTTTAGAATCTTGAAAAACAGTAAAGAAAGCAAAAATGATTTTGGGTTTAACTTTATGGTTTTAATAAAGTTCAAAAATCCTATTTATGCTAAGGACTTTATCAAAAAATTCAATGGTAAGAGATTTAGTAAAATGGATTCTGAGACTTGTCATGTTATTGCAATTAAAGAACTGATTTTCAGAAAAAGTTTATTCAATAGTAAATACACCAAAACAATTGACCAAACAAATGACACATTACCTTATTTATTGAAAGACCCTTTTACTTCTATGAATCAGAATAAAGTCAGCGAAAATACTGATACTTTTGAACTCCCGACTTGCCCTGTATGTTTAGAAAAGATGGATAGTTCTGTTAGTGGGATAATAACCATACCATGCTCACACACCTTCCATTGCCAATGTTTAGATAAATGGAAAAATTCTAAATGTCCTGTATGTAGGTACTCAAACTTGAACATATCCAGAAAACTACTTTTAGAAAAAAATAGCTCCAATTCCGCATGCTCAGTCTGTAAATCGAATAGTAATTTATGGGTTTGTTTAATTTGTGGGAAAATTGGGTGTGGGAGGTATAATTCAAGACATGCAATAATTCATTTTGAAGAAACGTCTCATTGCTTTGCTATGGACATGCGAACGCAAAGAGTTTGGGACTACGCTGGAGATAATTACGTGCATAGGTTAGTTCAAAATGAAGCTGATGGTAAGCTAGTGGAAGTTAGTCAATTTAATACAAACTTAAACGATTCCATCAACAAAGAGAATGAGAGCAATATGGCTTACAGTTTTTTAAGAAATAAAGAATATCATTTAGAATATGTACAGGTGCTAATTTCCCAGCTAGAATCACAAAGAGAATACTATGAGTCAAGGCTCGAAAAACTTTCAAAGAATAGTTCAAAATCAGAAGAACTTTATGAATTAAGTAAAGAGTTGGAAGCCCTAAAATATGAATTATCGGAGAAAGAAAAGAAACATATCGATCACACTAAAGAAATGAAGAAAGAACTAGAAACAAATAATTTAATGATTTCAGGATTTCAAGAAAACTTAGATAAATCAAAAAAAGACATGGATAATATAATTGCTGAGAAAGAAAAACTGGAATCTGAGAACAAAAATTTGCAAGAGCAGCTACAAGACTTAATGTTTTATTTAGACACTCAGAACAAATTTAAAGATGCAACAGAGGAAGAAAGAGATGGTGCTATAATTATTAAACAAAGAGACATTTCAAAAAAATCTAACAGGAAGAAAAAAAATAAAAAAAAATAGTAAAACAATAATTAAGTCACTGAACTTTTGAGTTGGCTTTTTTTCAAACATTCAGGGATTTGAAGCTTAACTACAAGGCCTGATCTTTGATCAATTATAAATTAATCGGATCTGGTTGAAGTTTGTTTTACAGGGTGAGAGGAATTTGTTTTCATCCAAAGATTAGTATCATTGGGGTGCGTAAAAATATTTTATATGATGTATACTCTTTTTATATACTCTTCTTATTTATTATTTTCGGTAACAACCTACATATGCAAATCTAACAACAAACAAAAAAATCAATCGACAGCTTTATCCATACATTAATATCCTATAATGGAGGTAATGGTGCTCTGCATACCGGACATTGCAATTTATATCCCATCCAATTTTCTAAGCATGCAGTGTGGAATATGTGATTACAAGGTGTAACCATATAAGACTTTTCATCTACACCATGAGTACTAGGTATATCGTCCACCTTTACAGGAACGTCTGACATACAGATGGCGCAATCCACCGAGTGATTTTCAGAGGCCCCATGCTCAAGAAGCTCTTGGGAAGCGACACTCCTATGGTAAGAATACCCCTCTGGAATCACATGTTTAGGCAAAAACCATCTAGCACCGAAAATATCTTGTGAATATAATAACGAAACTTGCATAGAAATCCAAAATGTGATAAATGCCAAAAGTTTGTAATCCGTATGATGTCTAAAAAAATTGTCTGAATAACCCAAAAAATAAATCACTGGAATAAATCTAACAATTGAAGTCCCTATTATATAACTCCATAGCAATGGGATTCCGTTTTGCCTTTGCATCAAAGGATTTTGATTGTTTCTCACTGATCTAGGCTGTATTCCTTTCACGGTATTTCTAAATATTTGAGGAATCCAATAGGAGTTGATTAATATCAAACCTACAAATTCGACCATATATCTGATACGCTTAGGCCATGATGACACTACCAAAACAAAAAATGTGAAAGTCAACAAAGTAAAATATATTTTACCCAACAAGTTGCTATTTAAAGTAGCTGGGTCATCAACGGTGTTTAATGTTTCCTCTGTTTCCCTACCATCTGAGCCTCGTAATAATGTCCAAATTCCTACATCTCTCTCATTCATTTGTGATGAGGCTACTGTAATCAAGTAGCGCATACCAAAGAAATATGCAATGACAAAACCCAAAAATAAACAAAGCATGCCAAGAATAAACACTGGAATCATTAGAATTGAAAATATCAAAAATATCGTTGCTAGGGAACCATCAACTATTTGTATAGTAGCGACTGTGTAAAAGGAAACTTTATTGATTGCAGATGGGGTATTTGTAAATTGCATTTGTTTCAATAACAGATACAATTGTATAGCTTCTAAAATGAATGCAAAAGATAGTAAAATTCTTGCTTGTCCGACACGAACTTCATCTCTGATACCTTTAGTTTCCTTCAGTTCTAAACGAATACCACAATCTGGAGAATAAAGCAGACCATTCTCAATTTTCAGTGGCGGAAGAGAAGATAAGTTTGCTGGAAGACCTACTGGCCAAGTCAATTCAGTTTCAATTACTCTCAACTGATCTTTTGTGTATTGATTCCACGGTTCCAATTGCAAAAAAATCATGTACTCACATAACGTTTGTCCATTATTAGACCATTCATCAAAGTCTGCCATAGTTATAGTATCAATAAAATTTATTTGTTCCCAATATTCCTTTATAAGAAGTTTGACTTCATTGTAAATTTCTTCATTGTTATTATTACTAAAACTTAAATAATGAGGGAAAGCAAAAATTGAGTGGAATTTAGCACTTTGAGTAAGCGAAACAATACGACCTCTCTGAATATCATAAATAGCTTTGCCATATATAATCCGTTGTTGGTTTTCATTGAGATCATTAAATGTGATTTTTGTTCTTAACATTTTCCATCTATCACTTTGGCTGTTGAAAAATTTTGGATTTTTTCTACTCGAATCAGAGGGTATCTTGTCTATGTGGATCAACTCAATTGATACCTCACCATCTGCAAATGATATATTTTGATTACTCAAATATGAATTTTCTTCATCGTTTAAATATTTATCTCCTGTGGGTGGGAATATGTCGCCAACATTATCAGGAGATTCATAAAATCTAGGCATTGGCATTTTTATTTTAGATAGCGGTTCCGTAGTATTAACATCATTTACAATGGTTCCATACATTGTTGCTGAAACATTCCATGGGTATACGTTGGATAAATCCGCATCTGAAGTCAACCATATTTTTTCATTTATATCCTTTATTATACTATCTGGCATTAACATATAGTTTTGATTCGGATGCCACGAATCATAATCTTTGCCAGATATTGGATAAGTAGCATTTATATCTGAATCTTTTATCACATCTGCGTAACTCAATTTCAAACCGGTTATATTTTTGAAGTTAGAGTTGACTGTGGTGTTAGAAAAACTGTCAAACTCTTCAGTGAACTGATCCTTCAACAATGATACTTGATTATATTCATATTCAGAAGCGATTCCATCTCCATTTGATGATGAATAAAAGAGGTATAGAATAACCCATATGAAAATTAAGGTATTAGCATCAATTTCCATATTTGTTGACTAAAATTATTCTTTTGATGCACTATAATTATTATTATTGAATTGAGAAACAGTCTCAAGAAATCAGAGACTTTGATATGAATCGATTCTCGTTTTATAATTTCTGAAAAGTTAACTCATTCACATCCATTACATATATAAACATATAAATCTAATAAAATATGGAGTCCTTTTTATGTCTAATTTGAGTTTTTTATAAATTTGAAATTTCCAAAAACCCTTACAGCTCTTGAATCAGCCTTTAAAAAATGTTGATTAATAGAAATTTACTTAACAATTACAAAACTCAGATTATGAACATATAAATTATGATTACTGTTTTTTTTAATGTTAGTCGTCTGTTTCATAGTGATCAATATGGATTTGAACGGTTATTCGATAGATTAATATGAAGATCTTATTTTAAAAATCAATGCTAAGTTTGATTATACATTTATATAGCTATTTTCATTAATCAAATTCTTCCGTTTGGTAAGCATTATACGATACAATACGATCCGATTCATTACAGTACATACACTTTGTTTGTGAAAGTATTTTTTTAATTATCATATTAATCTCTTCTTTCTCTTTATTACCTGATCTATTGAAGTTTAATGATCTTGATAATGTAAACGAGCAATGTCAGATGATTATGTACAAAACAAAGAGGCAAAAAATATAGAACAAGTGTAATAATAAAAAATTGATACATAAGTATCATAATATATACTCAAATCTGTAGGAAATGATAAAAAGATTTTTTTGGAAATGGTTAATACTGAATCAATGTTCTAAAATTTGTAAGTTACCAGTGATAACGACATTTTCTAGAATTGAACCATTTGGAATATCTATCTTTTGTCCATCAGAACAAACGATAATGACAGTACCTTTCAATGTAACATTTTTACCTAAGAAAACGTTACCAGTAATTGTTAGATGATCTAATTCCAATAATCTTGGAATGTGAGATACTCTTTGATTAAAGTCATTGACTTTTTTGAAATGAGATCCTAATTTAATTAAAGGATTTGGACCGAATCTTGTTGGATCAATCTTCAAAGCACCGTGTTCCAAATAAAACAAATCTGATTTAACCATTAATAAATCAGAACATGTTTTAACAGGTAAGAATCTTGCTCTTGGAACAACAACACCATGTGCACCATTGAAGTATCTAATAGCGGCACCACATGCTGTTTCTAATTGAATAACATTGACTTCATGACCATTTCTTGTAATAGTCTTTTCGTTTGGAATAATTTCCATTTCTAATGCATTTGATTCAACCAATCTTTTAATGGCCTTTAAATTGATCCATAAATTGTTAGTGTTGAAATTTTTGAACTTTCTAATGTTTTTAAAATCATCAATGTGTTCTTTTGGAACTTGAGCAACTTCTAACAATCTAACTTGATCATCATAAGAAATCAGAGTACCACCTTTAACATCAGCTCTAGTTTTATCAGTTAATTCCATAATATATTCGGCATTGGTTTCGATCATATGATTTAAAATTTTCAAATCAACGGTAGCACCTAAATTATCACCATTAGAAACAAATAAAATTTCTTTACCTTGTGCTAGTAAAGCATCTAATTCACCACTGGCATATAATGATTCAAATAAATCACCATGACCTGGTGGATACCAAGAATCTAGAGAATCATTAAAGTCACTTGGAACTGGTAATAAAGAATCTTTGAAGACTCTTGGGAATCTAGATTGGTTGAAAGATTTAATTCTGATTCTGTTTGAAGAATACTTCTTAATCAAATGTTCAGTATCTTTATCAGTATTGAAAGAATTCATTAATAATAATGGGACATCACTATCGTATTGTCTATTCAAATATTCAATTTGTCTAACTGAGAGATCTAAAAATGTGTTACCATCTCTAACTTCAATAACAGATTTTGGACCGGTGCAACCCATAGAAGTACCTAAACCACCGTTTAATTTCATAACAGCTAATTTAGATAAATTCGTAACATTTTCTGGTTGTTGTTCAATAATTTTATATTCAACAACTTCTTCTGGATTTGGTGATTTAATTTTTTCCCAATCCAATTTGTTCTTAGAAGTTTTTTCAATTAAATATCTTCTAAATAAAGTGAAAAATGAATCTAACTCATTTTGAAATCTAACACTTGCTGGGTTATCATTTGGTAATGTATCATCCAATTTGTTCAAGGCATTTCTCATCTGAGAGGCAGCAACATTAGAAGTACTACTTTCGAAAGCGTAAGTTGAATGAGTCTTAGTGTGTCTTTTTCCAGTGGACATGATTGAAAGAAGTTAAAAAAATAAATAAAATAGAATCAAATGTAATGAAAGCACAGATCCTTGGTGACTTATTTCAAAGTGATCGAAAAGCAACTGGAAAAATTTCGTTATACTAAATTAAAACAAAATTTATCTTGCTCTCTTTCTAGAATAAAAACTTGTTCGTAATCTAAGACACAATTCATAAACTTGTAAATCTTAAATAGGGAACTTATATCTTTTGTTTATAAAAAGTAGAGTTTTACATTTCACTAAAATATTGAATTCTTTACAACAAGGAATTACAAAAAATAAAAAAAAAATTCATGCGCGAATGCAACCAAAATCGACTAAAACAGGAAGTTTCAAACTATTGAATAAGTAACTTCGATCTAAAATAAAAGACATGTCATTATTATAAAAAATGGATATATGTCGTACTCTGTAATTTGCTTCTATAACATTTGTGATTGCATTATAAACGTATTCAACAAGAAAAGAAAAAGATAAACCGATCTCAGTATACTTATAGATGAAGGTATGCAAACGTTTATTCAATAGTCTTCGCATTTGCCTGAATGTTGAACCTTCGTTTCTTGACAAATTGTTTCTATTCATATAGAACTTTCTCTTTAGTTTAATGAAATTTTACACTACTGGTAGGATACGACAAGAGTAACTTCTCAACCATTTGCAGGATCTCTGTAGCATTACAAGTTCTCAATGATATTTTTGTCAATACAAAAAGCTATTGTAGAAATGGATTACGAAAACTTGCAACTGAAAGTTAAATCAATTGGAAAACGCCTATAAGCATATTATTCGTTCTTGATACTTATATCATCTTTTTCTTTGCTGCAATAAGTGTTTATATTAAAGTATCTTGGTAGCAGGCTTCTTCTTTTTTTTTGCTTGTTTCAACAATGAGTCATCACACCATGCATTTTAATTCATAATGATTATGGTATAATGCATTGAATCTAACAAATTGAATAACAGTTCTTAATATATATATATATATATATATATAACAGATATTTACACGATTGCATAGTTGGGTTTTTGAACTTCGTAAGGGTTGACTCGACTGTTTTGTTTTATTTTCATTCAATGATTCGAAACGTTTAGGAAATATGATTTCATATGAATTTGTCTTAATCACAACCATCCAAACTCAGAGTCATCAATCAATTTCCATGCAGTATTTACAAATTTTTGTATAGTAACTTTTGTGTTGCCAGATGCTTTTGAAACACTATATCCATTATCAATCATTAAATCGTTTGAGTTAGATATATCAATTCCTTCATTTATCAAAGAATTTTTAAATAGTTTTTCATAGAAACTTTCATTGCGATTATTATTTCTTAATTTATTATGATGGTTGTCAATCACTTTTTGATTAAAACTTGTCTGGTTATATTTACTGGATATTGAGTTTGGATTTATCAAACTTAATAAACTTGATATTTGTACCACTTCATTCATCGAATTTGATAGTTTTACAACAATACTTTGCGTATTTATATTGGTTGGGTTCCCATGAGATATCAGTTTTGAAACTTTATCAACAGCAGATTCTTTGTTATCTGTATTCAATTCAGTATTCATTTTCATTTCTGAAGTTCGATTGATTTGAATATGAATATTTGCTTCTATTACAACCCCAATTAAGGAAGTAGGCAATTCTTTTATTATTTCATGAATATTATAAATTTCATTCTTAATTATTAAGAAATATGGTGATATACAGCCTCTTGGTAAATCTTTTATATCAGTAAGAATGTTGTCATTGTCATTATTTAACCCAAGCAATCTTCTATAAAAATCACTATTTGAAGAGGTATCATCAAATTTTTCATTCGAATTTGATGTCATATTAATGCCATTGTTACGATCACAGTTCGCATAATCATAACTAGTTTTACCCATTCTACCTCTATTTTCTGCTGAAGTTGAAGCAGTCTCTGTTTCAGTTGTTGGAATGTGTGTTGGAGGCTTGAAATTATAGTCAATGGAATTAGTAGGGTTTAACCTCATCATCAGTGTTAATATGATCAAAATTGTAGAAATTAAAGAGCATAATATGTTTGTCAATTCATCAAAATCTGTTAATTTCAAAAATTTAACTTCATTTTCATTTAAATCAATCAATGAAAATAATACAATGATGAGTTGCTTTCTGATTGATAAAAATTTACAAAATAATTCAGGAATATAATATAATTCTTCATTTGCTTTTTGAAACCTATCATCATTAAAGCAGTTTTTTAAAACATTCAAATAATTGATTATGTTATCTTTATTTGCTTGATGTAATTTATTATGAGATAATTGAACCAGCAACATTGGTAATTGGAAACCTTTCATAATACAATTCAATCTTATGGGATTATCGTCTACTTCCCATTTTTCTAGCACTTCTTCAGAATATAGTTCTCCTTTTTTCATATTATTGAACATTCTTACATCAAATAGTTTTATAAGAGTCAGTTCATCAACTGAAGTATTGATCAAAGTTGGAGTACCGTAAGACCTTGACTGAATAGCATCAAAGATAATTAACAGTACATACAACCTTGCATGCATAATTTCACATTCATTGAAATCAATAGAGTTGCCTGTATACAACAAACTAGATGGCAAATGCAGTTCATTAAAAACTGTTATAGTAGAGGAAAGCAAAAAAATACTTTTCCTTCCAATAAAAATTTGAGTGTAACTCAATATCAAAAATGTCAACAAATAAACAATTTTTATTCTAGAATCGATCGTTTCAGCGTTCATTTTTATTGTTGGATACATAAAAATGATCTCATAAAAAACTTTGTTAAGGGTATTTGTATATAGTTGAAAGTTTTCTTCAATAGGATTTTTATTTAAATTTGAATCAACACCAGAATGATTACTATTAACAGCTTTTTTATTATCATTTTTGATAGTTTCAAATTGACTGTTTTTTTTCCCCAGTGAAATCCGTACTAATAATTCCAAAGAATTTTTAAACCATTTAACAATATTGCTATTAATCGATTGACTATTATTAATCAGTAATAAATCATTTGTCAATGTTTTTTTATTGATTGGTATCAGTGGGAAGTTAATATGAATGAATTCATAATATGTGTTAATTAAATCGAGCTCTGAAATTTTACCGAAATCCATTATTATGCTAGAATCCAATTGATTCCTTTCTAGATCAAATACATTCAAAATATTAAAGTTCGTAAAACTGCTGTTATCTAATACAATGTCATTATTCATTTGATTTTTATGAATGTTTGATCTTTGATTCACAGTAGGATCTGAATGAACAAATTTTGGTGATGAATGATTTAATGCCAGAATCAGATTCTTGTCTATTTTCTGATCTTGATTATCTAACTTGGGGGAATTGTTAATAACATCGATTGGGTGAATGTTATTATCAATTGTGATTATATTATTGATGCTATATCTTGCTGTTGAAACCGATGGGGTTGATTTGATCGAGTTACTTCTTTTTCTATCTTTTGAACCGAATGAATTAGACATTGAATCACTAACAATTGAAAAAGACCCACTTCTTGATTTCATTTTGAAAGTATTTTGATTTTGGTTTGTTGAAGTATTGAGATTATTTGGATGTGTTAACGGTAAATTACTTTGATTATTGTTTGAACTATTTTGTAATTGTGAAAATTGTGAATAAGTTGGATAAAGTGATTGATGCAAATAATTTGGAGAATTGGTTAGGCCATTACTATTAGTTGGAGTATGTGATTTATAATTTGATATTGGTGGAATCGAAGATGATCTACTTCGTATTATTGGGGGGTTATTTGTATTGATATTTATTGAAGTGTTTCCATTATTGTTTGATAAACTTTCATTATCGCTTGATAAAATATCATTTGAGTTTGTTTGATGTAGATTATTCTGAGTAAAAGTCAAATCAATAGAATTTTTTGAGCTTGTGCTTTCATTATTCAAAGCTGAGGAGTTATTAAACTCATGGAAGGGAACTTTCCAAAACAATTGATCATTTCTTGTTAAATCATTTGGTTGATTTGTTGGGAAATATTGAGAAATTGGGGGCAAAAGCACCCCATTGTTATTTGCATTGGTATTGGCATTAGTATTAGTATTAGTGGTTGTGTTTGTACTTGAATTTGCATCTGTATCTGGTTTTATGTTTGAATTTACACTTACACTTACATTAGCATTTGCTGTTGGACTTGGGATTGTATTTGATTGTGTAGAATGTCTACTTTGTTTTGTATAACCTTTTGAAGGACCTCTTTTTAACTGTATTCTATTGAAAGTGCAACTTTCGTTATTTTTATTACAATTATCACAAACAGTGTTGACTAGATTATAGTCACATTTAATTTTTCTTTTACGACATTGGTCACAAGCTCTACTAGCCTTTTTGATTTTCTTCCTCTGTTGTATCATTGTAAAATTTCTTGTTTTCTTATGGTTGATCTCAGTTCACACATACATTAATTTTTGAATCGTTGCTTATATCCTCAAGCTGCCCACGCTAATAATAAGAAATGTTGCAAACAAATGTATGTTTAATCAAGTTATTTCAAATATATAGACTGCTGAATGCAAAATTAATCAAAAAGTGGTGATTAATCAAGAACTTCACTAACGGAATAATCAAAATGACCCGAGATGAAAAATCTTACAATTTCAAGATGAATGATCATTGTGCAATAGTGAAGTAAACAAGAGACTTGGTGAAGAACAACTTAGAAACACCTAGATGCAAAGAAACATGCAAAGATGCAAACCAAAATGCAATTGAAAATATTTACTGTCGAAGCCAATGCGGATAATATGCATCCGAGATATCCACAATATATTTCCCATTAAGAATCGAAAACTATCCTTCAACAAATTCATCCTGACAATTGGACTCATACAAGCGATTATTGCCTTTCTCCACAATTAATCAACAACTCATGAAAAACAACAACAAATACAAACTTTTCGAGTTTGTTTTTGCAGCATCATTGGCTGTCAGGTCTGGAAAAAGTCTATGATTTGATGAAAATAAGATAAACCTTTCTTGTCTGTCGAACGCCCTCCCCCACCCCCACCNTGAATATATAGATATATAGATAGATATATATATCAATATATCTATATATCTACACATCGATATCAACAAGCCAATGGAAAGAATGGTTGTTTTGTGTCGGTCATGTACGATTATAGGAAATGAACCAAGAACATCGTGGAATGTTCGAGAAAGGGTGTTCTGAGAACTCAAACATGCAAAAGGCAGAACTCTGAAGTGTTCGAGAGATGGAATTGACATCTAATGGTATGTTTATATTGCTCGTTAGCCTTATCAGCATGGTTGTCATTGGCATTCATTAACGGTGATGCCGTTGTTTGCAATTAGTGGTATAGTGTGGGTCTGCTCATTCGGGTAACTGTGTGTGTAGTGCATCAAAATTTTTCTTCGAGCAGTGGGGACAGCAGGAGGGCCAATTGACGATGAGTTCTTCAACTCACACATCCTGTACATGCATACACAAACACATATATAGAAACAGGTACATGCATATAGACTCATTTCTTGGCCGTCTGTGCTTGCACTTTATTCTGTACAGTTCGAAAGCAAGGTGGGCAAGAATCGCATAAAATATTTCGAACATGGAGGAAGATTACGAGACCTTGATGAAGAGACATCAAAAAGAAGCTAAGGATTTGGACAATCAAATCAATTCTATTAAAGGTAACATGAAAAAATCCAACAGGCGGCAGTTAATGGAAAAATGCGACCTGTTACAATCACAGTTGAATGAGAAACATACCTTGGAATTGAGTAATTTTGATAAAAAATCAAAGGGAATTGTTGGTGAGGAACCACAGGATACACAAGACCAGGAAATTACTCCGGAGTTTTTATTACAGCAATTGGACCTGAACGATTCAAAAATAAATAATGTTGTATCCAATGATGATAATGCTAAACCCAAAAAAAGACGGAATAGACAGAAGGAAAGATTGGCTAAAAGACAAGAAGAAAATGAAAGAATCAAAAACGAAGCCAGATTAGAAAGCTTGAATCAACCAAATTTACAACTAGATGAAAAAGTTTTAGTTGAAGAATTTCTAAAAGAAAATAATTTCAAAGAATTCGAAATCAAACCTGACGGGAATTGTCTGTTTTCATCAATTCTGGACCAATTACAATTACTTAACAACAAAAATGAATCAATTTTGAATGATCAAAATAATTCAATTACAAAATTAAGAAAATTGTCTTGTAACTATATAAATACAAACAGAGACGATTTCCTACCATTTATGTTCGATGAAATTACAGGCGACTTGAAAGATCTGGATCAATACTTATCAGAAATGGAAACTACAGCAAAATGGGGTGGGGAATTAGAACTGTTAGCTTTGTCAAAGGCATTGGATATTACCATAAACGTTTTAATTAATGATTTGAATTCAAAATCAATTAAACTCCAAAAATATAATGAAAAAGAAACGGAATCTTTCGAAAACATTTTCATTGTTTATTATAAACATAATTATGCACTTGGTGAGCATTATAATTCATTACATAAATTATAGAAATATTATATCAAAATAAATTTGATTCAATTTGAATTGTTACTTTTATACTGAATATTTGTAATTCTTATATGACGATTCAAGGCTTTTCTGATATCATACGCGTTTAAAGAGTTTATTTAAAGTTTATTTACATAGAAAGTTGCTTGAGTCAATATATATATATATCTTCGAAACATATAGCACAATATCTTTTGATATCAATTGAAGAAACAATTGCTTTGAAAGTTGGTTTTATTTGTTCTTTTTTGTTTTTCTTATTGGTAATTATCAATTTAGTAATGTCGCTTATTGGAAGACAAACTGCAAATTTGAAATGTGGACTGGTGGGTTTAGCAAACATCGGTAAATCGACGTTGTTTCAAGCAATAACAAACTCTCATTTAGGAAACCCTGCGAATTATCCATTTGCAACCATAAATCCACTAGATTATAGAATTATATTGCCAAATGAGAAACTTGAATTCCTAAAAAAAAAATATGCTTCAGAAAAAATTATCAATTCAACTTTAACCTTATTTGATATTGCAGGTTTGACAAGAGGTGCCTCAAATGGTCAAGGTTTAGGAAATAAATTTTTAAATGATATAAGAAATGTTGATGCAATATTACACGTTGTTAGAGGATTTGAAGATGATGAGATAATACATTTAGAAGAGTCGGTAGATCCGATCAGAGATTTAGTTTTAGTTAACGATGAATTAATTTTGAAAGACTTGGAATTTTTAGAAAGTGGTTTAGAAAGACTATCAAAGAAATTCAAAAATAGAACAGGAAGTCGTAATGCTAATGAAAATTGGCAATTAGTCGAATTGGAAAAAAATCTACTAGAAAATATACAAGAAAATTTATATGAAGGGAAAAAAATTTCACAAATGAAAAAAACCTGGGAAAATAATGAGATTTCAATACTGAATAAGTATAATTTTTTAACATCAAAACCTAGTGTCATATTGTTAAATATAAATCCACATGAATATATATTATCTCAAATTGATCCAAAACAAATAAAAAATTTACAATTGGTTCAGAACTGGTTGAAAGAAAACTCTCCGCAAGATAGTATTTTACCATTCAGTGGTCGTTTTGAAACTCAATATAATATATTCAAAAATAATGATGATCAAGTTGGATACAAAAGTTATTTGAACGATTTAGTGAAAGAATATAGTTTACAAGCAGCAACGGAAGATAAAATAGATAACACTCGAATTGATACTGCTGTACCAACAATAATAAAAAAAGTAAAGGAAATATTACATTTAATCAGTTATTATACTTGCGGACCAAAAGAAATACGGGAATGGTTGATAAGAGAAAACACGCCAGCAAATGAAGCTGCTAGTGTAATCCATTCAGATTTGTGTGACACCTTCATCAATGCCGAAATCCTTGCATTCGAAGATATCAAACAACATCCACATGAATTGATCAACGAGTCTTACTTAAAGACTAAAGGTTTGATAAAAAGAGTTGGTAAATCCTATATAATGAAGAATGATGATATAGCTCTTTTCAAAGCTACTGCATCTAAAAAATAGAAGAAAAGAAAGCATACATGTATCAAAATCTGGTAAATGGTGGAACGAAAAGTATACGTTACCAAAAAATTGTAAATAGATTAGCATTTACTAGCCTTGATTATCATACTACCACTTGTTTAAGCTTTTACATAAAAAAACTATTTATATAATTTTCAAATCAAATCATTTTCAAATATATGTATCAGAGATAAAATTCTCTTCTCCTTTCATAAAGAAACCTAAAAAGTTACTTAAGATCGAAGAGCTGGGTTTATAGCATTGTCACAAGGACATTTTCTCATCATAAACATAATCATTTAAATGAAATAATTTTTCTGTGGACTATTCATCTGAATAGAAAACAAGAAATACGTATTTCATTTTTAAACATAACTTTCCAGAAATCAAATTTCTTGTTTTAGTTCTCTTGGATTACAAAAAATTTTGAACTAAAACTATCTTATTAAGAGTTCAATTAAAGGAAAAAGTTTCATTAATACAATATTGTTGTGAGGAAAAAAGCAATGTTTCTTTTATATTAGACTCAATTGGTTTTATTAATATAAAAATCAATGAAAATTTTCATGATTTCGTAAATTTTTGTTAGAATTTTATTTTTCTTCGTCGAGTTTTATATTGTATTAGGGCTAAAATCATTTTTTTAATGTTTCTCATGCATAAAAGAAGCCAATATCAACGGTTTCTCGATGACAGAAAATATCAAGTTTTTTTTTCTGACTGATACTTTTCTTTAAGATAGTATACTATTTTACAGAAAATATTATAAAATGCAAACAAAACACAAACTGGAATGCAAAATTCGACCAATATTTTTAGATATCAGTGTCCTTATTTTTGCTAATAGGTTTCGTAAAAAAACAAACTTAGTTGTGACAAAAATAAAGATAATAATGTTTAGAACTACAATGCCCCTTCTGACCCAATTTAATAATTTGAAATAAATTTGCCAATATTTACATAGTAGACTGCCATGAATCCTATCATCAAATTTGTTTAATATTGAAACCAGGTTGACTAACAATATACTATAGTAGTATTTAAAAAGTTTACAAATTAATAGGTTTCGTGGTCTAGTCGGTTATGGCATCTGCTTAACACGCAGAACGTCCCCAGTTCGATCCTGGGCGAAATCATTAATTTTTTGTTACCATGTGAACCTTTTCAGTTAACTTATTTTTTTTCTGTTGGTGCACTTTCAGTTCAGCAAATCAACAAGGTGCTATAAAGAAGCCAAATATTGACATAATTTGACTGATTATTTAACTTGAAGTTCGAAGTATCCATGAAATATATATATATATGAACAATTTTTATTTACTATTTATATTTATTTTGATTTATTTATTTTGGTGATTTTTTATCGTCACCAGTCTGTATGTCTGTATTAGTATTCTGAGCTTCTTCATCAGTAAAATCTAAATCAAGATCATCCTGGTTATTATTGCTTCTTGAAGTTTCTCCAAGTTCACCTAAAGATTGAAGATCATCCAAATCGAAGTCTGCAACATTGCTTGGATCAGTTGGTAATTGTTGAGATGATGCTAACATATATGAAGTTGAAGTTGGTCTCCAAATGAATGCTAGAGTAACAAAAACACCAAAGTAAACAAGAGTAGGCCAGAAATCAGTGTAGAAAAACTTCGTTCTCCAATGTTCTTCAATCATTTCCAAAGTATCATGACCAACAAAGAAGAATGAGGTGACAGTGACACCGATAATTACTAACATTAACGAAGTGTATATGATAGCAATCAATTTTTTGTACATATTCAATTTGACAACTTGTCTTTGTTCTTTTAGATACACAATAGTATTTGTCATAGATCTCAAAACCATGTAGTAGAAGACAAAAAAAGAAATACCCATAGGGATAAACGTGATCAATATTAATGGAGAGGTGGTTTCTGGATTTGATAAATAAGTTTGAATAAAATTTGCAGTGGTCAAACTAAAAGTCAAAGCCGCAAAATATTGACATCTTCTCATTAAAGTCTTATTCAGCTTCGGGAAAACAATACCGTAACCTAACCCAATAATTAGCAACAAAAAGAATGAAAATGTTACTTTACCGGCAGTCAAAATTGATAAAAATACCATATAAACTGTAACACCTGCGGTAACGCCTTTTTCATTTTTGATATCATAATAAGCCCATGTGAAAATTGATTCCAAAGTTAAAAATACGAAAAATCCCAATAAATATCTTTGCAATGGTAGAATTTCATGTTTATGTTTCCAAAATGAAAAAGAGTATAATGCCATTGCAATGACATAACAAACACTTAATAAACCATACAAAGGTAATTTATTAATTTCAGCAGCTGGTAAATGACCATAAGCGTTTCTAAAATTCACAACAGCATTAAATTTCGTAGTAGATGTATAAGTAAATGCCGTAACACAATAATAACCAGTTTTGGTAATTGGATATTTTGTTTCATGTAATCCTAAAGTTTTCTGTGAAAAATTCATAATCGGATGAGTTAAAGTACGGTTTTTACCAGAATATGGATCATAAACCACATCTTGAATAATAAATTGATTTTTATTTGTTTCGTTACATAATTTCATATCAATTGCGTAATCATCGCAAATGTAATAATATTCATCATCCGGTAATAACACCCCTAAATGTTCAAAATCTTGGAAGTCAAAAACAGCAACCACCAAACCTGGATCATTACTCTTGACTTCACTGATATCTTTCAGATTGAACGATATAAAAGGGTCTACTTTCCCACCATAGTCCTCTTTCGAGTACATACCACTGCACACTCTATAAGAATGTTGAGTAAGCTTAACTTTGTTACCAGAGGTAAATGAAATCAAACAATTCAGTAAAGTTAAACAATAGAGCAATAGCATAGTTATATCTGAATGTATTCTGGAGTTGCTTGTGTTTCAAATTGATACCTGATGTTCCTTTTCTCTCTCTCGATCTCTGCCTCTATCTTTATCTTTTTTTTTCTCACGATATCTTGTTTTCTTTCTTGATATTATGTAAGAGCCAAAAACAGTTTTTCTGATTGAAATAAAATGCAATACACTTACAACTGGGGAATCTCTGACAACAAAGAAAAAACAGAATAAACTATCGAGTGTAATTGATAATGGTGTGTGATTCTAATATAAGTCTAAGAATTGATTCAACTAATTGATATATTACATGTTTCGACACCCATTCTAAAGTAGAGAAAATTCTAGTCTAATGAGGAATTCGCTGTATTTTACGTTTTTCCAACTTTATTGCCACTATCAGGGTTAAGAATAAATGTAAAATAGCTTTGTTAATCTTGAGAGTACGAGAAATTGAAAATTCCAATGGACTGAAATACAGTTGTCTCCTATCCTTTTCTACTGGAAGATTGTGTGTGTGTGTGTGTGTGTGCAGAAATTAATATGAGCTAACCGACGTACGGAAAAGCAATGTCGTCCATGATGATGTGAACCACGTGACAAACTTAATTACAGCCCTAAACCTGTCTAG
>JAKTPK010000192.1:246732-259939 GCA_030557565.1 Tetrapisispora arboricola | reverse complement strand
GCTCCTCAGCACTTCCATAATGTTTGGTCAGGCTCTCGTCTGTATTCTAATCAATCTGGAACTTTAGAACACATAGGATACCATTTAATCATCTCCTCAGATTATTTGAATCACACTGTACTTTTTAGTTTGAGTGGATTAAACGAGGCAATTGAAACATTGTGAAGATTTGACGGTAAATCTTAATGAAAGGGATCCTGTCAAGTTTTATCTTTTTATGTGA
The DNA here is from genome assembly GCA_030557565.1 of Tetrapisispora arboricola. Lineage (NCBI taxonomy): Eukaryota > Fungi > Ascomycota > Saccharomycetes > Saccharomycetales > Saccharomycetaceae > Tetrapisispora > Tetrapisispora arboricola. Next base: position 259,716 of record JAKTPK010000192.1, on the reverse strand, counting down.
AGGCTACTCTGGTACAGATTATTTGCTCAAATAACAAATAGTTGGAATATATATATAACATTGATCCATCAAGGTCTCAGAAAAATTTAAATCATTACTAAGTATCAGGTTATGATTTGACAAACAGCTTTTTTGAAAATATACATATTTGACATAAGGGAATAGTCAAGGTTAGTGATAGTAATTATCATCACCTATGTATTTTATGGACTAGTAAGTGAAGGAATATCAAACAATATGGGCTGCTGGAAACTGATGTCTTTCGATGTTTCATATTTTAGTGTCAAGTGTTGCTTCTATTTGGAGCTATTCAATTAAATTTTCTCTCTCTTCAAAATTTATTTCAGCATTTAGAAATACAACAAACTGATAATAGTTGAAGAAATCTCCGACACCTAAATGTACTTTGTGCTTGAATTTATAATTTATATCAATAAAATTATTTTTTTCACTTCTGATAGATAAAGATGAATTATTTTCTATGACTCATGAGTTCATAAAGGAAAAAAGGCAAAGATGAAGTGCTTATAAAAGTTCAATATAACTAGCTTCTTACTGTCTTCTCAAAATCAATACATAACTTGTATTACATGAACACGGTTTTGATCATTTTCAAGAAACTGACATAGTTGAGGCAATTTTACATAGTCATGACGGACAAATAATCAAAACTTCCATATATACTAAAATGCCTTGAAGTTTTCCAAATGGTCTGGATGATATACTTTGTCTTATTTATAAGAAAAAATATATCACATTTAACAATGAAAAAGTTTCAAGGCGCCATAACTTCACAAACACACATATGGAATAATCAACAATATTTGACTGTTGTTGTACCAAAAATCAAACATACTTCAAGTAGAAATGATTATTTATCTACTCAACATAAATGTCACACATCTAGACCTCATCTAATGAGTCGCTGCCTTGAAAATGTTTGTATGGAACGTTGAAAATACTGAACTTTTCGTAGAAATCAAGAAAAGAGGGCGCAGGTATACTCAGTTTTTACATAGCCATAACAAAAGAAGTCTGAAGTCTACTAGCAAAAGAAGCTGGACAATAGTTGACGCAGGAAATGGACACAACTTTGAACATTGTCTATTTGTAAATCCATGATTGTTTCTGAAAAAATTCTTGGTGAATTGCATCTGATTAAATTGCATTTATATGTTCTAACCTCGTTTGGTATGTTATTCAAGAAATATACAATCAAGTTAAACATAGTTGTTAATTACTTGATAAATTATGATAATAACCAATTGGCAACAAAACTTCAGATCTAGCTGATAATAAATCGAATGGCCAAGAAATAGTTATACTAACATAAAATTGGTGTGATTTTACACTTGTTTACAATAGTTAAACAATGATGGTTAATGAAAATCAATTGATATTTATTGAAATACTTGAATTTTCATTTTATTGGTCCTTCAAACAAAGGACAGAGGAGGGTATTCATAGTTCTTGGGAGACACTATTTGGGTATCAAATTTGTACTGCTGCTTTTTAGGCTTCATTCCTCAATGTCAATTGGTGTTTAATTTACATTTTGATAAATATCAGTCTTATAGTTGTTATTTATTATTTCATGCATAGATAATTGAGGATTAATTGACATCAACTTGTAGAAAGATGGCTGGAGATGCTTGAAATTCTTTGGAATATTAATACACAATATTCGAAGTTAATAGGAGATAGCCGAAACTAATTCAATGACTATGATTAAGTTTTTATAAATCCCAGCTAGAATAAAAATTAGGTGAAGAAGAATAATTAAAGGTAGGAAAACAGGGTATTACAAATGAATAAGAAACTCTCAATGATGTATTACGAAAGAAATTGTTGAAGGATGGATATTGACGGATATAGGATGTTAAGAATAAAAAATGCAAATTGATTGGCTGAACTAAATAATTTGGAGAATAAAATCAAATTAACGTTACTTTAAACCTAGATATCTTATCTGGTATAAAATTCAACTCATTACTTTTATCTCAAAAATCATATTATTCAATACATTATCAACCAATAAAATTCAAAATAGATCATCTACTTCGTCGACTTTCTAAACAAACTAACTAACGTAACACTCCGTTTTCTATAATCAAAAAAATTATTATAATAAATTTACAAAGAAACATTATATCAATTTCAGTAAAACAGAATTTAAAATATAGTATTCTGATGTGACTTGATAAAATGGCAAAATTAAATAACTATTTGAAAGATAAATACAGACTGACAATGAACGTAAAAATGATTAACAAAAAACAAGTTAAATGAATTACAGTTTATTATAAACATCATCAAATTTTTCGATACAGAGTGGCTAATAATTGTTTTACATATCCACTACTAATTATTTAATCGTTTCTGAAAGCAGAAAATCAAAAATAATTGGTGATTATTACATGAGAACACTAGCAGTATCATATGAAATGCATGGGTCGTATCTTTTAGCGTCCATATTATTTTTCCCAAAAGATATAAATTTGAATGCTTTCCAGAAAAATCCAATTGCTAAATTTTATAGATTTTACTAAAAATCTACCATCCACCTTTTTCAATCAAGAGATCTCTTAGTATCCTGATCCGAGATCTATTGTGTGGTTTAACAGAATATAATATCTAGATGCTGCATTCGCCAAGTTTTGAGTTCATTGAATAATATCTCAATATCAGAATTATTTAATAGCGATTCCAACCCATTTATACAGCCTCCTAATATGATGTAAATAGTTTCATAAGTAATTTGCACAGAAAACTTATTTTTGATCAGAGATACTAGAAAATGCATGCCACTTAATCATTGTGACATATCACGATATTATCGAGATCGCTTCTGCAATTTCGTCGTGGAGAGTCATGATATACTATTGTATACATAACTCTCTAAATTTTATTCTATGGCACCACTTCATGTTGCTACATCGGATTGATTATTTCAATGGAAACTACTATGAATCACTTCTTGCTGACCGTTTTATCAAGATGATGCTAGCCTTTAAATAAAACACTTATATTCAATGCTATATTTAGATATTGGTTGTGAATTTAGATGCTTGATATTGATGAGCTTGATAAATTTGTTGTAAAGAGTTGGTTATTAATGTTATTCCTAATCGACATAATATGATTACGGCGATTGAAATTTTTACCAAGATTAGAACACCTGTAATAAAATAGGATGTTTTTAGTTTGATACTTATGCAATTTCTGGTTGCTAATTGATGGATATGTTTTTTTTCGAAAAAATATAGATACTGATAGTAATACACTTTTATGGGCAATAAAAAAGTAAAGTCATTGAGAACAAAATTAGAAACATGAAAACCGTAACATTTCTTATCTGCTTGGATCGTGTTGATATCGATTGACATAATTTATCGATGAGAGCGCCAAATGTTATCACTATGGGAATCATAATTTTTATTATAAATTATAATATATTCTAAGTTTCTCTATCCAAAACTGTTGATACTTGTTACCTTTTCAGGAAGACGATCTCAAAAAAACCTTAATATCTGAACAATTCTTCGAAATCTTGTCATAGTTATTAAAATTAATGGGAATTTATATTATGAATTTTTGAAATATATAACTTCCAATACCTTCATTTCAATGTTTACTGTTATTATGCAAATCAAAGTAAACCATTCAACATCAATTTTTTACAAAATTGTCTGCATTGTATTGCTGACATGAAAGTTATTTCCTATCAATTTTCTGTCCACTTTTGATCGAGAACGTAAGTATAAGTCATCAATGCAATTATTCCTGATACTGAAATCACTTAAAATAATTAATATGGAATGTTTAAAATCAAAGCATCACTCATTGAAGATAGTGGTATAACCAAAAAGTGGGCCATGATATTCTTGCCGCATGAATAATGTGTGACTATTAATTGAAGAGCTTAACTTGGCTTGTATTCAAATTGTTTGAGGTATTCTTATCCATAAGTTATTATTTTTCTGTTGACAATAAATGGAAGCACTAAAATTTGAAACTTTTCAAAAACAACTTTTAATTAGGAAACGAAACGACCTTAAAAGTGTGTTTTTCTTTTTTGCCTGAACATTAGCCAGAGCCAACATCTATTACAGGGGAATAAGTGAATGCATAATCTCAAAATTGATGGCTGTAGTAGCTTTGATATATTGATTTTCAGTAATTAGTACACTTTGTGTCAATAGAAGCTTCAATCACAAGTTTCACAATTGTATATGTGACATTTATTATAGTCATTAACTAAAAGCTATGCGGTATTAGACCTCGGTGACTATTTACAAACAAACTTGTTAATTTATCAACCTTCCATGTGTACACGGCAGATATCAATATGAAAAGGTTTGCAACATTTGAACTTATTGTCAATATTGGTATTGAAGATATTTTTTTTATTGGAATGTATAATTCTAGACAACTACTATCACTCTATAAACTTCATTGAACATGTTTTTTCTCTGATTGTACTCTTTTAATAAACATTTTATATTCTAACGAAGATCAGATTAAGTCATCTGTTCCTTAAACAATTTTCTTTCAACTTGCTTACCACTTATACATTAACTTAGAAGTCTGTTGCTTTTCAATTACTTTATTGAATTTTCGTGATAAACTTGTTTTGACTGTCTCCTAATAAAAATTTTAACGCAACTATCGTTAAGGTTAATGTTCTTGTTTAGACAAACAAGATATAGTACAAGAACTAAAATATTGAGTTTTTTATGATAAATTAGTATCCAAGCTTTCTCTAACTTGGGATTATGAGTATGGAAAGAATGATAACGTTAGTTAGGCTATCTACAACTATAGGTATGCGCAAACCTTTGTGATTTTACGTGGAAACTCTATTTCCAGAATCTTCGAAACACTATCTCTTGATTTTTGAGCTATTCTACATATAATATTGCTTTGACGCAATTTAAATTATCGGTTATTGGTTTGACCATATTTAGCATCCCATCGATACATTAGATGGCTGCGACAACCATGCAGATACATTTTCTGCAGTCCTTATCGAAAAAAGTAAACTTAAAGAAAACTCAATGTTATTTTTTGAATATACTTTTAATTTGAATATTAAATAATTTACAATTACACAAAGATAGTATGTTTTGTTATTTTTTTGCAATCATTGAGCTCTCGTACCTTGCCTTACTTTAAATATACAAAATTTTGTACAACTCATTGAGAAATGGAATGGAATCATCGAATGTGAAATAATGGTGCCGCACAAGTACCATAAACTAGTTACAATGTTGTATGTATGTAAGAAATTTTGCTTAAATTATACTAGTGGCAAACCACTACGAATTGTTTTACTTTGGGCAGTTCGGTTATAAATGGCCGGACAGACACCTATCGACCGATCTAAGAAGATTGATTTATTAAAGAATACAAAATTTTGCAGTTGATTTCTGGACTAATAAGAAAATGTCATTCGAATAAGAGGCAACAGATCTATATTATAACAAATAGTACAATCTATGCTATTTGACTATGTAGTTCTCTGATATCAAGTCATTTATCATGGATTCCAAAATATTAAAATCATCGCAATCACTATGTGGATTAACACTGCTCCAATGCCAAGGCATTGAAGAACAAAAGAAAGTTTAAGAAACACAAGCCAGTGAGATTGGAAAAATAGAGCTGCGTTTCTTTGCTTCAAAACTTGAGTAATCAATAAAAAGCAAACAGCTGAAGTGCATTTCCCTTTGAAATATCAGGTAAATGACAATCTCAAATTTTAACGATGAGATTGTGCGATTTCATGAACGGGAATATCGTTCCTTCTAAGCTATCAACAAACAGAGCTTTTCCAGCAATTTCAACAAATTGACCAATATCATTAATAAAAAGGACTATAGTACTGATGAGATTGTAATTTTTCCCTAAATACACTCTTGTAGTCATCTTGAAGAAAGCACAGAGGATGTGTGTCTTTCTTCTTTGCATTTCCGTCAGTTTCGTTTCTTTTTTTGCCGAGCATTAAATTTTTTTTCATCCCACCGTCTGCATTGAAGTATTCGATGAGTGTCTTGATAAGAAAACATCAAGAAAATGAAAAATTGACAAAAACTGGATTTTGTATTTGCGATGGAAAATTTCACCAAAAAGTCTTCCATTGAGTCTTTGTTCTCCTCATTTCTCTCCCAGACAGGACATAGATAAGATATCTTGTGATGGTTGCTTGCCTTCAAAAATCACGAAGTATCTCGCTCAACGATAATATTAAAAGTATGCACAACGTATGTATTTTCCTGTTATGTTCATGTTTCAAAGGTATTTGAGTCCAACTCAACTCATTCCACAGAAGAAAAGAAAAAAATGGCAGAAAAACCCATTCATCTCACTTGTGTATGATCTTATCTTATCTAACATGTTTTTTTTGACAGTAAAGGAATTTTTTGCTTATCTTATATAAATTCGAACACAGTCCAATGAGGAATACCATCAGACAAATTTGGAGCGTTGTATGTGATTGCGATAGCAACGTTTAAGTGTGTGTGGAATCTTGAGTGGCTTTAATTGAGAGATGTAAAGCCATAAATCCTCTTTTATGACATCGATATTTAGTTCAATTGGAAGATTTCAATGCTTTTATCAAAAAAGAAACAAAAATTTCTTGACGATAAAAAAGTAATTGTACCATTGAATAAAACCTTCCTTGCCTATTCAATCGTCAAACCTTTAACCCGATAATTTCTCTATTGCATTAGTTTCTTCTAGTTTTTGGTTATATCTGTGTGACACAATTAATTTAATATGAGAGAATGTCGAATGCAAATTATTACTAAAAAAAAAATGAGTTCCTTTATCAGAAGGCATTAATAAAATCTTTTGTTCACAAATGGAAAAAAATCTATACATGAATAAAAATATTAATATAAGAATAAAACATTAATTTGAGTTTTATAAAAAATTCATTCTTCAGATGTATAGATGGTTTATTATATAGTCTCTTTGTGCAAAAAATCATAGTTAACTAAGCCTGAACAAAATGAGTACACTAGGGCATGACACAATTCAAAGTAGCGAAGTATCAGATACTTCAAAAAAGGAAGATAAAGATGACATCAGGATCGATGTTTTTTCGAAAGAAAATAACTTGGAAGTTCAAACCATTGACCAAGAGCTTGTAGAGGAAGATGATTCTGATTATGACTATGTTCCTCCAACTGAGGAAGAGCTTAAAACGTTGAGACATGTTGGTGGTTATATTCCTTTTAGATGCTGGCTTATTGCAGTTGTGGAATTGTCTGAAAGATTTTCATATTATGGGCTTTCTGCTCCATTTCAAAATTACATGGCTAACGGGCCAAACGATACACCTAAAGGGTTACTGCAGTTGAAATCAAATGGTGCAACTGCTTTGTCATACTTTTTTCAATTTTGGTGCTATTTAACTCCAATTTTTGGTGGTTATATGGCAGACACTCATTGGGGTAAATACAATACGATAGCTGTAGGTACAGGGATTTATGTCACTGGGATATTCATCCTATTTATTACTTCTATTGAGTCCATCACCACAATGGCTGCAGCTAGAGGCGGTTATGTTGCTGCAATTATTTTAATAGGTATAGCTACAGGTATGATAAAATCAAACATTTCTGTTTTAATTGCAGAACAAGTTCCTAAAAGAAAAATAAGAGTTATCACCACAAAAAAGGGGGAAAGAGTTATTGAAGATCCTAAATTGACACTACAAAATATTTTTATGTTTTTTTACTTGATGATTAATATTGGATCTTTGTCAGTGATTGCAACAACTGAATTGGAAAAGCATGAAGGGTTTTGGGCTGCATATTTATTACCATTTTGTTTCTTTTGGATTGCCGTAACAGTTCTAGTTGTAGGGAAAAAGCAGTATATTAGAAAACCAGTTGGTGATAAAGTCATTTCAAAATGTTTTAGAGTTTCATGGATTGTTTTAACCAACAAATTTGATTTTAACTCTGCTAAACCATTACTTAACGTAGAAAAAAACTATCCTTGGACTGATAAATTTGTTGACGAAGTTCAAAGAGCAGTATTAGCTTGTAAAGTGTTTGTTTTTTACCCTATTTATTGGTGTGTGTACGGCCAAATGTTGAACAATTTTGTAACTCAAGCTGGGACTATGGAATTGCACGGATTACCAAATGATTTCTTACAAGCAATTGATTCAATTGCTATTATAGTTTTCATACCGATCTGTGAACGATTTCTATATCCCTTCATCAGAAAATTTACACCACTAAGACCAATCACTAAAATTTTTTGGGGTTTCATGTTAGGGTCAGCTTCTATGATTTGGGCAGCAGTTTTACAAAGTTTCATATACAAAGCTGGTCCTTGTTATGATCAACCTCTAACATGTTCCCCTGAATATGCGCACACACCAAATAGGGTTCATGTTGCTTGGCAAGTACCAGCTTACGTTTTAATTGCATTATCTGAGATTTTCGCTTCAATTACGGGATTGGAATATGCTTACTCTCATGCACCAGAATCAATGAAATCTTTCATCATGGCAATATTTCTTGTAACCACTGCTTTTGGCTCGGCATTGGGTATTGCTCTCTCTCCTACTTCGGTCAATCCAAAGTTCACATGGACCTTTGCAGGGTTAGCAGTTTCGTGTTTTATAGCCGGTTGTCTATTCTGGCTAATTTTCAGCAGATATAATAAAATAGAAGATTCTATGCAAGAAATAGATTTCATAAATGAAAAAACCACATCCTCAGAGCAATATGAAACTTCGCTAAAACCAGTTATGAGTATGGAATCGTTTTAGATATAATATGATCAGTAAATACATACCTACTGAAGGTTTTTTAATTGTGAACAAAGTTTTCATATCTAAAAGGCTATTACTAATAAATAACGTAAACTATATCAACTTATATCCATGTTGCTTGATTATAATATGCTTCTTTTAATTCATACTATTTCAAACCCCAAATTCGTATATAAGTACAGTATTCATTTTTCTTTTGAACAATAATAAATATTAAAAGAGATGAGGGTTTAATATCCAAATCAAGATAATTATAATGTATATATAGAAGTTGTAAAACTTTAACAATGACGATTATAGTATTTTAGATCAATGAGCAGTTAATGAGTGAATTATAAAGTACCAGAATTGGGTACAGTCTCTGCTATCATTACTATACAGTCACAGAAAACACTTGTGCTTACAACAGTGTAATGACTGCAAGAAAATATTGGTGTTAACTATTACATGGTCTTTGAAAAACTCACTCAGTTTGAACTAATTACAGCTTTTTTTGTTTCATGAGATGGTTATGGATGGGCTAGTTTTATTGTTCTTTTGCGATCATTTAGCCTTAATGAAGTATCATCGTGCTTTTTGAATAGGAAATATAATACAAACTATGAGAGTATCTGAAAATATGCATATTTAACACTGGTATAATCTCATAAGCCCTTAAACGAATTGTATTTCCCAGTTAGTACAATTAAAACCCAGTAATTAAGGGAATTTCAACCTTTCTCTTTTTTTTATGAGTATTTGGAAGACAGAAGTCCTAGAATTAAATTTTTGTGTGTGTAAACAGCCAATATTAAAGTACATTGCATCAAAAAGTAACTCATGCATTTTCATATTCAAAAATAGTACAATTTCAATACACGAAAGTGTTTTTTCATTAGCTTATTTTTTCATTTGAAAAGATGCTGTAGTTATTCACTTTTGACCATGTTGGGAAAAGAATTAACTATTTTCATATTGTTTATATCTTCTATGCAACAGTTGATTTGATAAAGAAAATTTTGAACTGATACTTTCCTATAGCAATCATTGGGCATATCAGAAGACAGAAACCCATCAATATACATCCTCATTATTGTCTCTTCCCCCATCTTATACTTATTATATAGAGTTATTTGAATATTCAAATGAACCAGAAAACGTAGATTGCATTTATGTAACATAATAACACGATCGGTTCATATAAACTCATTGCCATCATTATACAATTAGTTGTTTTTGTTCGGTACAGAAGATGTATACATTGCACTGGATCGTAACTGACTTGTCTCTGACATTTCAAAAAGCAAACTGCGTATTTCTCTGTTCATCTCTTTGGATCTAGCTAGATCTGCCATTGCAGAATGTTATCTATGATGCATCACCTCTCGCGTCTGCGATGCCTAAACAAAAACAAACAGACATGAAACGTTCATTTAGGCTTATAAATTCTATTTGCAATTGATTGAAACTGCAAAGAACTTGAGATGTAAACGTTAGCAAACGTTGGTGAACAAATCAATTTATGAATTGAGTATCTGCAAAAACGTTGCGTAATGCACCTTTTTCTTAAAACAAGAAAATGATCTTTCATGTAAGAATATCTTTTACAATTATTTCGTATCTTGAAAATTTTGTAGGAATGCTATATCTGTTTACAGATTATTCTCTCATTAGAAGTTTCTTAACAAATGTCTTTATTTTATTCTTCGAAGGAATTTAAACGAACTTTATAAAGTTATCTCAGGTCTTCTTCTAAGAATGGGAGCAGATACATTATTAATGTTATTATTGTCATATATATTTTATTAGTGTCTTTTTTCTATTAGAAATGACAGAGTAGTTTGCCTTGTCAAATTTACAAATTGTCGTAGAGTTTGTTAACAACTTCTAGTTGATTAAGGTGGGAGGTCTCTGACGGTTCACTAACTAGTGAATATTAGACAATTTGAAACTATTGATGTTCTTATATTCTAAGCAATTTATTTACGTTTCAAAACTTAGTTACGTGACTTTCTTGAAGCAACAGTCATTTGATTGGATTTGACAATCTATTTACGTGACTTCCAATCATTATTGGATATATCTGAATAATTGATATATTTACGTGTTGTTGTTATTTTTGTTTCGATGTTTTATATTAAATAATTGGATTACTACAAACAGTTATTTGTAGTAAGGATGTTAATCTTAATTATCAATATACTTGAGATTATACAAGATCAGCTGTAAAATCAAACAATTTTTAGTATAAAAAGAACGTAAAATTTAATTCAAAACTAAATTCAGTTCATCTATTCATATAAATTATTTACTTTCATACAATATTTTAATATATATTATACAACTAGACAAAGCAACTTTCACAAACGAACAGCATATCACATATCTTAATCTCGTTTCAAAAATGTTAGATAACAACGATAAACATATTAAAAATCCTGTTTTAAGAGATATCCCTTTGAATCGTAAAGAATTCAAACAATATTATTTTGAACAACAATATCATGAACTATTTTTCTTAAGAAAAGATAAGGGAAAATATGAGGATAACATGGGAAATGTCAGTATCAATCATTCTGATGATGATTCTAATCAATCGATAATTTCCAAAAAAAATAAAGAAACAACAGAAATTAATGAACTGACACATGATAACGTTAGTGATGATGAAAGTGTCATTGGAAATGAAGTTGTACCAACTAGATGGTCGTTTTTACCAAAGTTAGATGAAAAACATTGGACTGTATTCACTGCTGGTGGCGGTGTGTTTTCTGATGCTTATATTAGTAGTGCATTCAGTAATGTTAATGTTTGTTTAAAACGTATATATGGAACCGCTTATTATGAATCAAAAGCTATAAGTCTTGTTTCTTCTATTAATTTTGCTGGTACAGTTTTTGGGATGTTGTTTTATGGTTTCTTAGCTGATAATTATGGGAGAAAGAATGCTATGTTATTAGGAACTGTCACTTTGATCATTTTTGTTATATTATGTGCAGGTGCTTGGGGAATAAACACTTCTGACACACATCCAGGTGGACTATTCGAAGCATTGACAGTTTATAGATTTTTTGTTGGTGTTTCCATTGGTTCTGAGTATAGTGTAAATGCTGCTGCTGCTGCTGAAGCATCAAATGCATTACCAAAAGCATCAAGAAGTAGGTATTATATTTGGTTTACTGATGCTACAGCTGTGGCAGGTGGTATTGTTGCAGCTTTGGTTCCATTAATATTGACTTTGATTTGCGGAGAAAACCATTTAACTCCAGTATGGAGAATAACTGTTGGATTAGGCGCTATAGCTCCATGTTCGTTTTTCATTATGAGACTTAAATATAAAGAAAGTGACCAATTCAAAAGAACACGTTTTAAAAAACTTCCTCCATATTTTTTAATTTTAAAATTTTATTGGTTCAGAACAGGTATGATGTCTATTTTATGGTTTTTGTTTGATTTTGTTGCTTATTCATTCGCCACATATTTGACTATTATTCTTGATATGATTTTGGGTGATAATCCTTCTTTGATTAGAGATTTTGGCTGGTCTGCAGTATTTAGATTGTTTTCTGTACCAGGTGCAATTTATGGTGCATATTTAGCTGATATGATTGGACCAAGAAATGCAATGGCAATTTTTTGGTTCTTAGAAGGTGTTTTCAGTTTTATCATTGCCGCAAAATTCACATTTTTAAGAACACATTTGGCTGGATTCATCGTTCTGTATGGTTTGTTCACCGCTGCTTCATCATTTGGTCCAGGTGCCAATATTAGTTTACTAGCAGCTAAAATGCATCCAACTCCTTTAAGAGGTCAATTGTACGGATTTGCAGCAGCTGTTGGTAAAGTTGGTGCTTTTGCTGGTAGTTATGTTTTCCCAATAATAATCAAAAAAGCTGGTGGTTCCGATACAGTAAACGGGTTAGTTGCACCATTTTATATTTCTGCTGGCATTTGTTGTGCATGTGGTATACTAACTTTCTTCTTCATGCCTCCATTTGACCCAGAGAGTATGATTGACGAAGATAATAAATTCAATCAATATTTAATCAGCCAAGGTTATGATATGAGTAACATCGGGGTCATTAACAATAACGATGACGAAGATAAAACACTGGATACATTAAACACCATAACTTTGGAGAATGACAGTGATTCTGAAGGAACAGTGCAAGAGTTACACAGATAACCTAGTGCTTTGGAGAACAGAT
>JAKTPK010000192.1:227700-246714 GCA_030557565.1 Tetrapisispora arboricola | reverse complement strand
ACAGATAACCTAGTGCTTTGGAGAACAGATTTTTATAGAATATAGATAACTTTTACCACTAGTAAATAAAAAATAAACTTTTAGAAACAAATTTATTGTAAATAACCTTCAAAACATTATATATTTATTTATTAGTTTGATCACTATAATTTCCCGGATCTTTATAATTTGTTTTCAACTTTTAAGATTTGTCTAGCGGTATCGCTTACGGATTCATCAAAGCCTTTGAACTTGAAATCTAAGACTTTTTTAGTCTCATCATTGTTAATTTTGCAGAAGTTTTTGTTTAATTTAACATCTGTTTCTTCATTAACTGGGGCAATCTTACCTTTTAATTCTGGGAAATCCTTGTTCAAAGTATTGACAATACCTTGCATAGAGAATGGACCTGAAGATAAAATCAATCTCTTACCAACAGTTTCTTCTTTTTGGAAACCCAAAATATGAGCTTTGGAAACGTCACGTACATCAATGAAGTTACCAGCGAATTTGGTATCAACGGTTGTCTTTGGAGTAGAATGAACCATGTCATTGATGAATTGACATGAAGTGTTTAAAGTTGGTTTTACATCCTCATCGAATAATTGAGGACCAAAGACGTAAACTGGGTTAATAGCAGTGATTTTTAGTTTAACATCATCCTTATTCTCTTTTAAGAATTCCCAAGCAGCTTGTTCAGCAAATGTTTTAGAACCCCAATAAGCAGCAATTGCATTTGTTTGAGCGGTTTCCCAATTTAGCTTACACCAATCCTTTTCAGTGTAAGTGACATTTGAATTAAAGGTATCTTCCAAGTCAGAAACAGCAGCAAAAGAAGAAGTGACAACAAATCTTTCAACATTTTGTGGAGCGTATTTTTTGATTGAATGCAAAATACCTTTAGTACCGTTGACAGCGGGAATCAATAAATCCTTTTCATATTGAGTAGTGTTGAAATGAAATGGAGATGCAGTGTGTAACACATATTTAATTTCACTTCCACGTCTCTTGAAAACATCATCAAAAGCATTTAGGTCGGAAACATCCTTAACAATTTCCATGGATAAGTTTTTGTTGTTACCGAATAACTTGATTAAATTATCAGCTTTTTCTTGTGATCTGGCAGTACCAATGACCTTATAATTTTGTTGTAATAAATCGTTAACAATATGTTGAGCAATGAACCCAGTTGCACCAGAAACGAAAACAGACATTATTCCTATAGATTTTTGTTCTTTTTTATTTTCAATATTTTATGTGAAATTGATTTGTATTTATGAAATGTTCACAAACAAAGTTTACTGTTAGATATGTATATCTAGAATATATATATGTGTGTATATATATATGTGTATATATATAAGTACATATAGAAAAGATAATTGCAATTAAAATCCAAAAAAAAAAAATTCTTTCCATCAGCTAGAATTAACAATTGAACTTGATTATTAATCTATATAAAACAAAAATAAGGATGTAAACAAAAATGAGCTCAATTAAATAACTCACCATGAATAGTTGTTTCTAGAAAAAAAAAGAAGGAGGAAATAAGAAATGTTTCATCGAAATAAAGGCTTTAATTGTCGTTATTAATAATACTTTAAAGGCATTGAATTTCTATTACCGAAACTTTTCAAATTTCAAAGTTTTCTTTTTGGACCTCAAAGAATTGAAACTTTTATCGAAATGAATATTTTATTCTGCATACGTAATGTGATAAGAAGATAAAAATTAGATGTTCCTAATTGTAGTATATTGATAGTTTTGAAAGTTGATGGATGATAATAGTTGTGTTTTATAGACAGTTGGATTTCGTTATGATACAACAATATCTATCTTTATTACAGACAAATCCAGAAATGCGTTCAAAAAAATCTTAGTTGGGTTTGTATTTAGGTTTTCCAATAAAATGTTTTTAGAAAAAAAATTCTATGAAACCGATGTCTTAGTCAAACCTTGATATCAATTGGGTTCATTGAAATGTTTTAAATAATTTAGATTGATTTTTATATTAAAATTTATTTGTTATTATATATGTAATTGAAAAAATGATTTATGAAAGTAGAGAGTATTTCATAAAAAGATAAATAAAATTTTAATGAAACGAATGCTAAAAATTATTAAATATCATTGCAAGGCATTAATTTATTGCGTTAAAAAATATTAATAGATTAGTATTAAAAGAATTTAGAGATCTAATCTTATTGACAGTCTTCGTCATTCCCTTAAGTAAATCTTTTGTACCATGGTCTGTCATCATGAGCAACAGCAGAGGCATCATATTCCGCACCTCTTTGAGATGGTGGGACCCACGATGTCGATTTCCATGGTAAAGTACCTTCTATGTACATTTCATCCACTTCTTCTAAGGTTAAACCACTAGTTTCACAAACAAAGAAGAAAACATAAAAGAAAGCGAAAACTAAACAACCCATGAAAACGTAACCGTAGGCAAAATGAATGGCACCTGTAATAAATGGAGAGAAGAAGGAAATTAAGAAACCCCAGACCCAGTTGGCACCAATAGCCAAACCCATAGCTCTACTTCTAATTCTCAATGGGAAAGTTTCAGAAACAATAACATAAGCTAATGGAGCCCAACTGTTAGCGAAACAGAAGATGAAGAAACTGGTGAAAACAATTAAACAGTTACCAGCACCTTGAGAAGTTGGACCATCATAACCATCAATGTATAACCTAGTAACACCAACAGAAGCGTAAACAACGAAACAACATGTCATAGTGAAAGCACCAGCTAATAAACATGTACGACGACCAAAGTGGTTAACAGTCCATAAACTAATACAAGTGGAAGCAAAGTTGACAATACCAATGACAATAGCAGCTTCAAATCCATCACTTAGACCAACAGAGTCAAAAATAGTAGTACCGTAGTAGAAGAAATAATTGTTACCAGTCAATTGTTGTAGAGATTGCAACATGATACCCATAAGAACTCTTTGGAAAATAGCACCTCTTGTAGAAAATAATTCACCCCAACTTGCATTACCAGCAGCCCTTTCTGCTTCAACACCAGCAGAGATTTCATCAAATTCAGATAAAACAACTGGAGAGTCAATTGGAGCCTTATTGGTCTTAGACAAAGAAACCTTGGCTTCTTCTAACCTACCTTCTTGGACTAAGTATCTGGCAGATTCTGGAACTAATAACATACCACCGATCATGAATAAAGCCCANGCAAAAGATAAACCTAATGGAACTCTCCATTGAGCAGAGCCTTGTTGGTGGTGATGAGTACCGTAGTTAGTACAGTAACCTAAGAAAATACCTAAGGTAATCATCAATTGATAGAAAGCGACAGCAGTACCTCTTAAATGAGCTGGAGAAGTTTCAGCAATTAAAGTTGGGGATAAGACAGCAATACCACCGACACCTAAACCAGAGATAATTCTACCAATGAAGTATTGGTACCATTTGTTGATAGAAGCAATACTAATAATAATACCGATTGTGTAAACAACAACGACAATCATCAAACCTGGTCTTCTACCATACATATCACCAGTTCTTCCTAAAGTTAAACCACCAATGGCACAACCGATATTGAAAATACCAACGACTAAACCAGTTCTAACCTTGGAAAAATAATAAGTACCATCGTGATGTTTGGAACCAAATCTTCTTAAGAAATCCTCTTGGGAAACAAAACCGGAAATGGTACCTGTATCCCAACCAAAAATAAAACCACCAAAGGCAATCATTAAACACAATGATAAGACACCTAAATATTGGGAAAGTGGACCAGTTTCATGGGTAACATCAGAGTGATCGATTTTTAAATCAACATCTTCTGGACCTTCTTTTTGAGAAGCAACAGATTGAGATGGAGTGGAAGCTAAATTGTTTTCTTCACTAACGTTCTCGTGAATATCTTCTTGCGACATTATAGAAAGATATTTTCGATAGTTGTATGTATTTTTTTTGTATTTTTATTATTGTAGAGTTTTAATGGAATATATAATGTATGGAAACAGCAATAGGAAAATATCTATGGAGAAAATAAATAAAATGAAGATGGGGAAATTGTAAAATGGAACTTTTGTAAATATGAATATTGATGGCAGTTTATATAGTAATTGAATCAGCAAAAAAAGAAGGAAAAAGAAATAAATATATATCCCAGTCAGAGTGAGAGATATTCAACGACAGACAGAAAAATTGATGCACTGTTTGAATGCACAACCACGACCATAAGAGATATAAACAAAGAGAATGCGTTTTTTTAGTGTTAAATAACATCCATAAAAAGGAATTGAACAGAAATGAAGTGGAAATGAAGTGTAAGTAAACACAATTAGTAGAACAAAGATAAGAGACTCCGGAAATATTCAAAGATATCAGACTAATAGCCTCGGATAAACCTGAAATTTGTCCATAAATTATACAGAGCACAAACGAAAAAGTGATTGAAAAGCAATAAAATCATAAAAACGTAATACGTTGACGAGACGGTTGGAAAGATAAAATACATATCCTCGATAAGATGTCTTCTATCTTATTCTATTCCAGTTTAATTAAACTTCATTTCTTTTCACTACACTCGTAAAGACAAATAAATAAAAATATCTCGAAACAAATTATATGGCCTCTACCAAAAGATTGTGATGACCCCAACCTAATTTAATTTTAAGAAGATTTTGCAGTTACAAAGTGGCCAGCAGCAGGATTCCAGATCAAAACAAATCAAATCAAATCAAATCAAACAAAAACAATAGCAATGGCAATGGCAATAGCAATGGCAATAGCAATGTCAAAAGAAAAGAAAACCCCATCGACCAGAGTTTTAGGTGTCGCTTCTTACACGGTTGATAAACAAAGTTTGGGTTTGGCGAGACTGCAGTTCATCTTCAACATCAAACATTGTGTATTACAATGTTTGATGTTGAAGATGTATTATGTATTATTAATGCAACGATACCTGTTAACGCTACAAAAAAGCAATTCCAGGAGAAAGTTTTCAATAAGAAGCAATTAAATGTAAAAGGTGGAACACACTATGACGTTCACGTTCACGTTCACGTTCACGATCACGATCACGATCAAATCTCTGGCGTGACTGATACGAGGTCCTCCTTTATCTCTCACCATCTCAACATCTCAAAGGTCTTTCCCTCTTGATGCAGTCCTCATCACCACCGTCGTCCTCCGTGGGAAGGCAGAGCCCTTCAACGAAAGAACCGATGCCATGGCCCTTGGAGGGAGCACAGCAACACAAAGCCAAAAAAAGAAATTCACACGACTCCGAAAACTGCTGTTCCTCGTTCCCGCGGGCCCGCGAGCGGCAGGGAAATTCGGAGTTTTTCGTTTCTTTTTATGCATTTTTTGCATTTTTTGAGCGAAATTTTTATGTTTTTTTGCTGTTCGGCGGAAAGAACTTTTTTCCTTCGAGGGCTCGACAGAAAGAATTGGAATTTGAGGTAATTTATTTGATCAAAAGCATTCCAAAAGGTCCTGTTGCTCTGTATTCAGTGGCAAACCTTGTGTGGGCACAGTCCAACTTTCAATTCATATTCATATCCATATCCATATCCATAACCATATTCATATTCATATTCACAGTCAATTCGATTCGATTCGATTCGATTCGATTCGATTCAAGCTCTTAGGCTGGTTTCACGTTGTCGGCCTCGTTCATAAACAGAGGGATTTATTGGGCGTCTACTTGTATGTAAAGTTGCGTACGTTTTCTCTATCGTCCTCTCTATTCGGCATTCACTTGCTTTGACAAGACTAGGGTTATCAAGATACCTGCAGGTCACTCTGGACTCTTTGCTCTCTCTAATCTTCACTGATGTTTCAACTGAAAAACAAATTTCGATTTCGGTATTTCGACCGTAACGTAAAGTATATACAGATGCCTGGGCATGTGCGTATGTAACTCTCTCGGATAAACTTTGGAAAATATAGTTATTCCTTGAAATTTCGGAGTTGAGACATATTTAGGTTATTCCAAATATCAATGAGATATTTATTTTTGGATTAGCTGTTGATAAGTAATCAACCTGCTGAAATTAAATTAAAGATTTTTATTACGCATACACAAGAGCAGAAGATCTGTTTTCCGTTCCCAAGGAATATTTAAGGACTCACGCCTTTTTTTCACAAACATTTCGGTTGTTGCCTTACAGACAAGTTATCAACCTCTACTTTTTGCTTCCTGTTATTGCTGTTTTGTTGGTTTTTCTCTGAATCATAATGAATAAAGTAATTAAACATTACGTATCATAAACTACATGTTGAACCAAAATCAAGAAAAAAAACATGAAAAATCACGATACTACTTGAACCCTAATTTCAATCACCACACTTTCGATTAAGATCAAGTTCAAAAATGTAGATAAAATAAATTAAAATACTCAAAAAAAGCTATATAAAGTCGTATTTTGTGGACAACAAATAACACGTCTTCTATCGTTTAAAAACATAACTCTTGTCTTCAACAAGAATGCACTCAAAACAAATCTTTTCAAACTCCATAAACTATATCAATTGTAACAGTTCGAGCAACTACTTGGAGTACAAATAAGAGGCGTTTCATGTTGTTTTACGTTACTTCAGCGTTGAGCAGGTAATTTACTACAATCTTTGTATTCAGGCTCAATCGCTTATAGACAAATCCATCCATTAACTGTATGAACTACATGAGCTTCTTTTACCTTGCAAACGAACTTATAATGAGACCTTGTGTCAAGTTTAAGTGGAAAATTCAAAAACGTAATTATCTTATTCCAATCGTCTGTCTTATGAACACCTCTTGCCTCGAAATTAATGCAGGAAAAATCTCAGAATATTACTAAGATGGAGTTTTTCCATATCGAGGAAAAAATATCGAGGTCGGTTTTTCCGAAATCGAGAAACGAAAATGTTTTTTGTTTCTTTTTTTGGCGTTTCCGTGGAACGTCTCATCGAGAATATTACATGCAATGCCATTCTGTAGCTCAGTATACACTTATTAAAATCACAAACATCTTGGATAAATTCAATATTCCGCTTCTTACAATTAGATTACTCATCGTTAATGTCCGAATAATTTTAACTAAGAATAGCTTTTGACCTTAGTGTTGGTTTTTTCATTTTAGGTTTGATTTTACGTATATAATAGTCTTCGACGTATATCTCATAGTGAAGAGAAAATTAAAGCATGCTTGATTGGGTAATCGAAAATGTTACAAGATTGCTATACAGTATTGTAATAGTTTGATCTAAGTTTCACTCAATTGTCTTTTCATATTCACTCCAAGACTGCTGAAGAATGAGTTGGAAAGTTATGCCATAATTTTTTACAACCGACATCAAACTAATATGGAAAAAACACGAAACTAACTGTTACAATTTAAATAAGTCTGACAACTTGAATGAGAGTTTCGTGAATTCGAACAGATCTGTAAGATGAAGCAAAAGTTTAATCTAACGTTAATAATAACAAAGATCTTTAAGTCTTGATAAAATTGGCAATACTGAATATGTCCCCACCTAAAAATTGTGAGAGATAAAAAAAAAAACAGAAGGAACTTTTTAATACAATTTTATAATTTTTTTATTATTTTTATCATTTATTTAAATATATCTATTCGATTGTTTCAAAAACTTTGATTGAATTTTTTGAGTTTTCTTTAACGCTCATCAGAAATTCCAGTAATGAAGTTTATTAATCAGTAATTAAAATATCATTTAAATAAAAAGGTAATATTATGATTGATTGATTGAAAATTTCCTACAACTTTATTGTGTAAGAGATCTAAAGGTGCTTTCAACCAGATCTTTTAGTTCCTTGTAGCTGATGATGATGCAATTCATTTCATCAGGTGTGACAAGCATTATTTTTTCAGCAACTCCACTATCTAGTTTATTCAAACATCTTAAAACATGAGTTAAATCAATAAAAGGTTTACCGGTTTCATCTACCTGATGAAATACATAGTCATAAAATAAAATGATTGGAAATTTTTCACCTGAATCAGACCAATTGATATCAACTCTTGATTCCATGCGACCAAAGATACAATTCAATTTACAAATCAATCTAAACAGTCTACCATTCTCTAATTCTTTGGATAGTATTTTTTCGGTGTATTCAGTTAGAGACTGTGCAGAATCCAACAATTCAAAAAATTTGTCCATGAAAATTGAACTAAACTCTTTAATCGTTTTTTTTTCATTTGACTCATCTAGTAAATATCTCAACACCTCTTTGAACTCATCATCAACAGATAACTCATCAATGTCTTGGAGATTCTTTTCATTCAATTTACCTGCATTTTGTAGCACTTTATTTGTTTCATTATTTGATTGATTTTGACCAGGTATAATAGCTTTAGCTAACTTCTTGAGCAATTTACCTAACCTTACATAGTCAGCTTGTTGCCCTCTAGTTATATCGAGTGAGTGGGTTGTAGATGTCGCATTGCTGCTGGTTGTATAGTTTGGATCTAATATCTTAAAAATCTCAGAACATACAAGTTTAATCCTCCCTGGATTACCCGTAACTATTATCTTATTCCAACTTAAAGAACTTCCAATAAATAATCCTTTTGAATGAATGGTTTTCATAGCATTTGTAATCTGGACTAAATATGACCATAAATAATTTTGAGTGACATGTGCTAATGGAAAGTTAACAAAATGAGTTTCATATAATGACGAAGCTAAAGGATAGTAGTCATAAATTGCACACAAAGATATATCACCAAATTTGGTCGTTGTGAACAAATCTCTCAATTTAACTATATTTGCAGATGATACTGTACTCCAATCTTGAAAAACATTTGCTAGTTGAGATGGATCTATAAATTTAACATCTTGGATACGACGCATCAAGTATACTTTACCATCGGCATTAGAAAACACTTTGTACAGAGTACTTTTGTAACCAAAATAATTATGAAGTTCGCTATCATTATTACTTGACTCTTGTTTATGAAAATCCAATAAAACCAAACCAAAATAATCCTGTACTACATCTGGAATTAAGCCACCTGGTGGAAAAGTTTGCAATGCAGCCATATTTTTTTTCACTAAATCAATCCTTAAATTGTTAGGAATGAACAATGACTCTGGTAACTGTTCGTTTGGTTTCAATGACAAATTGAAATGTGGTGGTGGATCCGGAGCATATAAATGATATTGAAGCAGACTATGAGGTGGTGGATAAATAGTAGGATACTTTAAAGCCATACTTGCATGTGGGAATGGTGGTGGAGCCTGAGTTATCACTGAACCATCTCCTCCCATTTGTTGCATTGGGAACAAATGATAATGAGAAGAAGCTGCAGAGGAAGGTGGAGGAGGTAAGCCTGGTTGTGTTGAAAATGGAATTGGCATTGGTGGTGGTTGCTGTATTTGACCTTGGTTTTGTAATAAAGGATTATGAGAGTCCACTGATTCTTGATGCCTAACTGAAGCACTGGCTAAATTATTCGACGAGCCAGACGGAGTAAAGCTTGATGCTGCATATGCATCAAAAGAAGGGGTGAAGCTGTTTATTGGATTATTAGTAGCTGAAACACTTTGAGTAACGTTTGAATTAATTGATATTCCAGTTGATACAGTTACCTTTTCATTAGGTTGGTTATTTGAATCTGTATTTAGTTCAGCTTTACCACTTCTTGGAGTAAAGCTAGCTGAAGTTTTTGCATTAAATTTTGGAATGGAATTTGGAGTTGGCGAAGCAGGAACAGGTTCATTAATACTTCCAGCCGAAGTTGGTACTGGTTGTATTAATTGAGAAATGGGACCTGGATTTGAACTTGGG
This sequence comes from Tetrapisispora arboricola, assembly GCA_030557565.1. Classification (NCBI taxonomy): domain Eukaryota; kingdom Fungi; phylum Ascomycota; class Saccharomycetes; order Saccharomycetales; family Saccharomycetaceae; genus Tetrapisispora; species Tetrapisispora arboricola. Next base: position 236,963 of record JAKTPK010000192.1, on the reverse strand, counting down.
ATTGAACTCGGAATTGTAGTATGAGTAATCGAATCCATTGTTTTTTGACTTGATTTATTCAACTGTAGATTTTTCAAAGACATAATATTAGTATCATTGATTGATGTTGTATCTTTAGTATTTCTTACAACTTGTTCCTGATTTGGTTTTATTGGTATGACAGAATTTTGAATTATAATTTCTTGTTTTTCTACTTTATTGGAACCCTCATCAGTTCCATGCCTGAAAGGGCAACCTTCTTTTTGTTTCTTACAGTAACCATATATGATGATATTTCTGCAAGGAATATCCTTTGCCCATTCTGTATTCGATTTTTCCATACTATGATACAATGTAATATAATATGTATGTATTTATGTAAATACGAGAAGACAGATGAACAAAAGCGTTTTTGTATTATTAGTTTTTTATACCTGCAAAATTAATAGAAGTTTCATAGACAATTCCAGAAATGATTATAATATTTACAAGCTATTTCGAAATGGAAAAAAAATCACTTTATCTCAAACTCTATTGAAACTCAGTCCTGCACACAAAAAAATAACACACTATCTTTTTTTTTGACTCACTACTACTCTGTTAGCTCTTGTAGTGTCTTATACCGATTTTTCAAACTATACTTGTTTCTTGATGTCTTCCCTTTTCACCCAAACAAAATATAAATATGCTGATATCTGTCGTCAGTCTAGCGTCAAAGAACCCAATGTATAAGGACCCACTTGAACAATCAAACACTATCCAACTGCCTCTAGAATGATTTATCCTTTATTTTTATCAATAAGTTCTTGTTTTCTTATTTAAAGTTGTGATGAATTCATCAAAATTTCAAAAGGAAAAAAATATCGAGATGAAGGCAGAAATTGCGGGTAAAAACGAACGAACAATAAAGGATAAGGTGAGGAATTTGATTCTTCATAGAGGTCAAAGAAGGTCAATGATGTGGTTTAGTGGTGGATGGGGCTACCGAGAGTACAATTATTTGGATTGGTAGTGGTATTGTAGTGTGGGGGGAAGTGGTTTTGGACGAGCAATTGTTCTTTGGATTGCGGTTGATGACGACAAACCAACAAGAACCGAGATTGTTGAGATATAGGAAGATGACAAGAAAAGTTGTTGTGGTTACAGGTGTTTCAAGAGGTATTGGAAGGTCTATTGTTGATCTGCTGTTAAAAGATGGGGGTGAGGACGTTTTGGTGTATGGGATTGCGAGATCTGCAGGCCCTTTGAACGAATTGAAAGAATTGTACGGCGAGAGGTTTCGTTACGTTGTTGGTGATGTATCTTCTGATTCGACAGTTATTGAATTGATTCAGAATGTAGAAAATGAATGTGGTTACATTGATTCTGTTATTGCAAATGCAGGAATCTTGGAACCGGTTGAAAGTGTCAATTCGATATGTGTAGAAAATTGGAAAAAATTGTTTGATATTAATTTTTTCAGTATTGTGAATTTAGTATCAAAAACCATACATTTGGTTAAACACAAAAACGGTTCTTATATATTTGTGAGCTCTGGAGCCTCTGTCAAGCCTTACTTTGGATGGGGAGCTTATGGATCTTCGAAGGCTGCTTTGAATCATTTTGCAATGACTGTTGCTGCTGAAGAACCTGGCATTAAATGCATAGCTGTTGCGCCTGGAGTTGTTGACACTCAGATGCAAGTGGATATCAGAGAAAAGTTTGGACCATCAGGAATGCCTGAAGAAGCTCTGAAAAGGTTTAAAGACTTGCATAAGAATAAACAACTTTTAGATAGTATAATACCCGCGGCAATCTATGCCAACCTGGCTCTCAAAGGAATCCCAGAGAATTGTAATGGTCAATACTTGAGATATAATGATCAAAAGTTAAACTGCTTATAAGTACTATTAGCTTCTATGTAACGTTTTCTTGCCCTATTTTATCCTATATATTCTATAAATTAAATTGATAATTTTCTGTTTCATATTTACAATTTGTTAGCAAGTTGTTGTTTTTGGTCAACACACCAAACACTTCCAAAGACAATATCGTTTGGTCCACTAAACAATAAAATTAATCTTTCTCATACAAAATGTGTCCAGTTCATACTTCTAACTTGTTGATTAATTACCAATTAAAATAATTGAGAGCCACTGTCTATATTTCATACCGGATTCCATCGTTAATTATTTCCTTGGAGACTGTTAGTCTAGAAGTTGAAGTCTTCCAAATGTGCCAAGAACATTGTGCATCAATAGTGGTTTATAAGCAAACCCCAAAAGATTCACAATTGCCAATACAATTTATAGCATTGCTGCTTGTAGAATATCGAAAGTTAAAGCAACTTAAAATAATTAGTTTGTATAACCACCTATCGCTACACTTATGTAGTTACATATAGCTAATTATTGTAAAAAGTCATGTTGCTCACAAATTCGCTCAAGAAACTCAACAGAGTTCATTCAATGGAGGCCTCTTAAATATAAAGAAAAACTACTTCTACATATAATGTCACTGTTGACAAGTGTCGCAAGTTGAAACTTCAGCTCTGTCGTTATTGACAGGTTTGTTTTCCAATAAATTTCAGCTCAAAATGAATTGAAAAGAGATGCTGGAATCATCAGAGTGAACAAGATTCAACACATCCTGTCAAAGCAAAAGCCTCCACAGCTCTTACAGGTTTTAAATAAATATCTAAGTTGCAAACGTTGATCGAAACGTCTGTTCTCTGGTTGTTTCCATTCTTCAGCTCGTAATTAATAGGCATCCGGAACAAGATGTTCCGGAATTTCCAGTTGTAATACCGCAATCGATGGGGTGAATACGAAATTTCAATTGATTCTTTTAATGTTTATCAAAATTACAAGTTATTTTTATTTTGAATATATTTAAAACAAGTCAATCTCAATTAATTTCATTAATTAGGTTAGATGTAGCTTTACACTCAATTGTTGTTTAAAAATTGTGTTTAGTTAATTGTGCTTTAATTGAAAAAAAGTTTTCCCTGAATTTTGGTAAACCACATATAAACGTTTCAATTAATCGAGTGAGAAAATGGTTAAAGTTGTTCTTGTTACTGGTGCATCCAGAGGTATTGGTAAATCCATTGTTGATCAAGTTTTGAAGGCTAGTGAAGATGCTGTCGTTTGCGGCGTGGCTAGATCTGAAGCTCCTTTGAAGGAGATTAAAGCACAATATGGTGACAAATTTGATTACACTGTCGGTGATATCACTGATACCAATGTTTTGAAGAACTTAATCAAGGTAGCTATTGACAAGTACGGTAGAATTGATTCGGTTATTGCTAATGCTGGTGTTTTAGACCCAGTACAAAATGTTAACGAAATTAAGGTTGACGAATGGAGAAATCTATTTAACATCAACTTTTTCAGTATTGTTGAATTGGTTTCTTTGACAATTGCATATTTGAAAGAAGGTTCAGGTGAAATTGTTTTCGTCAGCTCCGATGCAAGTGACACTTACTTCAACTCTTGGGGTGCTTATGGTTCTTCAAAAGCTGCTTTGAACCATTTTGCTATGACCGTTGCTGCGGAAGAACCAAAGGTTAAAGCTATTGCAATTGCTCCTGGTATTGTAGACACTAACATGCAAGAAAATATCAGAGAGAAGTTTGGTCCTAATTCCATGTCACCAGAAGCTTTGAAGATGTTCAGCGACTTGCACAAAGACGGTAAATTGGTCCACAGTGACTATCCAGCAACTGTTTACGCTAAATTAGCAGTGAATGGTATTCCAGATTCCGTTAATGGTAAATACTTAAGTTATGATGATCCTGTTTTGAAAGATTTCCAACTTAAATAAATACACTAATTTAGATTGCCATTGTAGTTTTTATTACTCGAAATAAAATATATAAAATTTACACACAATCATTTAATTTTATAAAATTAAGAAATAAATTAGTGATAAAAATCAGATCAATCAATAATGTCCAAATAATATTAACTAGTATATACATAAACACACACCCATCCTTAAAAAATGATTTTGGAGCGTCTTATAGATACATAAACATATCCATATTCTATTTTTAGACATTGTTCTTTGTTATCTTATGTTGAGATATTTTTAGAGACTAAAGCAGCTTCAACATCTTGAAAGACTTCATCAACAGATTTTTCACAGTTAATTTTGATAACTTTATTTTGTTTTTCAAAATATTCAACAACTGGCATACTTGTTTCTTCAAAAGTTCTGAATCTTTTTTTGATTGATTCAATATTATCATCATCTCTACCACTGGTTTTACCACGTTCCAGTAATCTTTCCAACATAACATTCTCAGAACATTCAAAGAATAAGGTAAATTTACTTGGAACTAAAGTCTCTTCAAAAGTAATGGCTTGATCCATTTTTCTTGGGAAACCATCGACTAAAAATCTAGTTTTGCCTTCATCCAACCCTTTTTGGATGGCATTTTTTAATAAAGCAACAGTGACTTCTTGAGGAACGATTAAACCTTCTCTTATATATTTTTTGATCAAATCACCGTATTCTGAACCTGGACGATTTTGTTCAGCTCTTAATAAATCACCAGCTGATAAATGAACAAACCCATATTTGTTCACCAACTTCGAACATTGAGTACCTTTACCGACACCTGGTCCACCTAAAACAAAGATCACAGTGACTTCTTTTTCATCAAATTGGGTCATCTCTATTCTGTATTGTTCTATTTTCTTTTGATGATTACTACGAAATTTAAAGATTGCTTTCTTCTAAAAACTGTACTGGTTCGTTTTTTTGATAAGAAATGCTAAATAATGTTGAACCTATTGTTAATAAACCTAATAGAGCCAAAATTTTTACTTTAGGAGATGATTTATCTGATTCTATATTTTTTTGTGCTTCAGATTCCTGAACAAATTTATTTTTCACAGTATTTGATTTTAAAAATCTGTTTCTATATTTATTTGAACTAAAACGAATATGATTGTAGTGACTGACTTGTTTATAGTGCTTCGCCAAAGTTCTTGTGTAATTCTTTTCTGAAGATCTTAATAACAGTGAGAGCATAAAAAGACGAAACTGTATTAACTCAATAGCTGAAAAAAATTTACTTTCTCTTCAAAGCATTCGAACTAAAAAGGTGTAAACAAATCATTAAGAACCAAGCTTAAAATTAGAAATTTTCAATCAACACAGGTATATCATATAAATATTCAGATATTTTAACATTCAAATTATTTAGTTTCTTGTTCAAAGGACATCTTTTCGACCTGGTGCCTTTAACAATCACTGAAAAAAAGAAAACTTTTTTGAAAAAAAAAGTGTATATGTAATATAACAAACAGGTTTACAAATAAATAAATGTGTGGTTTTGAGTTACTAAAGTCCAGGATATTTCATTGTGATTAAATTGTGGTACATTCATTTCAAATATTTGACTATAAAAACCACGTTGATTAGATCAAACAATGAACCCTTGCATAAAATAATTTTACAATATCAAAAAACAGCCAAGTCGAGTTTCATTTTGAATCTATAACTTTTGAAAGCACATATATATTGTAAATGAATGAACCGTTTCCAGAATCATCAATGAATGAGACCGCATTATTGGACTTTTTGTTGGATAAAGTTGTTATTGATGATGATGCATATGAAAACATTGAAATATCAGTAGATGGTCCATCGATTTCTAAAGAAGCTAATGATGAACACTCTTTTTTCCATGACTTCAGCAATGGAAATAGAAATAAGAAGAAATTTATCTTGGAGAAAAATCAGAAAAAAAAATTTAATGGGTTTTATGAGAACATGTACAAACAATTGGAAAAAATGATTACATCAACATCAAGTAAAAATGAAACACCAAAATTAATCAAAAAGCAGGAGCATTTTCAGTTCAAATTTGCTGAGGATGATTTTGATAAAAGTAATCTAATAAACGAATCTTCAAAAACTCATCTACCCAAAAATAAAAACAATAAGCAAAGGGTCAATAGAAACGTATCGAAAAGTTCAAACATTTCATCTAGTAATGAAGTATTAGGAAAAGATGAAAATAGAAACTTGAATAAAACTAGAGTTGAACGAAAGAAACAGAATCCTTCAAAAGCAAAGAAATCTGCGATTAAGAGTAAAGATGTTGTTAATTCGAAGCGTAAAGAAACTACAACATTTAAACATTTTGAAGATTCCAATGGCAAGGAAATTCAAGAAAAGTCAAATAGAGTTGAAAGGAAATCAAATAAAGATAAAAAAAAAAATAAAACAACGAGGAAAACAGACATAAAATCAAACAAAGACTCAAAAGAAAATAATGAAAATTCTAAAACTAGCATTAAAAAGGATACGATCAGTTATGAAGATGAAATGAATAAAAAAATTACAGCAGCTTTTGATAATTATGCAGCAGGTCAGGATGATTAGATATGCAAGGTTTAATCAATTCAAAGATTGATCAAAATATAGTAGAAAAGTAAAAAAGAAAGCTATACAAGTTAATCATTTTGAAGATTACTTATTCTATTGGTAGCTCCACTAAGAATTTGATATTCTACTAATGAATTCATTTAACAATCGTTGCTCAAATCAGATAGTTGCATCTCAACTTTATAACTTATCTATGCATGAATTTGTAAATTCAATAAAAGTTAATAATTTTAACGCCTTAATAAAGGTTTATGCATTTTTAAGAGACTATTGACGTATATATTAATGATTATGTAAAAATGTTCCATTTTAATTCCAAATAAAATTCTGTTCAGTTGACGATACTTTCCTATAACACTTCAAACTTTTTATGTCAAGAAAATATTGAATATTAAAAACGAATATCTATTCTAGATCCATATCATTTTTTCCAATATCATAAATAAAATGTTCAGTCTTTATTTTTTTACTTGCATCTGAGACTGTGATGGATGGTTGGACCCTTTTCTTAATCGAATCAATGTTGCTATCATGGGGATCGTTGATACCTCTATCTGAATCTATAACTCGAGTTTTAGTTATACTGTTGAGTCTTGACAAAAACTTTTTATTGGACTGAATGTTTGTATTTGTTAGTAAAGGATGGTCAGAGTCTAATGATTTTAAAACGTTTAATTCTAAAGCATGCTTCAATAAATTTTCTGCAATTGAATTCACTGGTTTCATTGATAAAGATAAGTGTAGATATTCAATGGCTTTTGGTAATTTTTTTATTTTCAAATACAAAAATCCTAAAGAAGAATAAATATTTGCATCTTTACCTGAAACTTCTAAAATATTCCTTAAACATTTGATGGCTCTATCAAATTCACCTAATTTTCTGTAAGTATTTGATAAATTCATTTGAATTGAAATTACTATTTTGGAAGAAGGTTCCAGGTTTTTGATGAATTCCATTGCCTTTTTCAAATATCTTTTCGATTTAACAAAATCATTTTTTCTATAAAATAACACACCCATTTCATTTAACAGTAGAGGATCGTTTGGACAAATGTCGTATGCTAAAATAAAATATTCCTCCGCTAATGATAATGTGTTTAATGCCATATATTGCATCCCTAAATATAAATTTGGTAAATGGGTTCCCATGAAAAACCTTGAAGCAGTGGAATAAGCAGATATGGCTTGATCGTGCTCACCTTCCATAGAAAATGTATGTGAAAAACCTAACCATGCAGGAGCAAATGTTGGTTCAATTAGTGATGATTTAGAGAAATATTTTCTTGCTTCAATAATTTTGTTAACTGATAAATAGTAAGTTCCTATACTAAACCAAGTTATTGATTTTTTTGGAATATTTTCAGCTAGTTTATGGGATAGTTGAAATAATTTATTCTTACAATTTAACTCATATAAACATGCAATATAAGTTGGTAAAACATCCATATTAAATTCGTCCTTTGATAAAAACAATTCACATAGTTCTAAACATTCATTAAACTTGAAGGTTTGATAATATGATTGAATTTTCGAGTTTAACAAATTTTTATCGTTTTCAAAATTATAGTAGTTTTCAATTAAATTGTTTCGAGAATTTTCAATTATAGATAATTGATTTTGTGTTAATGAATTGTTATTTGATAACCTTAATATATATAGATTTTTTATCATATCATTGTTTTCATCCAATAAAGAAAAATCTAAAGACTGTATCAAATCTATTTCTTCATTGGGAGTCAAAAGATTTTTTGAAGTTAATTCTTCAAATGCCTCAAAATTCTTTATATCAACTAAAATTGCTTCTTTGAACGATTGTTTGGCTTTATTAAAGCTATTTTGCGCTAAAAATATCCTTCCTCTCAAAAAACATAAAGATGATTCCAATTTAATACCACCATCATTATATTTGGAAATTGCCTTGTGATTATTTTTATTATTGGTAGCATTATTATTAATTTTATAACTTCGATTATTTTGATTTAAGTTATTACTCTCTATATTTGTTTCAGTTATATCATTATCAAATTGCGTTTCTAAATTTGCAAAAGGATTAACTTCCCCAATGATATCCAGTGCATCATCAAACTTCTGTAAATTTATTAGTGATAATGCTATTAAATATTTGCAGATCAAACTTGTAGAGTCTAAGTTATTATGTGATAGAAGTTCCACTACTCTACTATAAGAACCGGTTGCAAAAAACACCTGTGCTAACCAAAATGCATCATTTGAATCATTTGTTATATTATAAATCATATTACCTACAAATTCGGCTGTTTTGTAATTATGTTGCATTAATGAATCGTGTCTCCATAACCTTAATTTTTCAATTGAATTCAATGAAGTAATATCAATTTCATTTGTATGTTCAACATTTGAAGTGTTTTTGAATTTTGAATTTTTGATATTATTACTATTTATTTTATCATTGTGATTATTGATACTATTATTACCGTTCAAATGAGTATAATCATCACTGTTATTGTCATTAAGCTCATCATCAACAATGGCATCACGTTCATCATCTGCATCATCAACAGGAATTTTGTTATTATAACTATTATTATTATTATTATTAATATTATTGTTATTATTGGTGTTATTATTGGTGTTGTTATTGTTATATTTTCTGGTCGTTTCAAAATTTGTGTTACTTCTAGATCTTAAATTGTTTGAATTCGATGCCATTTCCCTTTGTAGACTGACTTTTCTTAAAGTTGAAGGAACATTAGTACTAAAAAAATTATTTTTCTTGCTCGAAACATTGACATTATTATTATGATTATTCTTTGTACCACTTATACTATTATTGTTGCTTTTATTGTGATTAACAAAATGATGATATGGCGTGTTCAAATTATGATTGTTACCACTATTATCATTATTATTATTATTATTATTAT
>JAKTPK010000192.1:203412-227650 GCA_030557565.1 Tetrapisispora arboricola | reverse complement strand
ATTATTATTATTATTATTATTATTACTATTCAATTCCGTGTCTAAAGAGTTTTTCTGGATCAACGGACTATTAGTGACCAAAGATTGATAAGAACTAGCATCATTCAACCTTCTTGATTCATTATTCGTATTAGTTTGCGCTGTTCTCGTAACAAATGGAGAAAATGTAATTGTTGAATTAAATTGTTCCGGGACATCTGCGATTGACATGACCCCCAAAAAGTATGTAAAGCTGTTTATTTTGATGAGTGTCTGCAAACAAATACCTCTAAAGTTTGAACCCTTTGTGCTATATATTGCACTGATTTTCAACTTACCAATAGATTCCTTAGACTCCTTAGATTCCTCTAATAGCTAGAAAATCTCAATCCAAATAACTGGTTCTTAATTCCCTTTTCTTTATATACTTCTCAATTTTATCATAAATAGAAAACACAAAATCAGAAAAAAAAAAACTTATTTAACGATCACATGACTTAACCGCCGAGCAGCCAACCCTATTACACAGCCCTAAACACCAAGCCCTAAATCCTGTCATGCCCCACGAAAAGTTCCGGTGGAATTGTAACCAATGTGTCATTTCTCTTTTCGATATACTCACACCCACACACCACACCCAAAATTCAGGCATGTCAGAGGTCAAAGTTACGGAACCAACCCTCTATTTGAAATACATCCCATTGGAATGCTACCAGCAATTCTAGACAAGACTGCGTTAACTTTGCTTGCGAATTCTTCAATGAGTCTTTTTTATTATCGGCAATGACGGCGACTAATGTTTTTGGATTACCAGTCATTGGTAAGTGAACCTTGCAAGTTACGGATTTTTTACAAGCCAGAGCTTATTGCGTTTTGGGAATATCGAAACTCACGAGCCGTTGATCTTTCTGTATCTTATAAGTTTGATCGCAAGAAAAAAGTTCCATAAACTTATTTTTCGGAATTAGTCATCTGTGTTAGTTGCAACAATTGGTGTTTCGTAAAAAAAACTTATAAATATAACTTGAGTGTAGTTTATATCTTGAGAGAAACACTTTGGTTGTTTGTCTTTTTTGTTTTTGTGAGGGAGGGTTGCTTGATCAAATTACAATTTCTAGATCCGTTAGCTAGAAAAAACAGACAAGCAAGCAAACAAGCAAGCAAACCAAACTAGAAATATATAATATCAGAGCATTGACGCTATTTCGATACAACTAACTATGACTGTTGCATTACATTTAAGAGCAGAAACAAAACCTTTAGAAGCGAGAGCTGCTTTGACCCCTACTACTGTTAAAGAGTTGATCAAGAAAGGGTTCGCTATATATGTGGAAGAATCTCCGCAATCAACGTTCGACATTAAAGAGTACAAGAAGAATGGTGCTATAATTGTTCCTGCCGGTTCTTGGATAGAGGCCCCAAGAGATAGAATTATTATCGGTTTGAAAGAAATGCCAGAAGATGACTGTTTTCCTTTAGTTCATGAACATATACAATTTGCTCATTGTTATAAAAATCAAGGTGGTTGGAAAGATGTTCTAAAAAGATTCATCAATGGGCAAGGTATCTTATACGATTTGGAATTTCTAGAAAATGATCAAGGCCGTAGAGTTGCTGCGTTTGGATTTTACGCAGGTTTTGCTGGTGCAGCAATCGGTTTAAAAGATTGGTGTTTCAAACAATTGAACTCGGATGACGAAGATTTGGGACCCATTACTCCTTATCCCAATGAAAGTGCATTGATTAAAGATTTAAAAAACTATTATAATAGTGCGGTTAAGAAAAATAATGGTGTTGCACCAAGAGTACTTATTATTGGAGCATTAGGGAGATGTGGTTCAGGTTCTGTTGATTTCTTAAGAAAGATAGGTGTTCCAGAAAATAATATCATCAAATGGGATATGAAAGAAACTGCAAAAGGCGGTCCATTTCAAGAGATTGTGGATTCTGACATTTTCATTAACTGTATTTATTTGTCTAAGCCAATCCCGCCATTTGTTAACGACAAATTATTGAATAATCCAAATAGAAAGTTAAGAACTGTTGTTGATGTATCTGCTGACACAACGAACCCACATAATCCAATACCAATTTATGATATAGCGACTGTATTCAATAAACCAACTGTCAGAGTGCCTACCACTAAAGGTCCAAAACTATCAGTGGTTTCAATTGATCATTTACCTTCCCTGTTGCCAAGAGAAGCTTCTGAAGCTTTTTCACATGACTTATTACCTTCTTTAGAGTTGCTACCACAAAGACACGTTGCACCTGTGTGGACTAGAGCTTATCAATTATTCAAGATTCATTCCGCAAGGGCATATAGGGAATCGAAATTATAAGTCAACTCTAATTATAATAACCAGAACAGGAAAAGTATTAATTTTATAAACAGCACCTTTATTACATCACTTATATATCGCAATAAACATGTTAAGTATTGCCATATTTAAACAAACTCCATCTAATTATCACGGTTTCATATTTTATTTTACATAAAATAGAATATTTATAAATACATACGTATATATTTTTAAGTCAATTTTTTTATTCTAATTGAACTGATACTTTCTTCTTCTTAGCCTTTTTTGCTTTCTTCTTGTTCTTTGTTTTGGAACCAAACATAGCTTTTTTTAGATCTTCAACGTCACTTTCGACTTCACTTTGTTCACCCAGTTCCATCTCTGATTGTGATCTTTTCTTCATAGTTTCAACTTTTTCAACTGATTCGTCACAAACGGCCAAACAGTTCAACCTTTCACCACTGTCGTAGATAGCAATTTGAGCCCTTTCTCCATCTTTATTCAATTTCATATCCCAGACAACAATCTTACCGTCTGAACCAATGGAAACTAGATATTTTCCAAAATCAGAGTTGTAGAATTTAAAGTCTTTGACACGATTTGTATGACCCAGTAAAGAAAATTCAGGAACAATTTTATTTTCAGTATCTTCAGAGCTCTCTTCTCCAAATCGATCTGTTTTGTAAAAACATATGTTACCATCACTTAAGCCTACTACTAAGTATTCTGTTTCAACACCATTCTCAGAAAATTTCTCAACCTCCATATGCATGATTGTCTTTCTATCTATATCAATTTCATTTACAACTTTCGCAGTTGAAGTCTTATAAATCAATACTTTGTTTAATAATGCAACAGCGAACAAATCTCCTTCACCTAACCACCTTACAAATTGACCGTTTTGTGAATATTTTCTCAGTTTCAATACAGCAGCTTTTTTTACAGTCATTAAATTCCATAAACGAATAGAATGATCATCACTAACACTAACTGCAACTCTGTTAGAAGGATGGATATCAATATCATTGATTCTAGCAGTATGCCCTTTCAAAGTACCAAAATTTTCCCAATCTTTCACTCTCCAAACAACAATTTTGTTATCATCAGAAGCAGACAATAACCATCTACTTCCACTGCTACTTCCATCGATAACATGCTCGTTACCACCACTAGTCTTAGTGTTTTTATTGGTATTATCGGTGATTTTATTATTGTTACCCAATTCAACCACTGGGCCTCTACTCTTTGAAAACATCAGAGCAGTAATAGAACCTTGATGTGCTAATAACGTACCCAATTCTTTTCTTTTCTGTAAATCGTAAATTCTAATATGTTCATCATTTGAACCAGATACCAAATATCTTTTTGAAATATCCATACATTTAACACTTAAAGAATGAGCTTGAAAATGGAAAATAGGAGTAAAAATAGGAGTAGGTAAAGATAAATCTAGAGAAACACATAAAATATTGTGTTCATATGAACCAACAATAATTCTGAATTGATTTCTTGACATTGTTCTTATGCACTTAGTACTCTCGTATATATAACAACACCAAAAGAAAGAATCAAAGTCAAGACAATGATGGATACAAATAGAGACCACCTCTAATTTAGATAGATACGTAGATACACAGAGACATCCTAAAAACTATTTTTTACTCTTGTTTTATATCTTATTGTATCAGATTTAATTATGGTGAAACTCATTAAAATTTTCCAAAATTTGAAATTTCGAAGCTCATCGCAAAAAAAACTGAAAAGTTTTGGATGATTTCAATAGTTAATGTATGAACACAATAGAAGGAATTTGAGATCATGGTACGGAGCATGTGTGAATTAAGCGATTAGATATGACAGATGGACACACCCACACCTATAGACATACACACATATATATAACTGATTGTGTGGTTAGCTTGTGCCACTTAACAGACATCATACTGAATTATTATCAATTCTTAATAAGGTAGAAATGGTTCCTCTTCAGCTGAACGGTACTTAGCCAAGAAGGAAAAAAACAAAGTCAAACCTGAAACACAAGTGAAACAACAAACTAATACAACAGAATTTTACAACTGTGAGGTATTTTAGAAGAAAGTAAAATCTTCTTGTGTAGCACTTATTTCTTTTATATAAAATAAAGTAATGTATTTTTTCTCTTGTTCCATTTGACTTTGTGCTTGTTGTTGAAATTGCAGGCAAGTTAGAATCACTCAAACCTATTTTAAAACGATAAGGTTGAACTTGAAGATAATAGAGGAAGATATTAGGATAAGATAATAAATTGTAACAGATGTCTGAATTAGATTTGAGTCTATTTGATGATGTCGAGCCGTTACCAATTGAAAACAATTTGGAAAATGAATTATGTCAAATAATGTATACTGATGAATATAAAAAAATTATGGGAATTGCAAGAAGATTATTAACTAATGAAGAATTTACTGAACGAGCTTTAAAGTTGACTTCAATTGTAATTGACATGTCGCCAGCTTTTTATACAATTTGGAATTATCGTTACGATATTTTGAAACATTTACTCGATGAACAAAACGATTCCATCAGCAAAGAATTATTTTTGAATAAAGAGTTGGATTGGCTAGATGAAGTAACTTTAAATAATCCCAAAAATTATCAAATATGGTCTTACAGACAAGCAATTTTGAAGATTCACGTTCATGCTAGCTTGAAAAGAGAATTGCCAATACTAGAGATGATGATTCAAGAAGATACAAAAAATTATCATGTTTGGTCTTATAGAAAATGGTGCATATTAAAGTTTAATGATTTTAAGAATGAGTTTGATTATACAGATTCGTTAATTTCAAGAGATATTTATAATAATAGTGCATGGACTCATAGAATGTTTGTTCTAAAACATTTAGTCGAATCAAGTGAAATTGAAAATATAAAATTAGATGAAAAAAGTAAAAATGAAATGATTGATTTTGAGATCAATTATGTAAAACAAAAAATAAAGTCATGCCCTCAAAACGTAAGCAGTTGGAATTACTTGAAAGGAATCCTGAACACTTATTTTAATGAAGACTACACAACAAAGGACTTGGATCAATTTGCCATCCAATTTATCGATAATATTTTAGAAAAACCAGAACATGAAATAACTAATAATGATTTTTCAAGTTTGCCATTAATAAAATCATCCTTTGCTTTACAATTTCTTGCTGAAGGTTATTCCAGAGTTCAGGACAAAAAAGATTTATCAAGAAGAGCTTATAAAGCATTATCAATCAAATATGATCCAATAAGAAAAGGATTATGGAACCATAGAATCTCGACATTATAATATTTGCTAATTGCCTTTTTGTCACTATTTATAAGATGTGTATACAAATACATATACATATATAAATATTCTAAGTGCTTCAAAGATCACAAATCATGAACGATCTCCATCAATTCTTCTTCTTATCGTTCATTAGTAGTTTCCTAAACCACTAATATCATCTGTCTTCATCATCATTTGAAATTACTGCTGGGTGACTACATTAATTTGTTAGCGTTACGAAAAATTTATTTCAGCTCATCGCAAATTTTTGGTTCATAGTGAAAGATTTGAACAAATATATATCATTATCTAATCGTTTTTAATGGTAAATAACACTCACATAACGTGGAAACTAGTACTCATGGTTTGCTCTGTTGTTTTAAACTTACTGGGATTGTAGAAAACAACTTTTGTTCAATCAGTTTCACTCTGCTCTATACTCTGAAAGAATTATTTGCTCTACTTTGAAATTTTGTTTTATCGTCATTGAGGAATCTGAAGAATTTACGATCAAATATACTTATAAATACGTAGTTTAGCATTTGGAATCTATCCAATTCAAGACATACTATCATCCTAATATATCACAAAAAGAAATCTGAGTTATAAGAATGTCAAAAAAAACCCCAGAAGAACCTGATTTAACTAGAATTTTAGGTGGTATTTACATCGGTGGTGTCTCTCCAATTGTTAACCACACACCATTGCATGCTCAATATGGTATCACTCATATATTATCTGTCATCAAATTCCAAGTTATCCCTGAATATTTGGTTAGAAAAAGTTACACTTTGAAGAATATTCCTATCGATGATGATGATTCAACTGACATTTTACAGTACATCGATGAATGTAACTCATTTATTGACCGTTGTTTGTTTCCTGATGAAATAGAATACTCTCCAGAGAAAGTTGATTTTAGAAAGAAGAAACAGAAAGGTGCTGTTTTCATCCATTGTCAAGCTGGTGTTTCAAGATCTGTTTCATTCGTTGTTGCATACCTGATGTATCGTTACGGTTTTGATCTAAAAACTGCTTTGCATGCTGTTAAAAGAAAAAGATCAATTGCTGAGCCAAATGAAAACTTCATGGAACAATTGAAGCTATTTGAACAATTGGGCGGTAAACACGTATCAATCAATGATTCTTTATATAAGCAATGGAAATTGACAAACTCCATTAAAGAGGACCCTACTGGCAGTGATATTTTACAAAATGATGAAATATACAAACAAGATGAACAAAAGACATTAGATGAGATGTCTGAAAAAGAATTAGCAGAAGTCACAGTTGCCAGATGCAAAAAATGTAGACAACAGTTGGCTATCTCTACCTCATTTATAAAACATGAACCTCCAAGTAAAGAATCATCTGAAGGTCATTTCTTAAGAAGATCAGGAGGCAAAAGAATAACTAGCATCCAAGACACACAAACAATTTGTTCTCATTACTTCGTGGAACCTTTGAATTGGATGAAGGAAGAACTTCAAGGAAAACAAGAATTGGAAGGTAAATTTGCATGCCCTGGCTGTACTAGCAAAGTAGGCGGGTATAACTGGAAGGGTTCAAGATGTAGTTGTGGTAAATGGGTAGTTCCTGCTATTCATTTACAAACAAATAAGGTCGATACTGTCTCGTTACAAAAGAAAGCATTGCCAAATATTGTCAAATTTACAGAAAAGGAACATTCATAAACTGCCTGCAAAAATTTTTTGATTAAAAGACTACATAGATATAAATATTTAAATTAGTAATTATAAATGTACATTATTGAAAACCCATACTATATCTAACACTCAGTGATTCAAGTAAAACTTACTCTTGAAAGTTCGAATTATGCAACCTTTCAAATTCTTCTATGTTAATGCTCCTTCCTACTTCAGTTAAACTACTTACTCTCAGGTTATCGTTTACATTAGCTGTCTCTGAGACATCTAATGATGGGACCTCAGAATAATCATGACTATCAGCTGTATCAGCAATTGCATCAAGACGATGATAATCGTAATCATCTTCTTCATTGTATGCATTCATCGAGTTTCTTAAATGTGACGACTCAACATATTGCTGAATCGATAAATTTCTTGTTGTATTATTCACCGATTGAGAGTATATATCATTTGTTAATTGTACCGATAGATCATTTAAATCATCTAAATTTGACTGCATTTCTTCACCTTCTTCCGTTCCAGCTCTTCGTAAAAACATCCTATTACTTTCAATATTCTCAGCAGTAGGTTGACGAGGTTCCGTATCTGAACCGGAAGTGCTAGTATCCATGTTTTGTCTATTTATTGTAGTTATATTTTCATCATCATCATCATATTCTACTCTTGCGTATTCTTCACTGTAATCATAAGAAAGTTCATCTTCTCCTATTTCATCATCTCCTTCTTCTAATACTACTGCTGCCTCATCTTGATCTTGCTGATCAATGGTCGGTAAGTAACTGTTGGTTCCATCTAAATTTTCTTGAAATGCATGTGGTAAAATATTATTTACAGCGCTACTTCTGATTGAATTTGAATCAACAGTTGGAATATTCAATCTCTCACTATTAAAATATGCAGAGTTGTTTAGTGCTCTATTATTATCATCTACCTGTCTAATGCTTACATGCCTTTCTTCTAAGTTCCGCTGATCCTCTGCAGCTGTACCTGCATCTGATTGCAATTTATTTTCATTTTCTAATTGCTGCATTGTCTTCGATATACCTATCGACTTGATATAATTCCAACCTAAACTTCTCACATCTCTAAGTCTTCTTTTCATTAATTCTTCTTTCATGATTAATTCATCAAATTTTGGACTGAAAGTGTTTCCATGCTTATTCTTTGCATGAGACATAAATGGCACTTCATTAAAAGTATTGTATGCTGCTAATGTTGGAACATATACTGATCTTTTCTTCTTTTTATTAATACAAAACTTGCTCCAAATTCTTTTCTTACCGTCATTGATTCCATTTTTATTAATCTCATCAAACAGTAGCCTGCTTTTTTTATTGGAAGTGTGTTTTAAGCCATTGGTCTCTTCAGCTTTCAAAGCAATACTCTCTTTTAAATCCCTAAATAATGGCAAATCATTCAAAGATGAAATGGAATTAGGTTCATTAAATCCAAACCCAGATAACATTCAGTGCTAGTATCGTTTGTTTAGAATTAATTTTTTTAACAGGTATCAAAACTATCTGGTACACAACCAACAATTTCTTACAGTCAGTAACAGTGTAGCCTGGCCAATATTAAGTGGGGACTTGTTCTTTAATATTCAAGTTCTTTATCTGTTACTTAAGTTCATTATAACTTGAAAGTTTTTGAGATCAAAAAATGTAGAAGTACTTGAAAACCAAAAAAAAATATCAAGAATTTCTAGAATGATGTTGTTAAATTCAATAAAAAAGCTCTATTTATTGATAATTCAGTGATTGAGACTCAAGGTTATATGGAATTGTAACTAAATTATTTGTTAGACTATATTGATGTTAGCTAAATATTAAGATATCGATTGAATATGAACTATACTGTCAGAATTATTTACTGACCTGTGCTATGGATTGAAGATTATGGCAGAACCAACTAACACATGAAAAATACTACAGAGTCTTTGGATGGAACTAAATATTTTCTTATAACACAATCTTCTTGCAGTTAGTGTGAAGGTTAAATCAGTCCTTTATTTCTTCAATTCTTTTGCTGAAATCACAAGGTAGTTCTTTTCTGAACTTTTGTGATACCTTGACATATGAGACAATTTTTGAATAGCAATATTCACCCCAATTCAAATATCTTTTGATATAATTTCGAATGTCATACTGATTATAATCAAACACCAAACCAGTATCTTGTCGTATTGCTGCTAGTAACATTGCAATGAGAGTTAAATCAACTCCATAATGAATCAAATTTTGAATTCCCATCTCGATGGCTCTCCTAGTTGAAGGTTAACAGAGAGGCAAAAATAGATATTTACCAGACTTCAGATAGATACCAATTCGATGATTGGACCTGTTTGTTATACTGTAATTCACAGACCTTGTTTTTATTCATTGTTACTTATCTATCATTTACATACTTTGAACCTTAAAAGTTTCATGATTTTTGAATTTTACAAGAGCCAAAAATAAAAAACATAAAACTGAAATCTCTAAATTTCATTAAAAGCAATCATATTGAAGATATCTTTGAAGGAAAAGGTTCAAAGGTAAAGCCAGCAATATTATAGTGGTCGAATTTTCAAACCATAGGAAGCATCGATAACCAGGTGAATTTTTTTTGCGTTTGAGTGCTTTGAAACGTTCTTTCAAGACTAATAGTTTAATTAAAAGTGATACAATTTTTGAACTGGAGTTCGAACTTGAAAAAAAGTAAACCTGAAGCTCAAATCAACAATACTTAGAAATTGTGCTCGAAATCTGTTTTTACTGATATTACAATTGTCTTTTAGTAAACCTAAAAAATGCCATTAGAAATAAATAAAGAAAATTTGTTGAAATACAAAGCTGTGAAGTCATATAGATTAGCTGAGTCTGAGGTTTCCCCTGTTACTTCTATCGATTTTGATGATCATGGTCAATATTTAATTAGTTCAACCGCTAATGATACTATGCATTTATATGATGCGGTTGGGTTCAAGTTCTTAAATCCAATCGGTTCTAAAAAGTACGGTTGTCATGCTGCCAAATTCACACATGTTCAAAATGAGTGTATATATGCATCTACCATGAAAAGTTTTGATATAAGACACTTAAATCTGGAGACAAATCAATACCTGAGATATTTTACAGGCCATGGTGCGTTAGTTAGCGATATTCAAGTCTCCCCATTAAACGATACTTTTCTATCATCATCGTATGATGAATCTGTAAGATTGTGGGATTTAAGAGCATCAAAAGCACAGGCAATCATTCCAAGTTTAGTTCCGAGTTGCATTGCATATGATCCAAGTGGTTTGGTATTTGCTCTAGGTAATCCAGAAAATTATGAAATTGGTTTATACGATGTCTCGAATTTAACTAGTGGTCCTTTTTTAATCATTAAAGTTGATCAAAGTTTTACAAATAAGTGGAATAAATTGGAATTTTCGAATAATGGTAAATATTTACTTTTAGCATCATCAATGGATAGACAGTTGATATTGGATGCTTTTGATGGCTCAAAGTTATTCGAATTATCCGGTAATAACCCATTCCCATTAAGAGAATTTATGGACTCCGGATCTGCTTGCTTTACACCAGACGGAAAATACACTCTTTCTACTCAATATAACGGTAAAATTGCAGTATGGAATCATGGGGAATCAATTAGTGGAAGTTCTAAAATAAAACCTGTAGGTTATATATCAGCAGCTCCAGATTCTTGTCCTAGAACCATTAAATTCAATCCAAAATATGCAATGTTTGTAACAGCTGATGAAAATGTAGATTTCTACACATATGAAGATAGTTGATTGCAACAAAAAATATACATTTTGCATCATTATCTGTAATAAAACCACAAACGTACTTTTAAATAGAATTTTTGTTGATAATTTACCTAAAATTTTATGTAATCTTCAAATAAAACAACAACAGCATTGATTATATTTCAAATCATATACTACCATATATACTATTTCAAAATCAAGTGATCAAATATCAGAATAATTCACTCACATCAGGATAACGTAAGTCTGTATTATCATTTGACCATTTGACCCATTCTTGTAAGAATTTGCATTTACTTCTCTCTAAAGTTTCCATATTTCCAATGACACATAATTGTTTTTTTGGTCTCGACATGGCAACATTTAATCTTCGATCATCTTTCAAGAAACCAACATCATAATTATCATTACTCCTGACTAGACTCAAAATGATCACTTCCTTTTCTCTACCTTGAAACCCATCAACAGTAGATATCTCAATTTCAGGGTATGCGTCTTGAATTAACTTCTTCAAAAGTGAAGTTTGTGCACTGTATGGAGAAATAACACCAATTGATGATTGGGTAATGTTACTATCCAATAACTTTGTAATATGTTGTTTAACTAATAATGCTTCATTTTCATTAAATTTTGAAGCTATTATATCATTTTCATCATCTTCTTGCTCTAGAAAATCATCACCTTGTGTATCATACCAAATCAATGGCTCTATTGTTTCATCATTTGTATCAGCCCCAGGTAAATCCGAAAGACATTGGGTTTTAACTGAATCATCTGCAATTAATTTGTTGTGATACATTTGAGAAGAGGGAAATTCCATTATTTTCTCATTCATTCTATATTGGACATTTAGTAAAAGTTTAAATTCTTCACCATATATTTTAATTAATCTATCAAACAGAGTTGTACTCAACTGTTTAGCAAGTTCTTGGTTTTTCTCAGTTTTTATTGTTGGTGGCAGTTGTTTATTATCACCAGCCAATACAAGTCTTGAAATATCAGACTTATAATGAGAAATAAGAGGTATCCAACATTGTGGTTCCAAGCTTTGGGAAACTTCATCTATTATTACAGTGTCAAATAATTTGGAAGTTTGATCATAAACTGAGCACAGTTCTCTGGAACCTGCACCATGTAGAGTTGCAACTACTACCTTTGCTTCTAAAATTAGATCATTTAAGACCTTTCTCTCTCGTTGTCTCAATTCCTTTCTTAAATCTCTCACCAATTTCCAACCTTCTCGTCTATCTTTGAAACTTTTCAATTTTTTGATACCAGCAATTGTTTTATCAATATCTTTGTAAATATCTTTTACAATTTCTCCTGCATTACCAGTTCTCGACAATATGTCCAATGAATGCGAAAGATTGCTTTCCAACAAACGAGCAGGATGGCCTATTCTGAGCAAAAGATTACCAGGTAAAACTTTAGCTAATCTTTCTAAAATAGTGTCAACTGATATGTTAGAAGGTCCACATACAAGTACACGTTCACCTTTAGCAACTAGTTGTTGGATTAGTTCAATTAATGTATAGGTTTTACCAGTTCCTGGGGGGCCATGCATTATACTTATATCGTTCGCCATAGCAAATGCAACGGCATCTTTTTGTGAATTGTTCAAACGTTGATTATTGAAATTAATATTAGATAGAGGTGGTTGCTTCAAAAATTTTCTATCATTCAGAAGGTATTGAACAATCTTATTGTTTGGGGTTGACTCAAACTCACCTAGTTTTCGAAGGGTCGATTCCATTCTTTTGTAAGTTATAGTATTCACAGTTTTTAAAATGTGCAATTTTTGAAATGAGTAAAGTTTCATTGCATTTTCTTCATCCTTTTCATCTATTGTTATTGTACAAAGTTGATCAGTAATTTTATATACTGTACCTAAAAGTTCCAATGCTCCTTCATCAATTGAGCTCTTCAACTTAGACAACTTTTGATTGCTGACGTTCTTATTTTTTTCTTTACCATTTGCAGATGATCGAATTGCCACTATATCACCAACTTTAATATCTCCTTTGATTATTTCTGAATTCACTGCATGATTAGCACTTAATTCGACAAAAACTTTGCCTGCCAACCCTGTTCTAATGTTTTCTAAACATAAATTGTTAATTGCAAGTCCATTTTTGACAAGTTTTTGTAACGGTAGAGAATTTAATAAAGCAGCTGTAGTTCTCACATCCTCTTCTTTCTCATGTTGAATATTACGCAACAAACGTTCTGAAAATTCTTTATTCATCTTTATCAAATATTTTAGTCGAAATATGAGCAACTAGAAGTTCATTGATCTCAGACCTGAATTGACAAGTTTGTGGTTTATTCTGAGTTAAAGTGTCCAGTTGAATATCCCAGAGAGGTCTTTCAGTTTCATTTTTATATTTTAGTATAAAATTCTGAGTTTTGAGTTCAATGCATTCAATATTTGGCTTCATATTTCATGTAACCGTAAATACATTTTTATGAGTAAAAATAATTTTACTTAGAACTAATTGTATGGAACCAGAGGTGAACAAGCTGAGGCTATTGAGGTATATCTGAAACAAAGTTTTAGACTTTTGAAGATTTATATTTGAATATGTAAATTATTTGGATTGTAAAAGTTATATAGAGGTGAATAATATTTTTCAGTTGAATATATAAAGTTGTGATAGAAAATTGATTGAATGCTCAAAATCAATTTCATCATACTATTTCGAGAGTTCTCTTCTTATTTGTTTTGGTTTTTTTTACCTTGTAAGCATTTAAAATAATGTTTTAAGATATTTACAACATTATTTGTAATTTACTCTGAAAATTGGATTTTTGTTTCTCTTTAAGTAAAATGAAAGCCTTACATAACAGTCAAATCACCAAACTTCTCTTTGTAACCTGGAACATCCCATCTACCCTTCTTAACCATTTCCTCCACTTTAGCATCGATTTCTGGTTTAGCAGCAACCAATTCGTCAACTGTCAATTGATCGAATGGTCTAGCGGATTCAATATTCTTCAAAGTGGCTTGTAGATCTAGTAACTCTTTGGCAACCAATTCTTCAGTTTTCTTGGCATTGTCAATAGCTTCCGTTTCAAAAGCTTGAATGGTAGTCAATTGTTCGGAAGTATTGATAGTGACTGGCTTGTAACTTTTATAATAAGATTCTATTTTATCGACAATGGCAGAATTTTTTAACACACTTCTGTAGTGACTAAAGTCAACCGTTGTTGGTTGCGATTCTAACTCGTATAATTTTCTTCTAGCTTCATCGTTTCTCTTCTTGAAGGACGATAGTTGAGTAGCAGTCTTACCGGTCAATTTCAAAGATGAAATAACTTTAGACCAATCCAATTTACCGGAGGCAGCTTTAGCTAATGACATTTTATCTTCTTTTCAATACTATTTCTTTTAAGTAACGGGGCTACAGTACAAAAGTTTGCTTGAAGTTCTCGTTTTTTCAACCTAAACTTAATGTTATGTTTTTAGGATAACAACATTCAATAGGGTCGAGGCATTGACTTGGAAGGAATCTAATCTCAACTCCAAAACTATAGCAACTGACTTTATAACTAATGTATATTTCATATGTTTGGGAGTACCAAGTTCTTGGTTTCCAATTGTTCTTTCCAAAACTTTTCAGTTCCTTTTTGTTGAACCAATGAGATCTCGTATGCAAAAAACCGCGCCGGGTAAGTGACACACACACACATGCCCATAACGTCTGAAGGACAGAGAGTTTGGATGGTCACAAATCCACGAAGTGTCACAAAGGTGGGGAACAGAGTAATTGGCTGCGTTCGATGTATTAGGTTGATGCTGCTGCTTTGTTTGCAGGCAAGATTATATGACATACCTGAAAAAATGGAAGAGTCAAGTTGGCGATGAAATCGTGAGTCGTTCAGCCATTGCTCGAATTGACAGTGGCTGGCCATCTATACTGGTTCACCAGCAGGTAATAAGGCGTCTACTCAAATTAGTGGCTGTATCGGGGCATCATGCCCTTGAGACAAATTCATGATGTTTATGAGGCAATGAATCTTGTATTTAGGTTATAAAAATCTATGTAGTTCATTTACAAATTCTTTTCAGCATATTTCCTTGATCATCACCGACCCAGTTCGATAATCTTTTTTGGGAACTGATGATTGTGCCAAAACTTTCAAGTGCTTCTTCTGTATTCAGCTTATTTTCTCTAATTACAAGATTTCTCTTTAATACATTCTTATTTTTTGGATTTTGTTCCAAAATTTTTTCGTTGTCTGCGAGTTCTAAACCAAGATTCAATCTATTAATCTCTAAGGTTGACAAAGTGGCATATCTAGTTAGCAAAGTAGAGCCACCATTATCAATTCTTTGAATTTTAAATATAATGGAATACATCATTGATTTCAATTTGCTATTCAAATAAGGTGATGACATGACGTTTAGTAACCATTCAAAAACACCTTTACCTTTCAATAAGTTCACATCATGTTCAGTTAGAACACCCATCTCCAAAATTTCCAAAATCCACGATAACTGTTTGTAATAATGCTCGTAATCAATTGATTTATCTGAAGTTTTGGTGGTTGGGTCCATTAATTCCTGTAGTAATGGTATTTCAGTATAACGAACGTAAGATCCATTCAATACCCATTTATAACATTTCTCATATAGTGGTGATAATGGGGTCATTAGAATGTCAGTGATGTGAGAAATAACAAACCAGATTACAGGAGCCGGTAATTTAATTTTCTCATTGTTGTTCAATTTGAGAGCTTCAAAAGTATATACGATTCTTTTGAATAAAATTAAAAATATAATACCTTCCTTGAATTGTAAGCTATCTTCCAAGGAATGCAATATACCTTTGATTAAGCTCAATGCAACATTAGAAATGTTTTCATTTTTATCACCCAAAGCACAGATGATGAATTGTAGAAGTTTAGATGAGATCAATTTTTTTACTTCAAATTTAAATGTGGTAGTTTCCTCAACAGTGACTTGATGAACTAATTCATCATTCTGAATAATCATTAATAATAAAAACATAGGATTGTAGATTGAAGATTTTTCTTGGAGCTGTAAAGATGACTGATGAGAAGACAAAAATGAATTCCAAGTTTTGGCACAATCTTTTTGATCGATAGCTGGTAATTGAGGTCTCTGCATGGAATATGACCTTATTGTTTTTTGCACTAAATCTTTTTGCAAGGTTATGACTAATCCTTCTTTTTGTCTAGTAACTAGATGTATCTCCCCAATCAAATCCATCGAATCTTGATCCATTTCATCAAGATATTCCCAGGAATAGATATAGTTAGTCCATGATATAGAGGTTTTGATTTCAATACGTTCTAACATCTTTAAAATCATTTCATCTTTGATGTCAATTGACCCATTGTACATCTCTAGCAACTTCTCTTGAACAAATCTTGTAGAATTAGAATCTTCATTTTGATAAAACAATAGATAAATAGCGGATATAATAAAAAATGACTTCTCTTCTAGTTCTACAGTTCCTTGGTTTTTGTATGCCGTCTTTATTTTTTCATTGTTTAAGATTTGTTGCATGAATTTGCTAGCTTCAGCTGCTTTTGAACCAGGGCTAGATAAAATCAGCATAACCGTTTTCAAGAGTAAAGTTTCACAGTTAAAAACACTGTTGAAAATACCTTCTAGTTGTGAATTTATGAATTTAACATTTACAATATCCCAAAATGGAGCAGTTTCTATCAAGTGAAGATATTCAACTAAGGTTTGTTTAAACTCTTCAGAAAGTCTATTTTTTTCGGAAATAGATTTTGTTATAAATAAAACCAATTTATTAACCCAAATTTTAACAGCTTCTGATTCCCAGTTATTTGCTAACGTCATAAATTTTATTACTGAAGGTTTGTATTTTCCAG
Source organism: Tetrapisispora arboricola (assembly GCA_030557565.1). Classification (NCBI taxonomy): domain Eukaryota; kingdom Fungi; phylum Ascomycota; class Saccharomycetes; order Saccharomycetales; family Saccharomycetaceae; genus Tetrapisispora; species Tetrapisispora arboricola. Next base: position 210,784 of record JAKTPK010000192.1, on the reverse strand, counting down.
TGAACTCAGAAGCTAAAAATTCTTGAATTTTAGAAATATCATGACTTGAAAATAGAGTGTCAGAGACATTGAATAATTCTAATGCTTCGAAGTCATACAAAAATTGACCTAAACCAAACTTATTAAAGCATTCATTTAACTTTTCTTTCTTGAATAAACTTAGCTCCTCACTATTTATGAGATATGCACATTTAGCTGTACATATAGACATCTTTTCTGTTAATTGATTTTTTTGAATGACTTTCAAAACTGCTTTTGCATAATAATATGTCGAGTTCATATAAGATTCCATAAGTAGATAATACAAATCATCATGTGTCACAATATCAAGAAATTGTTCACTTTCAAAGTTTTTAATTTTTGATTTTTGAAAGAAAACAATCAACTTGTTGATAATTTCAATATCTTCTAGCTTCAAAAATTCCATTAAAATGTTGAATTCTAATTCTAATGATGCTTCAATCAACTTATTCAAATATATTACGGAAGCTTCTTTGGAAAGTTTAAAACCTTGTTTTATCAAATCGACGATAGATGATATATCCATACAAGATACTAAAGTATTTTGCAAAGCACTTTTTGAGATATCAGCAACATCAAGAGTTTCTTGTATCAGTTTGAAATAATAACTAGCCATTTTTTTGAAACTAACATCAATTAAATTAGCTTTTAAGGCTTGTGTAATAACGTTAAGTAGAACAAAAGAGGTTTTATTTTTGGATTTGCTTGACAATTCATTATTATTCAACTTATTAATTAGGGGTTCTATAAGTAAGTGATTTATGAGTTTCAAACTGTCATACATTTGAGCGTAAACAGATAATTTTTGAATAAGGTTTTCACTAACTTTTTTAAATAACTTATCATTATTAACATTATTGTCATTGATAAATAATTTTAGTTTTAACACAATCCCAATTGAATCAAAATCATTAATTGGTATACGAGATATTTTGTTCAATTTATTAATTGGCGAAAATACAATGTAATTGAAGAAAGATGAATCCATTAGCTCCGTCAATAACCATTTCTCGTTTGTAAGAATGCTTAAATTATCTTCAAACTCATCGTAATTCAAGTAAACTTCCAAGATATCATCATCAATTCCATTTGATATAGATTTGTAAGCAGATTTTATACCAATATGCGATTCACCAATGGCAACCATATATGATAGAAAAATTCCTAACCACTTCTGCAACAATATTGAAGCTTCTTTATTTTCAACAAAATTCCATTGTTGTAGTAAGGCAACAATAAATGGAGAAATGTTTTCATAAGTTCCTGATATATCCAAATATTTATAAGGTGTTTTAACACATCTGGATATAGTATTATCCAGTAGTTTCCATAATTTTGCTAATGTTATCTCATCATTAGCTTCTGCCAAAGATTGCAACGAATTTACCAATGCATAAACTGCTGCACATTCATATTTGTTGAATATGATGCTAGTGTACAATAAGTTATCTAAAAGACCAACAATTTTATGAGATGCAGATGTATTTAAATTTTTTGAAGATGCCAACTTTAAAAGGGAAGTGAATAAGGAGTTTGAATCATTAGTTGAATTCCACCATTTGATTTGCGAATCACCGTATTCTTGGAATTGAATAAACCCCTCAAAGATAGCCAAATCAATTCCTTGAAAATTTTTACTTTTCATTATATCAGAGTAAATGTTATCAACTGGGAGCTTAATGTTAAAAAAATTAGGAAAACATTTGCTGTAATGCTTCAATATTTCTGTTAGTGACAGTGACAAAATTTTATTTTCTTTGGAAGTAAAATAAACTTGATTTAAAACAGAAGTAATAATGGACAAATCTGGAACTTGTGAGTGAAATGAATTGGCGATGACTACTTTTGATGATTTCCAACCTTTTCTTTCGTATAAATCCAAGACTTTTTGAAGTTTTAGAAATGCAAAATTTATTAACTGTGTTGTTAATTGCTTTATCAACATAGACTCATGTTGCAATGAACTAGTCAACGCTGATTTGGTCAAAACTGATGGAATAATATTTTCCATTACCAAGGATGTTTTTGGAATCATGTTTGTTTCAACAGACTCCATAAAACTAGGAATATCTAAATTGATAATTCTGCCCAAAAGCAGAGTCATACCAAACCAATATGATGACATCTTTGGATCATGACTACCTTGGGCAGCTAACATATTACAGTAAGGTGGTACCAATTCAGGGACGTGTTCCAAAATTTTTATGACTGTATTTGATTGCATGTCATCTTCCCACGGTTTGAAACTTTTCAGAACATTGAACAACAATTTATTATGAATGTTAAATTCCTTTTGATTAACTATAACGGGTACACCTTCCAATCCAGAATTCACTGGTGATTCACTAAACCAAACGGTATAATCAGGAAAAGCTACATTACTGCCAGGATTACAAGCGTATGCTAAGAAAAATTCATTGGTTTTTTTCACTAAATCCTTATTTGAAGAATTATAATAAGAATGTATTTTACCCAAAGCAAATTCGTTTAAAATTTTATTTTTTGTAGTTCTCTTGAAAATTGGCTCATTCAATATCTTTTCTTCAAATAAGTTTAAGGTTTTCGTGATTGTATCAATATTATCTGCTTTATCGATATATTTTAACCATACACTCATGAATCTTGCGTTATCTGTAATCAAATCTTTTCTTAAAAGAGCTGGACAATTATAAATTAACTCTATCCAAAAATCTAAAAATGTACTTCTCAATTTTATACGATTACTCAAATTTTCTGGATCGAAATCTGAACTAATATCATTTTTTGAAGGCATTAATAATCTAGCTAATCCTGGTATAGAAAAATCAAAATATGAAATAAAGCTTTCCAAATACGAACCTGAATTATAAGTAATAATTTCTTTCATAAGTTCTAATGTTGGTTTAGTAACTTTGATTGTAGGATTAGATAGACCTCTATAAAGAACCTGAATATAACTTGTTAAAATCAATTCGATCAATTTACCACCCAACTCTTTGAAGACATCGTTAGAGTCCAGTCTTTTCAATAATTTACATAAAGTTTTTGCTGAGGTACCAAAATCTCTTAAGTTATTAACTTGAGCATAGAATGACCAAACTTGAACAGCTTGGTTACTGAAACCTTTTTGTAAAAAATCATATAATGCTTGGTTATTCTGCGTACTTGAATTTTTATCAATATCTTCCAATAAAATAGTTAACTTTTCAATAACTCCACTATCGACATCACTGACACTAGCAAACTTATCTGATGGCATTGAATCTGTGGAACCGAGTTTATTTTCTTATCTATTTCAATTTCTGTTATCACCTTTTAATGGTTAGCAAAAGTAATAAAAGATTGGGAAACGGAGATAAACATCAGACACAGATTAAAGATATCAATTTACTGCAATCAAATAAGTTTTTATAAACAATTTATTGCAATAAAGGTCCAACGATGAGATGAGATGAGATGAGATGAGTTCTTTGATCTTGTAAAAATCTTTGGTTATTAAAATTTTTTAGAGCGTGTGCGTACAAAATGATTGTTTTTTAAAGCAGGAAAGCTTGAATAAGATCCCATTGTCACAGTTAAGTGACAGTTGAATGATAGTAAGTAAAATGTGATACTGTTTTCTGGTTTGCAATGAAGTTGTATTACTTCAATTTATTGATTGAAATCCTTTATATGGAGTTGCCATCAAAAGGAGATACAAACATCCGTTGCTGCTTTAATTTGATGATTTTTTTTTCTCTATAAAATATTACAATATGTGATTAATAAATCTAGATATTAACTATTTCAGGAAGGCAGCAAAGAGACGTGTTTCTATCTTTTGATTTCTCTTTCTTTGTTTTCTTTCTTCAAAATTAGTTTATTAAAGAGATAGCTCTTTGCTGCTCTCTCTACTATCACTACTAGAGTTCGGTATATTAGAAGAGTTGCTATCAATATTAGAAGGACTTTCTTTGGAGATCGTTGTCTCTCTTTTTGTACTATTGTCTATATGATTGTCATCGTTCTTGTGTGATTTTTTTGCTCTTGAGTTTTTGTTCATGTTAGGGTCCATTCTAGAAAAAATTGAATATCTATTTGTTGGAGTATTACTCTTTATCGAGTCCATCGATGGTGAATTAGAAAGAGAGTGTTGCGCTTCTAGTAAATCTGTGGTTGAAAGAGGTTGTGGTAAATATTCAGAACCATTAAATTTGTTAATCACTGAGTTTGATACAGTGAGGACCGAGTCCTTAGTACTAGATGAGGCTACTAAAGAGTTTTGTGGAGAAGACTGTGGTTTATTCATATTTATTCCACTGGGTAATGATTGAAGTTCAGCAGAATCAGTTAAAAGTCCCGGAATTTGTGCAAGCAGCACATGGATTCGACCTAAAGCATTCTTTTCCTTAGCAAATGTTCTGGAGCCAAATTTTAATATTAAAATATACTTTCTCAAATAATCTCTAAATATTAGAGACTCATTTTTAGTTTTAGAGGTTACATACAATAGTGAAGCAAATGTTGCAATCAGGACTAGACCACCAGTACAAGATGTGTACCAAAATGAATAGATATGTTCATCTTTTAAGCCAGAGACAAAATCAATAGCAGCTGACAATCTACTTTTTGCTGCTGTTCTGCACACTTTCACTATTTCTGGAGGGGTGCTAGATTCTAAACTTACTAGAATTCTTCTATGTAAAGTCAACTCAGCCACAAAATAAGAAAGAGTTAGTGATGCATTGCTATTAAATTTATTTTTTGTAAAATTACTCATTGATAAGTTGGATGGAAGCTTTTGATACCAACTTCTTAATTTTAGTTGTAGAGGCTTTGCAAGTTTTAGAATTTCTTCAATGTCGTTAATGCACTCGGTGCTCTTACAATAAAATGTATTCATTATTTCACTTAAAATTACACTTAAGGAGACGTGATGTTTGAACATTATCAAACCATTAGAAAAATCTTCGATGCTAGGTGCCATGTCAAAGATGACTGAGTTTGACACTTGTGAAGTAAATGAATGTAAAGTATCTTTAGAGCAATTTTGAAAAGTAGGCGAGGTTTGAGGCAGATCATTATCAGATAAAGGTTTAACCATCCAGTTACGGCCCAAAATCAAATGCGATTGCCGTCCTTCTAGAACAGCTGTCCATTTTTCTTGTGCCCAAATAGCCCAGGCTAAACGGCGACGTAATGCTTTTTCCCAGTGTGGTAAGTTCCACTCTTCACAATCAACTCCCAAACCCAATTCTTCTGCCAGGCCTACTAATGCTGTACAAAGAACCCAATTATTGGAGTCCTCCGATCTTGCATGCAATATCAATAACCCAGTTTGAATTACACTTAATTTTGGTTTATTAGTAAGATCAAAGAATGTCTTGTATGCAATTTTTATTAGCTGATTTTCGACATTTGGTTTTGGGATTCCCATTAAACTTGGATGAAAATCCCACCACTGTAGCGATAACGAGTATATCGTTGCCAACAGAGGTGCTGTCAGTTCTTTGTATGATCTTGTATATTTTTCCAGAAATACAGACTCATGCAAAATTGGTATATAGGGATGTACAAACTTGAAAAATATATCAACCAAAATGTTTCCGTATGGATATACAAGTTGTTCAACAAGATTCACCTCTTTTTCCTGAATAGCATTATCATTCTTATCTATATCATCCCTTATAAGAAATTGAGTTTTAGGTGAAATTCTTCTCAATGATAAAGTATCAGACAAATAAACTTGATTTAGATTATCGAATTTCAAACTGTCCATCATTTTAATGTCATATGGTGAAGTAGATCCTACATAGAAGGAAGATCTTGGGTATAAAATTTTACCCACTTTAGAAACATGAGAAACATTTTGCGAAGCATTCATTTCAAAGACGTTTTTATTAGAGTCACTGGCATTGGTTGGCTTGGAAATTGAGTTAACTTGTGGATTTTGGAACTTGATGTTTTGAGAATTATTGAAAGAAGAAACATCCATTAAGGATTCAGAATGAGTCGTTGGAAATAGATTTTCATATGATTTTTGAGTTGCAGACTCCAAAACATTCAAACTATTACTTTTTTTTAGTTGTCTTTTGTTTGAATAGAGTTCTTTATATTTTCTTTTATTTGACAAGTTTTCTGCCAATAAATTATTATAGGTTTGTCTATCATTCCCATTTCTCGGTAATATATCACATTCAGAACTGTTGATCTCACATGATACACATCCATCTGAACCAATCATTACTCTACACTCAATACCCAAACTTATACAGTTATTACATGGTTGAGTAAGAATCACAGATTTTTTTTTATTCAAATTGTTTTGGTTCAGACTGTCTGGTTTTGCTATTTCTTTACTAGCAGATTTTCTCGAACCATCACTCGAATCATCTAATATATCGTTATACTGTTTCAATAAAACATCAATATTATTCTTGGAATATATTTTGTCAGATTCTTTACTTTCAATAGGAACAACATCTTCATTTGTTGCTTGTTGTACATTCAACATTGAATTGGAATTTGTTTTCTCTTTAGATTCAACTTTATTGTGACTATCAGTAGCATCTTCATCAATATTTTGATTGAATATGGATGCAGGTTTTGAAATATCTGAAGCAATTTCAGTTGAAACGGATTTCGAAGGTGAATGCGATGACATTCTATTACTCTCAAAAGACTCAACTTCGAGTTGCTAGTTTTTTTCCCACTGAACTGATGAAACAATGAAACAAAACTTGAAAATATAATTAGTCAAGCTATACATTGAAGCATGATAAATAAGACTAAACGGAAATATCTTTAACGTCTAATTGATACTATAGTTAATCATTTTTAAGTTCATTTTAGTTATTAATGAGCACTGATTAAAAAATAAAAATAGGCGAGCGAGTGAAGTTAAAGGTATACCAGATTATACTATATGCAATAAAGATTAAAACAAACAGATTTTATTAATCAATATATACTATGCAAGAGCCTCTTGGAAGTATTTATAACATTGAAGATGATTTTACTCTGATATTTGATTTTATTAGAACTTTTTTTACTGTATATTGATATTCTGTTATTTATATCATATATATCTAAAAATATATATACATTTTCATGCCATGAGCATGGAATATTTGTTGTAACAAATATTAGTAAGTGAAGCAAAGTTCTGCAACTTTATTCATGTTGATTGACTTTTTTTGTTAGTGTGATTAGAACAATTTGAACAAAAACTTGTCGTAAACATAGTATGCAACTACGGCGATGACAATGGTTTTTAAGTATTCAGCAACAATAAAAAGGAAATCTTTTAAGTTTGTGGGTTTAATTAAATCAGGATTAAAAACATACGATTGAGGTTGGCCATGCATCTGTTGTTGAGGCATCTGTTGTTGAG
>JAKTPK010000192.1:188015-203362 GCA_030557565.1 Tetrapisispora arboricola | reverse complement strand
GTTGTTGTTGTTGTTGTTGTTGTTGTTGTGGCATTTGATCATTAACTGGTACTTCGGCCTGTTTGTGCTGTTCCCCACGTTCTGTAGCTCTATCACGATTATCAATCAAAACACTTGGCTTGTTCTTTGTTTTTACTGAACTGAACGAACCAACCTCTAATTGTTCTTCTTGTTTATCTTTCCTTAAACCTTTTTCAACTGGTTTGCCTAAAGTCGGAGAATTTTTGACAACTGAGGAGACGTAATGACCTGAGGCTTCAGTATTCTGACTGTTCTTGAAAGATTCAATTGGTTCGTCAACAGATGGTAAAGTGAATTTATTAATCAATGTCTTTTTCTTGGAAGATTTACTCTTTTCTGAGGTAACTTGGGATTTTTTCTTCAACTTTTGAGAGGCTCTTAATTTCGATCTTTCTAATCTTTTAGACAATGAAGCTTCAGCAGATCTCTTTGCGGCAGCAATTGCATCATCATCTTGATCTGACATAACGGTAGTTTGAGTGATAGCTTCTTTGGTTTTTCTAACCTTAGTGTCGGTATGAGAGGTTTTAGATCTCTTTTGAATTTTGTTTTTCTTACTTCTCACTGATTCAGCCGAAGAATCACTTGTTTGTTTCAAATGATCTGGTGTTTCTACAACAATATAGTCTCTTGCCAAGACTTCAGCTAAATCATCCATTGGCAACTCAATATAATCATTTAAAAATTCTGCAAACACCCATTCATTTTTAGATTGTTGGAAAGATAAATCATAAACCAATTTTTCTTGTTCGTTCCATGTTGTCTTTCTTTCAGGAGGAGGGAACACATATAGATGTGGAACATAAGTGAAACCAAAATCTCTAACGGAACTCAGAGCTTGCTGAACATCAACTCTATAAAAGATCACATTAGCTTCTGGATCGAATTGATTAACATATTTTGAGACGTCAGCAACGACCACATCAAAATGTTCACAGATTTCACACGAACCTTGTGTTTTATCAGTAACCACCGAAGTGAACAAAACAACAGCCCAATGGTCTTTTACACCTTTCTTTAGTTTTAGATAGTTTTTAGAATTGACTTGAACAACATTATTTTCATCCATATATTTTTGAACATATCCCAAGTCATTCCAACCCAGGACAAATGTTTGAAGTAAAGTAAAACTTAACAGTAATAGCTGAAGTAGCTTCATTTCTCTTTCTCTCTCTCTTTCTCTCTCTCTCTCTCTTTGTTTCTCTTCTTTATAAGCAAAAACACTTGATTTTCAATAACCCTAAATGTAATGGTTTAAGATATCTCAAGCAAATTGAGTTGAATAGCTCTATAATCACCAATTGCTCAACATATAACAAAAAAAGTCCAAAAAACAAAAAGTTGTTACACAGAAATACGATCCTTGAAAGTAATATTTGAAGGAAAATAAACCACATCTCAAACTTAGTTATAATTCAAGCCATTTGATTAAACAATTACCTGTTAATATTTCAATATTTAACATTTTTCATGCTTAGCTGTTCAATATTTTGCAAAACTTTCCAAAATTTCCGCTCATGCCCCCATAAGCCTAAAGAATCTGAAAAGCTTAAAAAAGTTGCAACAATAGATGGTGGATGATGGATAAAGATAAATTGATGTATGTTGCTCTGTTGGTATGAGCCAACATCAATGCAGATATTGGGGACTCTTATTCTCTTCATGCTTTAATGAATTCTAGAAACCTTTCTTTATCTGTTTTAGCGAGTTTATTTGGTTGACTTGGAAATAATTGCATAAAATTGTCGAATGTTTTCATCCATTCAATCCATGATAAGGAATGCAATAGAGAATCTGCCAGATCATCATCTTTAATGGATCCTGACTTTGAGGTGTTTAGTCCTATAACCTTAAATAAACTATAATCCTTCTCAATCGATTTTGGTATTGGTTGAATGACTTTGTTTTTGAAACCTTTTGATATCTCAACTAACTGTAAAGGATTGCTGTTCTCCTTTTGATGCATAGCTTCTCTAATGATATTTTTGGCTAGATATATTCTTGTTACTTTGGATAGTTTATTCAAAGTTTTATAAGATATTTTTTTTTCGTCATCAATTGATTTTGTCGCAGTTTTATAAGCACTTGTTTCCAATATTTGTTTTGGAAAGGTATCTTTTCTTTCTATCCAATATTTGACAATCTTTTGTGGGTCTGATGATAGTACTTCATATGTAAAATTGTTCTCATGATCAAGTCTCTCCCATTTTTGTTTATTAATCAAATCTGAAAATAAAACTTGTTCTAGCATGTTGGCCCTCAATACAGGTTCTAATATTGTCTTTGAAGAACTTGATCTTGCTCTTTGTCTTTCTATTGTAAAATAATCAGTAACGTTTCCAATCTTAGTTAATTCTTCAGTGATTTCAAATCCAATTTGTGAAGTAACACTAGGATGCATTGATATTTTCCCATTAACAGAAAGATGATTGAATCGATTTTGCAACGATAACTTGTTGAGGTCCATCAAAATCGGTAATTTGTTCTGTAATGGCCAATTCAGTTTGCAATATGCAAAATTTGCTAAACCTATATCGATTGATGTCAATGATATATTACCATTTTTCAATCTTTTTTTGTTCATTGAATTCAATAACATACTTTGTTCAATGATGCCATTCAATTTATCTGATTTTCTTGAACTAATTTTAGATCCTAGTTTCAATGCAATTGAACTCAAATGTTCATTGGTCAATATTGAGCCTAAAGATTTCACTCTATCACAAATAACTTCAACAGCAACCATCTTCCAATTTTACATTCTATTATCATTTCTCTTCGATTTCAAGAAGAGTAATGAAGAAACACAAAATAACATAAAAAACAGAACAACTGAGGCCAACTGAAACATATAATCTTAAATCTTACTCTTGAATAATCATTTAATTTAATAAATATTCAAACATTTCTTAATGTTTCACCTTTTTGATCATTGAAATCTCATTGCAAAGGGCCATTTCTAATGTTACGCGGTATGTTTTTATTATTGTCAAATGACAGAATCGATGAGGTGAACGACAGGCCACTGACACAAATGTTTTGGCTGAAACAATTTGTTTTGTTTACCTGGATGTAACACTGCATTACACACAGAGACAGACTAACACACAAATGAGTAGATCAAGACATATATAAAGCTTATATGTTTTAGATGTTTTCTGTTTCACGGTTTTTCATTGGAGTTTGTTGAATTTTGTGTTTGAGGACACGGATTTATACTTAACTAAAAGTCCAATTAATTGAAAGAACTTAGAAAGTAGCTATTTAATTAGATTTAATTGTTTTCTTTCGAAAAAAGTTGATTAGAAATTATGAACCTGGCTCATGCTCCAATTAAGAAGAAGAGACATTTCTGGAGAAGGCATTTTGGGAGGCACAGAAAAAAATATATTGAGAATGAGAGTCAAACCACTCTTAGAAACGTTCTTGATGGTGATAAAATTGTGATAGACACCATAACCAGTTCACAGATTTACAGTGATTCTACTGATACAGGTTTAAGTAACGTGAAGGACGGAGATTTGAATAGAAAAAGCTACCGAGGAACAACTAAAAGTAAGAGCTCTTTTACGAAGTATGGTTCTTTGGAATTGAAAAAAGATTCAAAACTAGAATCTTCAGAAAGATATCATACTTTCAGATGGTGGAAAAATAAGAAGAAAGATGTTCAAGGTGATTCGAATCTTCATGAAGGTCCATTTGGAGAAGAACAAAATTTTTGTGAACAAATGAGAATTGGTTTGACAGAAGATAGATTTGCTGATATGAAACTTTCAAGAATGTTTAGTGCCAATTTGGAAACAAATACTGCTACAACAAGCAATCAGAGGCCTTCAAAATGTTTTAACCGTGATATGAAGAGTGATGAAAATCCTAGCGATTCATTTGATTCGGTATGTATCACACCTATATGTAGAACTACATCTGAATTGGATGAAGATGAAACTGATTCGGAAATACTACATAATAATATGAACATTCATAAATATCAAAACCAAAATAAACATTCTTCTGGTTATTTAAAAGAATGCTTCGATGATACAAGTGGCAACAGAAACTCGAAAGTTGAGCAAGAAGAATCAATGATGAATTTTCGTCGTTCGTTAAGAAATGATAGAAATAAATTAGTCAAATTCCAATTCAATTTTGATGACGATAGTAGTCACTCTCATTTGATTGAAGACAGTAAAGACTTTTCATTTGGATTGAAGCATAACAATGATAGTGGCATCAGTATTTGCTCAACAAGTGTCGATGTTGGTAATATATACGATAATGGAGCAAACGATATAGAAAATAAAGAAGTCAAAACTGAGTCACAAAGTTTTTTCAAAAACATCGAATCCTCCTTTTTATCAATTATTGGATACGATTTAACAGGTCAAAAACCTCAACCTCCCAGCGAAAAAGATGCCAACAAAAATCCACCACCCTCACAGAAACACACCGTGTCTGGAACCTCGACTCTTAATGATGAACCAGACGAAAAGCCATTGGAGTACAGTACGATTTACAAGAATAAGTCAATCTATGGCAACCATTCGGATATATTCATATAGAGCTGCTTTTTCACTTCTTCCTTCTTACTTCTTCCTTCTTCCTCCTTTATAGAGTCGATAGAATTGTATAAGAGCCAATAAAAGCAATATTAAAGTCACCTATCCTTGATCAATTGGCCATTGTTTGAGACGTCAGCAATGTGTGTCTTGTGGCGGTCCTGTGTCACTTGTGGACGTTTCACTGGTTACCGGTTACCCGTCCTCGACACTCACCACTCACCATAAAATTTTTTCCGTTTGCCCACAGAGCCAACAATTTAAGACAGGTTTTGCAAGGGATCCCCCATTGTAAAAGGTATAAATAAAAGAGATTCTCGACGGTTCATCAACAATTGGATCAACAGTCGACCTGCCATTGAAGAAAAGTACGATAGCTCAGTGAGGACTTACTGTTCAGTCGATAGGATAGTTCAAGTTGTTATTTCGAAGATAGCAGGTTGCGCAGTTCTTGGAAAAACTGCTACATACAAAGAAAAGTGATACAGACGATATTGTTTTTTACAAGGAATTTGATACTGGTTTGAACCAATCGATACAGGAATAGAGGTTTCTTTGAAGAAACTAGAAGACCCGTTCTTTGTTGAAGGCTAATAAGAGAAAAAATCGAAGCGATATTTGATTGTGTTGAAGATTAGTTTACTTGGACGTGGAAAAACGTTGCTTAAGAGTTGGCGTTAGAGTTAGTGGAAGATTTAGAATTTCAGATATATTTATATATCTATATATATCTATATCCGTGGGTATTTCTGACTGAAAAGAATGAATAGCGAAACAAAGAAAGCTAGTGGAGGAAATTCTGTTGAGAATCAGGTTGTGATTGAACAAAGTGAAGAGGTTCCTCAACCTGTTTCTATATTGAATAGTAGATCAACTTCGTTAACTAGTAATAAAAGTGCATCTGGAATCGTCAACATCCCTGTCTTTCCGTTGGACACGAAACATTTAGATCAAAGTTTGAAGTCCTCTAGATCGAATGATGCAATTGATGATAAAGTCATGTTTGGAAGTATCGATGCTGCTACTTCTAAAGATGTAAACAATAATAATGTTGCTGGTACTGGTAAACATTCTCTATTAGAGAGTGATGCATCTCCAGTAACTAGCACAGTTGTTTCTTTTACAGTATCAGATACTGAGAAGTTACCAAAGCATAGGTATTCGATATCTTCAAAGGCAACTAATGGTAAAAACTCTCAGTTAACTTCTCCAAATGGTAGTACGGATAATTTATTGGCCAAGACAGTTTCAAACACCAACAAGTTTGGTACCCCAGAGATCAAAGAAGCTTTAAATTCAAATGCAATAGGCTTAACTAAAAACACAGCAGCTATTAACTCAACAAAAGTGTATGGAGGTGCTAATGATAATATCCTTAATAACCTAACAGAGAGTGATAATAAAAACAACGCTAACACGGAAGAAAATAATCCTGCTGATGAAAAAAATTACATTGTTCATATGCCTGGTGATTTCATTTATTTTGATCCAAAACTTGAAAAAAGTTCAGCAAAAGAATCTCCAACTTTAACTCCTACAACACCGACCTTGAAACCTAATGCTAAGGAAAGAATTTTGCCACCAACTGGCCCCCATATTCCATTTACTGATTTCATATCAAAAGAAGACGATGGCAAGTTCCATGTATTGATAGGTTCAACCGGTTCTGTTGCAACAATTAAAATTCCCTTACTTATTGATAAATTGTTTAAAATATATTCACCGGAAAAAATTTCAATACAATTAATAGTAACGAAGCCTGCTGAGCATTTTCTTCAAGGTTTAAAGATATCAGCACATGTGAACATTTGGAGGGAAGAAGACGCTTGGTCAGGAACCAACAAGTTAGGTGATTTGATCTTAAGTCATGAGCTAAGAAAATGGGCGGATTTGTTTTTGATTGCTCCACTTTCTGCGAATTCTCTATCTAAAATTGCAAATGGTATTTGTAATAATCTGCTTACACAAACAGTTCGAGGATGGCAATCCAATAATCCGTTGATTGTAGCCCCTGCTATGAATACATTCATGTATACGAATCCAATGACTAAGAAACATCTCCTTTTGTTACAAGAAGACATTCCACAGATCAACATTTTGAAACCTGTTGAGAAAATCTTAGTGTGTGGTGATATTGGTATGGGTGGTATGACAGAATGGAATGAAATTGTTGAGATAATACGACAAAAAATTACCGAGATAAAGAAGGCAAGAATTGAGAGACAAAAAGTTGCGTTAAAACAACAGGAAGTGGACATGGTAGAAGGAAATGAAGGAAAAGCAGTTAAAGTAGAGGATGAAGATGACGATGAAGATGACGATGAAGACGTAGATGAAGACGAAGATGAAGACGACGACGATGAAGATGACGACGATGAAGATGACGAGGACGACGAGGACGAAGACGAAGATGATGAAGGAGAAATATATGATCGTCAAAGAACCGTATCCACCCAGGAAGAATCACCTAATGAATAAAAATCATATAATATGAATAATGAATAATATGTAATGCATTCTATTTAATTAGTTTAGAAAAGAACATGTTTAAATACAAATTTTTTTTTCTCTTTTCCTTGTGATTGTACATAATTAATGTCCATTGGTTCTTTCCCATGATTTTCAAAACCTATTTCCCAACTCATACAATAGAGTATTGTTACAACAACTCTATCATGATATTTTACAATTCCTAACTACTGTTTAACCTACTCAAATAAAATAACATTCACCATAAGTTTCCTTATTATTATCAGATTTCTTGATTCCTTTGAACATTTACAGCCTTTTTTGAATTTTGCTTTGCTCAAATAAAAAAACAAAAATGGAAAAAAAAAAATATTCACATTAAATACATATAAAATAGTTAATTTATATTGGTTGGAATAGATACTTCACATTGCAGAACTTTCAACAGTTACCTTATATAAGATATATTAATCTCTGTGATATAGTATCCAACAAGTCAAGCAAAATAAGTAAAGAAACGATGTCTTTATTCGGTTTAGGTGGTGGTCAGCCACAATTAACATCAGAACAAAAAATTCAAAATGCTGAATCAGAACTAGATTTGGTCACTGATATGTTCAATAAATTGGTAGATAACTGTCATAAGAAGTGTATAAGCACAAGTTATGCTGATGGCGCTCTAGACAAGAATGAGGCCAGTTGTTTGGACAGATGTGTAGCTAAATATTTTGAAACTAATGTCAAAGTAGGTGAAAATATGCAAAAGATGGGTCAAACTTTTGGAACTGGTGGTAAGATTTGATTTGAATTGCCATGTAAAAGATATTTTGAAACAATGAGATTGATGATTTTTTGTTTTCAGGTATTCGTAACATATTGCTTTCTAAATTGTTGATTGAATTAGTCATAATATTCAAAAAAAAAAAAACACTCTCCTGTATATATACTCTCTCAAATAAATATCTATAATAATGACATTAGTTAAAGTTAATAAAATAACATCATTTGATATTTCAAAAGATGCTGGCATACATTATGAAATGCTTAGATCATTTGTTATTTTTTAACAAGCCAATTAAGCTTACCTCACTATATATCGAATATATTTATATGATTATGTACAAGATTTTTTTCTTCTTTCTTCTTCTTTTTCCTGTTTAAATGATCTATTATTCCTTATTGAATTCAATGGCTTTCAATACTCTCATTTTGATACCTTCGAAACTGTTGAGTTTTGGACGAACATCAAGATAAATCATAGGGTCAACCATTCCATTGTTTTTGCTATCAGTGTTATCATCATCAGTACTATAAAAGTCTATCACGTAGTCAATTTCTTTGCCATCTCTATTGATAGTCCAGTCATGTCTATCAAACGGTTTTGACAGCCCTAAAATATTACTTCTGATCCATGCTCTTGGTGTAATTTTTTTTGCATCACCTTTGAAACTAGTTAATTTAATATTATCAAGTTCTTGATCATCTTCCCAATTCTTAATACAGTTCCAGACTCTTTCATTTACAGAATTATGTAACGGAACAACCGTTTTCATATCATCTGCTTCCGGATCCCATTCTTTACGTATCATAGCTTCATAAAATTGTTTTTCAGAAGGGTATATCCAATTTGATGAATGTCCAGTTCTTGGTATTGATGAAACCTCTCTATCGTCAGGTAATTTAACATCTGTTTTGTAAATTGGTGAGACCGGTATGTCTTCTGATGAGCATTCTATAGCGTGTTGGGCTTGCACTTTACTGTGTTGTTTCTGAAGCCAAACTTTCCTGGTATCATCATCCACAGGACATTTAGCATCTGTAGGCAAGTCCTGTATTTTTGGATGATCAACAGGGCAAACCTCTTTAGTCTCAGAATTTACTTTGGTATTATGATCGATAGGGCATTTAGAAGTGTCATTCAGCGGAGTGACTCGAGAAGATGGATTTGGACTTGCCCAAATAATATCTCTCCAAGAACCGCTATCTTTTTTTGACATAATCGAATATTCAGCTTTGCTAGACTAGAACCCCTGAACCTTAAAGAGCCAAATGCACTACTTGGTGGGTAGTTTTTTTTAACTTTCCAAGTTGATTTTAAAGACTTTCTAAAATCAATAGCAATGATTACACAACGAGAAGAACAATAGCATATAAGAGTTAAGAATACTGCAGCATGAATTGATTCCAAAGACAGTTTTACAACATCTTAGGATCGAATCTATCATCAGTTTACAAAATCTAACAATATTTCACTAGTTCAACTTTGAATGTTTTTCGATTCATGTGATTTTAACGCAGTGAAAAAAACACACACAGGAAAAGCACGAGCTAACCACAACTTTCGAACAGAAACATATGAGAACAAAAAGTTTATATAAGATGAACTGATCAAGAGGGCGTTGATATGTGCATCATTAAAGGCACACGCATATCTTGAGAGAAGAGAAACAACGGGTGGATGAAACATCTCCTAGCCATTTCAAGCAACATTGGTTGTAAGATCACAAGAAGAGTAGTCTCCTCGAAAGGTCGGTGTGATTCGAAATATATACCTAAAACCCATACCCAATCGCCATATATAAATAGCCCACCCATCAATTGAACGTTTACTCCATCTTGCAATCTATTTTTCAAATCCATAGTACGTGAGACACCAGAATAAAGACAAAGAGGCAATTTACATGCATCTAGAGGAAAAAAGTCGAAGTTAGTCCATCAATTACAACATGAGTGAAAGTAGAGGCTGGCAAGCACATTCGTATCCAAAACTCAGCGTCACCAAAGTAGAGCTTGAACGAGTAGACGAGCAAAACTATCTGTTTTCAGCAAAATAAATTGTACCTAAACCACACTCTAAGAAACAATGGTTTCACAAAATTGTTACAGAACATGCTAAACTTCCCATTTCGATACCTTCTTAGCACAGATCAAAAAACAAGTTCGCCAACATGGTGAAAAGACACACCTCTGCCTTGCATAGAGAGACTGAAACTTCAAACTTTAATGGCAGACCTCGAACCACAGTGGATATCATCATTGGCTCATGTTAAAAAATGTTTCAAGTTTTTCTTTTTTTTGCTTTTGTGTTTCAGATCTTGTTTTGAGGCTCGTACGGTTGTTGTACTGGTAAATTTGAGAAAAAAAGAAACGTCAGATCTTGACAAAAAAAAACTTCGAAAGAAGAAAAGCTGTGGATTCCTGTTTTGTAGCAGCATTTATCAGTGGAACAATTGTGGAACAATTGTGGACTTCAGTGATGGTAGAAATGTACAAGCAGTGCACTCTGGCAGAGGCACATTACATGACAATTGCGATCGGCTCCAAATGAGAGTATAGTTGCTGGCTGCTCTCCTGTCACTTCAGTTTCTTAGTGCTGTAACCGTTGAGGGTTGGTATTTTCTTGCTCTGGTCTCTGATATCTTTGTTGGTTTCTTGAATGTTTCATGTTTCAAGTGTCTGTTTTCCTGTTCTGGTAATAACATTGAAAGGTATAGCATCTCTGTGGAGCAATAATATTCCAATATCGGTGCATCTGAGATTTCAATTGGTATTGTTAACAGTTCCATTATTGGAAAATGCAATACTTGTCAATTGGCATCGTCATCATCGATGAACACAAAATGTGGAATAAAATCAATGATTTGTATTCCAAAGTTTTTCCTGGATCAAACACTGATATATATATATATATATCAGCAAATTTCGATCGTTGATTATACCTTGGCTCTCGAATTCTAAAGTTGTGTTTTTTTGATGAAAAGAATCTTTTTACTTGGATTAGTTCAAAGCAAGAGTCAAGATTTGTGAATACAAAAAAGACTAGAGCATCGATCAAATAAACATATTTTTACATACAACTGGTCGAAATAAGAAATCGACTGAAAAGTTTCATAAGGTCATTTTAATTCCAATTTTTTACATTCAAGAACCATGGGTTGCGTTGCAAGTACCCCGGTTTATGAAGAATATGAAGATGAATTTCTTCAAAGTAGAAGAAATAATGATGCAATTGAAAAACAATTATTAGTTGACAAGCAAAAAGAAAAAAATGAGATAAAATTACTATTACTAGGTGCTGGTGAATCAGGTAAGAGTACCGTTTTGAAACAATTGAATTTAATGCACCATGGTGGGTTTTCTCACCAAGAAAGACTGCAATATGCTCAAGTGATTTGGGCTGATGCAATTCAATCAATGAAAATTTTGATTGTACAAGCTAGAAGATTAGGAATATCTCTGAATTGTGATAATCCTGAAAAAAATAGAGAGCTTTTCGAATGCAAAAGGATAATATTGAATACAAATACGCTTGATATAATAGACACTTCTGTTGCAGGTGGTTCTAGATTCTTAAACGACTATGTTTTGAAATATTCTGAAAGACAAGAGAAAAAAAGAAGAATTGAGAGCACTGGTGAAGCACAAGCTTTGGATATGGACATGAAAAATAAGTTACTAGAAAAAAACACCTTAGATTTCAATTATGATGAGATTTCAAAAGGCTTGAATGAAGCTGGAGATGATCAAATGTTTATTAGCACACACTCGGATCAAAGTACTCGTTCCAAGTCACCAATTTCAACTACAAGTAATGATGTAGTGGCAGCTGCAATCGAAAAGCTTTGGAAAGAAGACGTAGGTATACAAAGTTGTTATCAAAGAGCTAATGAATTTCAATTAGAAGGTTCTGCGTCTTATTATTTCGACAACATCAAAAAATTTGCACAAGATAACTATGTTTGTACAAATGAAGACATATTGAAAGGGAGAATAAAAACTACTGGTATTACTGAAACTGACTTCAATATTGGTTCATCCAAATTCAAAGTCTTTGATGCAGGTGGACAAAGATCGGAAAGAAAAAAATGGATCCATTGCTTTCAAGGAATATCAGCAGTTTGTTTTGTTGTTGCATTAAGTGAATACGATCAAATGTTATTTGAGGATGAAAAGGTCAATAGAATGCATGAATCGATCATGTTATTTAATACATTAGTAAACTCCCAATGGTTTCAAGATACTCCATTCATTTTATTTTTGAATAAAACAGATTTATTTGAAGAAAAAGTTAAGAGGATTCCAATAAGAAAATATTTTCCAAATTATCAAGGAAGACTAGGAGATGTCAAAGAAGGTATTAAATACTTTGAGAACATTTTCTTGAGCTTGAATAAAACCAAAAAACCAATTTACGTAAAAAAAACTTGTGCCACAGATACAGAAACAATGAGATTTGTATTAAGTGCAGTTACCGATTTAATAATACAACAAAATTTCAAGAAAAGTGGTATTATATGATAAAAAGATTCGTAACATTGAGTTCGTCTACAAACTCAGAATATATTCATCAAACTATGCATTTAAATAATTATTTATATATTATTATATCTAATTTATAATTGAATATTTATAGAGATTCAAAAGCTCGATTAACTGTCAAAATCTTTCTGTTCAATAGCATTATTGAAATTTCAATACAATTCCAAAATACAAGCACAAAACACTAGTTCAACTCAACTTTTTATTCCATTCTTATTCTACTCATTATCTTAAACTTTCATTGCTCGAGCTCATCAGTTTTCGAAAGGTTCCAAGAATTTAAGTTCCGATTTTTATAAAAACCAATGCATAAGATCCATATCAAGTAATAATTTGAATAGGTTTATTATCAATGGTTTTTTGATGTTTGTCAACCACATTGATCATTGAAATTACAACAATAAGAATTAGTTTCAGCAGTTTTGTATAATAAAAGAAGTTATTGTTTGTTAAACATATGGAAAAACCTCTTTTCAAAGGGAAGTATATTGATGATTGTTCAAGATGCATTCATTGGAATTCAGAATTAGATGTAGTGGCATTCAAATTCAAATGCTGTGAATCTTATTATTGCTGTCTGAGTTGCCATGATGAGTTGGAAAATCATCCTAGACAACTGTATGACATTGATTTAGACCCAACTGGTAAAGTTGTACTTTGTGGTGTTTGCAAACATCAAATGAGCTTTGAAGATTATTTTAATTCTAAAAATGATAATGATGAATTAGCATGTTCAAATTGCTTCAGTAAATTCAACCCTAAATGTAGTTTACATTATGATTTGTATTTCATATCAAAAAGTTTCAAGGACAAACTCAACATAGTGGGGACCTGAAATGACTGTACATATATGTGTATGTATGTAAACGAATCCTTCGAATAAACACAATATTATGAATTATATTATAGCAATTGTTATTTAAACAATCATTTACATATAAGATATATATATATTAAGGTATGTATGCTTTTTTTTTTCTCTCTTAATAAAATGGGGTTTTACATATTAATAAAAAGTTAGCGATTGTAAAGACAGTAAACAGAAAACTTATTCTCTTTTTGAAACCATTCCATAAGGTTATTTTATATTTAATAATATATTATATCAAATTAACGATGGAAACACTATTTCTTTTTAGATGACTTTAGGCTACCTTCGAAGCCAGCTCTTTTTTGTTTCTTCGGTAGATTAGGTTTAACAGAACCTGTATATTTACGCTTCTGTTTCTGTTGCTTACTTCTCTTTTTGTTTTTATTATCTTTTCTAATCTGTAAGTTTTCTTCTCTTCTTTTAGTTCTTTCTGCAATGGTTGCATCCACAGCTCTCTTACGTTCATTCCATTCATTAGCTGATCTTCTCTTTTTAGACTCTTTTCTCTTCATTGCTTTACGTAACAATTTTTCATCATTTTTAAGCTTAACACCTTCTGCTTGTAACATAGTCTTTTGCCATTTGTCTTTTTGTTTTAATTTAATTTGTTCTAACTCATCTTTCGACTCTAACTTTGATTTTTTGGTTTCCAATATTTTTAAATGTGCTTTGAAATCACTTCTTGAAGGACCATTCTTTTTACTAGCTTTTCTTATTCTTTGCAAATCGGAAGTAGCTTTATCACCATCATCAAAGACTATATTCTGAAACATAATATCTTTTACCAAATCATCATCTATTTTTGCTTTTTTATTTGGTACAATGATATCGTTATCGATATCACTGTTGATATCATCTTCATCATCAGATGCTGAACTTGAGTTATCGGAGTCATTATTCTGTTGATCTTTCTTAACTTTTTTAGTTTCCAATTTACGTTTTCTTTGCAACAGGATGGCTTCTCTTGAAGAAGGAGCACCTTGTACATTTGAACCTGGAGCTTTTCTTTTTGCTTTCATCTCTTTGATTTTATTTTGTAATTTTGATCTTAATGCTTCGATTTGTTTTTGTTTTTGCAATTTTGCATCATCAGCTTCCTTTTTGTTCATTTCTTTTGCTTTAATGTGTTGTTTCAAAATTTTTTCGTCTTCATTTTCTGCATCAGCATTGGAATCTGAATGTTGTTCTGAGCTATTAATTTCATTGCCATCATCATCAAAGATAATGTCGACATTACCGTCTTCCATGTGATGTGCTTCTTCAATTACTTGTGCTGCTTCATCATCATCATCTTCTTCATCATCATCTTCTTCTTCCTGTTCATGTTCATGTTCATGTTCATGTTCAGGTTCATGTTCAGGTTCTTCATCGACAGTTTGAGATTGTTTATTCGACTGTGACTTCAGCTTCAACTTTTCACCAGGCAAAACAACAGGTTTTGCAGACTTATCCTTGATCAGTTTTGCATCCAAAGCAGTGATACCTTCGTTGTCATCACCATTGTTTTCCGGATCTAACTTCTTCAACTTGTGGTCTTTGCTCACCTTCTTGCTTTTCTTCTTGGCTTTCCATTGGTCCTGGGTCTTTTCGTCGTAGTAGTACTTTGCGGGAATCAACGCCAACAGCCCATCAAAAGCATTAGAATTATCTCTCAAACGTTCTTCCAAAGAGTTGCTTACCATATTTCCAATTTCAACTAGCGTCCTCTTGGCTGACCTCCTTGCACAATCGATCAGAACTAAACGGGCACGGCTCACACTCACTCTTGAACAACAGGTCGTATGGATATCCACGCTCTTATACTCGCTGTAACAGTGCAGACTCTATCCAACAGCCTCCAACAGCCTCCAAACCATCATAAACCATCACAAACTGTAACAAATTATCATCAATTAGAGCATATTATGCTACTCCACTGATGAGAACTGAAAAAACTCATCGCATCGCCCAAAATTTTTCAGCCAAAAAAAATTTCAGTGAGCGGTTTGTCGTTTCTTTTATTTCCCGATCGGGACACACACACACACACACACTTGCGTGTGTGTGTGTGTGTGTGTGTCATAGACATAAATATATCTCAATGCCAGTGCCAGTGCCAGTGCCAGTGCCAG
>JAKTPK010000192.1:143567-187965 GCA_030557565.1 Tetrapisispora arboricola | reverse complement strand
AATGCCAATGCATTGGCATTGGCATTGGCATTGGCACTGGGATGTTCTCTCTTCTGTGGTCAATGGCTTACCACAGGTTGTCGCTGGCACGATGCAACGATGGGGTGAACTGTTGGGTGAGCCGAAGCTAGCGACGCTGACACTTTGCTAGCACGGGTCTGTCATCTGTAGCATCACTCCATCGTCCATCAACACCCAACCCTCCATCGACCTCGACCTCGACCTCGAAAGCCTGGCGTTTCCCGCCTCACGTGACCGCGGTCACGTGAGACTCCCTTTCTTTCCGGCACAGCAACAAGAAACAGCCCAAAATTGCAACACCACAACACACACCTGTTGCACTCGTTGGTGCTGTTGGAATGGGTCGAGAGGTGCATAAGCAGGAGTGTGTGTGGGCCAGAGGTTTATAAAAGACGGGGGTTTGGAATCTGGATACTCGGTTTCGTTTTCTTTTGGGAGTTGGACAAGTGTGGCCTGTGCTCTGAAAACGTCTGTGCAATTGGTGATACAAAGTAGCTAGACTGTGTGTGTGTGATGTCTCTCTCCAACGAGTTTTTATTGGTTTCCCTTCCGCTCAATGCTCAGCCTTCCAACTCTTCTGCAGGTGCTGGCGCAGATACTAACCAGTGGTTGGACAACAGCCTTTTAGACGGCGAATGCAACGTCTCTGAGTTCAATATACCTGAATTCAAAATCGGCTCTTTGGATAATTTGATTGTTGACTCAGAAGAACTGGGCAAGGTTGACTCAAATATTGCTAATTCTATCAACAAGATCATTGAGATACTTTCGAATTTCCAGGAGACGAATACAAATGCGTATAAAACAATTTCGATCGGCAATGTCAATGTGTACAGTTATTTATCGAATTTTCAATGGGAAACAAGAAAGTATAAATTGGACAAAACTATCAAAGAGTTATCGAATGCTATCTCTTTGGAGTCGCAACAATTGGATAACGATGTTAGAGCAACTTATACAAATTACAATAATTCAAAAACAAGTTTACAAACAGCCGAAAGAAAGAAAACGGGAGATCTTTCTGTTAGATCATTACATGACATTGTGAAACCACAAGACTTTATCTTGAACAGTGAACATCTGACAACCATTTTAGTTGCTGTCCCAAAGTCTTTGAAAGATGATTTCAAATCGAACTATGAGAAATTGGCCGATAACGTTGTACCAAGTTCGGCTTCTGTGATTGCAGAGGATGCTGAATACATTCTTTACAATGTTCATTTATTCAAAAAATCAGTAAATAAATTCAATGTTGCTGCAAGAGAACGTAAATATATCCCTCGTGAATTTAATTATTCAGAAGAATTGATTGATCAACTAAAGAAAGAACATGATTCTGCTGCTAAATTGGAACATTCTTTGAAAATTCAATTAATAAGATTAGCTAAAACTGCATACGCCGATATTTTCATCAATTGGTTTCATATTAAAGCTTTGAGAATATTTGTCGAGTCAGTTCTACGTTATGGACTACCTCCTCATTTCAATACAAAAATAATCAATGTACCATCAAAACAACTGTCAAAATGCAAAAACGAGTTAATCACATCTTTTGGATACTTGAGTGGTAATGCTTTTGCAAAAGATAAGAAAGGTAACATTAATAAGAAAGATACTTCATTAAATCAATATGCAACTATTGTAGATACTGAATATGAACCATTTGTATTATACGAAGTTATCCTACAATGAGAAATAAAGATTACGTAAAAAAAAAGAAACAACGTTGTGTATACCAAATTTCATTTCAGAGAGTCAATTAAATCAATAGAATGTATAGAAAATAATATAACATCAAAATACTTATATTTAATAACTTTTAAAGTTCTCAACCATCTTGAATCGTGTCTTACTTTTTAATACTGTCGAGCCTCATTAAAATGTCAAAATAAAAAAACAAACAGATATTTGAATATTGTGGACAACACAAACTTGTCAATTGTATTTAGTTTAATGAACTGTTGGGATAATATATAAAGACAACTGTTATATAGTTTTGTTTGTTTAAGAGATTGACTAACTATAGAAGTGAGTTTAGGTTTGTGTTAGTGTGTGCTGTTAGCTATATGTTCTGAATAAATTAAGGTTCTGAGCTTTGCACGGTAACTATATTTCAAGCAACAAAAACACGTATAAACATAATAACAATACTAATAATTACGAATTAGTTTTGAGGAGAGTATTGATATTTTGTATTCGATTTGAGAATAAAATAACTATTGCGGCAATCACTGTATTCAGTTTATTGATATCATGTATTGGTACACTAATCCGAGAACTAAGATAAGTTCTGATTCTTTAATGGCTTTCACTGGTCTTGAAGAGCCACGAAATATGTCAGTTTATTTACGTATTCATAAAAATGATGTTGATAATCCAACAACACCCTACAAGATCAATAAAGAGTTCAATACGATTGAAATACAAAACAATTCAAATAAAAATTTCATTTCTAATGAAGATATATCTAAAGATGGTGAAGATTTAGAAAATCAAAATAACTTCAACTTTACCAAAATTTTTGATAATGGCAGTAAGAACTCTGATATATTCGATCCCATTGCAAAGAGAATGATAGATGATGCAATGAATGGTTATAACACATCAATAGTGACATATGGGCCAAAATTTTCTGGTAAAACGTATTCATTATATGGGAATGACGTTGATGATAGTTTTGGACTAGGTCAACTGTTGTTTGAAAAGTTATTTGAATTCATTAATAATGAAAATGGAAAATTGAATACAGATTATAAATATATTGTTAAAATATCATTTCTTGAGTTATGGCTTGATAAACTGTATGACTTATTATTGCCCCCAAACATTGCTAAAGTTCCAAATTTGAAAATACGTCATGTTTCTGAACAAAAAGGTTTACCTGTAGAAAATCTACGACAAATTCATGTTTCATCATACAAAGAGGTTCTCTATTATTTCAATCAAGCAATGAGCTTATTGAAATCAAATCATTTGAATTCTTTTCCAAGAACAAACACAGTTTTTAATCTAAATATAGAAAAGATTGATAGGTTATCAGAGTCAATTACCTCTAGTTCCATATATATAGTAGATCTGGCTGGATCCGATCTTATAGATAGAAAAAATACAACAGGCATAAACACAGATGAGGTTAAAAAAATTAATTCTTCAATAAAGTCGCTCCAAAACATAATGAATTCCCTATCAAAACTTGACATCGAAGAGTATAAAAGATATGATTACCATATGGAAAATATGATTCCATATGATTCCTCAAAACTAGGCAAGATATTAAAAGAAATATTAGGAGGTAATTGTAAAACAGATTTCTTCTTAACTACGACCATGAATCCTGACCAATATGATGATAGCATAGACTTATTGAATTTTAGTAGGTTCATACTGAATTCTAAGACTTTACCTCAATCAAATAAATTTGGAATAAATCAAACAAAAACATTATCTATAGCGTTAGAAAATTTCAAGTTGAAGGAAGGAAATTTTAAAATTCAGCAAGACTCATACTTGAGAGAAATAGAAGAATTAAAAAATAAAATATCAAAAAATGAAGAGGAAGAAGTCATGAAAGAATTGAAAAAACTACGGGCTGATAATTTTAATTTGAAATCCCAAGTCACTTCACTGAAACAGTTGATGATAACTCCAGAACAAATATCTTTCTCACCAATACTAGAGAATGGATTATCAAACAAGAAAAATAGTTTTGAGAGAAGTGATAAATCATATGAAAATGTTGTTCAAACGTTGGTAGAAAAATGTGAAAGACTAGCTGATGCTGAGTTATTATTAGATGACAGACAAAAAAACATATTAGAATTACAAGAAGAAAATAGTAAAACAAAGATTAAACTTCAAAGTTCAGAAACATTAAATAAACATTTATTGGATAGAATAACAAATTTAGAGTTGCAATTGAAACAAATATCGACCTCAAACCTCAGCATGGAAAAGGAACTTGATCATATTTCTAATTTAACTGATAGTTCTCCTTTCAAAGCACGTAACCAAAATTTACACTCTGATCCAAGTTCCAAAAGATATAGTTTCAGAAGGCCTTCCGTAAGTTCTTCGTTAGATAGCGCAATGGAGCAGATAGACGAAGAACAGCCTGAAGAGGAGCATTTAGAAGCTGGTAAAAATAATTTATCTTGGTTTTTTGGTGTTCGTAAGACTTCCAATAAATCAACCAGATCAGTTTCTGGCAATAGATCTTTTTCAGCAACTAGCACGATATCTCCAGAAACTCCAGAAGTTGCAAGGCATGGATTATCAATGAAAGGTTTGGACCTACATATCATGAAAGCTACCACCAAATAGTCACTATTCCAACTTTTACAGATCTAAGTATGAGTATGTATCTGTATATGTATATGTACGTGAGTGTGTTTGTCTTCAACTTTGATGATTCGTTTGTAAAAAGTTTTACTGTAATATTTTCCTCCCTATCCCGGTTCCAACAATGCTGGTTACTAACATAGTAATTAATAATCCAAGAATTGAGTAATTTTTTATTACTTCAAATGGAGAAAACAGATGTTTCAACAAAGTTCTCAATCTTGATGACACAGTAATCGAGAGTAAAAATGGTAACCAAACAAGTTTTTTTTTCAATTTACTGATCATTTGAGGAATAAAATAAATGATGTTGTTCAATTCACCAAAAAATCTTGATATCAAATCAATATTTTTATTAACTTTACTTACTTTCAACCTTAATTGATCTAATATATCTAAAGTTTGATTCAAATTTGTTGTTATAGTGCCAAATTCTTTATCTATTTCATACTTCCAAATGTTCATTGCTGAAGAAACCGACTGTGAAATTAACAGTTCAGTCTGTGAATTAACGGTTAGTTTGATGTCATTAAAGTAGTCATTCATGTGTTGAAGCATATAGTCATGATAATATTTTTGATTTTTTAGAGACGACTTTGTCTCTTCTCTTATTTCTTCCCAAAGTACTAAGTTTTCTTCTCTAATATTTTTAATCTCATTTCCTATACTTTCATTTTTGAGTTCTTTAACAATGTCAAGAAAAGAATTTTCCAAATCTTCTAACTCTTCAAATAAGTCTTTAAACTGTTCTTTAAAGAGTTTAGCATTTTGTTCTGATTCTCTTCTCATGCTTTCGAGATCGGAGGCTAAATTTTTATTTATGTCATTAAAAAGTTCTGTCACATTGAAAAAAACCTCAATAATCTGATCCTTTTCATAAGGCAAAGAGTATTCAAAACATATTGTTGATAATTTTTGAAAGTTTCCACTGTATGTCGTCCACCATTGCGGGTGTGATTCCAGTTCCATAAGACAGTTCAAAGAGTTTTGATCATACTTTGACTGACATGAACTTGGAATATTAGTAATACCCGACTCCTGAAACTCGCATAATGATAGTTTAACTGCTGTATCTACTTTCAACTCCGAGGATACATATTCAAAACCTTTCTTTAGACAAATGGGCATAAATTCTTGGATTGCGTTTTTAGCACAATTTGATTTTAAGAAAGGAAATCTTCCATCCAAGTCTTGAATAGCTGATACTACTTGGTTATCACCACTTAAAGATCTGTTCAAAACAGAATTCAAATTACTGGCATTGCCTAAAAAAAAATTGAAATTGAAACATAACAAGAATTGACGCCTGATAATTCTCATCGATTATTAACAGTTACTCTCATCTTTGACATTCACTATAGGTTGGCTACAAAACTCAAAAATATCGATAACTAGATTTTCAAAATAATTTAAACTATAAATATCATAACATTTTTATATAATATAACAACTTATATATTCTTCTATCAATTGCTGTCACCAATCTTTTGTTTCTCGAATGTTTCAGACTTGTTTCAAAGGTGTTTCAAATTATCCATTCAATTGATAACGGAAATGGAAAAAAAAAGTACTACAAGGATATTCAAATCTTATTATACATATTCAAATATATATATAATCACGTCTATCCACAAGATCCAATAATTATTCAATATTGTATGTCCATGTGTCTGCGTGGTTTTTTATTTGGCATTAAAAATTACATAACTAATATAAAATGTACTCAACTTCTATTATTTAGGAAGTTCGATTTGTTCATTAATATATTTAACAAGTTTCTTAGGATCAAGAAATGCTGTTTTGAAATACTGTCTCTTTGGTAAAACTGATAATAGTTGAATGATATCATTTGGTACATGAATTTCATTTTTTCTCTTTTTGAATGAGTCGTCATTATCCGTTGACTCTAAAGCTCTCTTTAAAGGATTCGAATCACCATCAAATTCTATATTATCACTCTTCAAGGGCTCAGATGTATGTAAATATCTCAATTCCAATTTTTTCAATAAGTTCTCATGCTGAATCGTGTATCGATCAGTGAACAGTTCAATTTTCTTTTCAGTTGGAAAAGCTTCGAAAAATCTCTTTTCTAATGAATAGACATTGTTAATATTCCCGTATTTAGATTCATATGCTATCATTTTCTTATAAATCAACTTTAATTGTGATAAGCCTATATCTTTTGTGACAGAAGATTCGAATAAAGTTTTGATTTGAGCATCTTTATTTAACAAAATCAGAAAATCCAAATATTTGTTGATGTAAACACCGTCGGTTTGAAAATACTTTAGACCCAACTCAAGAACTCTAAATGCTGTCTTGTAATCATTTTGATTTTGAAACTCTAAAAAAGCGTTTTCAATATATATATCATGTGTCATTACTTGTTTTAATTTACGACATTTACCAAAAACTGTCCTAGCTGTTGATAAACCTGATAATTTTTTCATTGTATTCATATAAATGCAGTAAACATAAGTCAATTTATTTCTAATTCTATAAACAATTGAATCATTTTCTTCATTGTTTGCAATTAATAATGCATTTTGATATTGCTTCATTATTGAAGTTGTACATTTTTCAAAATGAGTCTGTACTGCTTCTGTGTCATTTTTCATTTCAAAACATTCAATTAGTTTGAACATCAAAGAAGGAGAGCAAGTATTAGATTTGGTAGCTACCAATAAAACGTTTTCACGTTTGAAAATGTCGTCAAAAAACATGGAATAATCGTACCATATTTCAGGCATATAAATCAAATATTGAATACTTTGTTTGTAAACGTAATTCAACCTTTTATTTAAATCTTCACTTGATAGTTCTAATTTATTTTCTTTTTCCCAATCTAACCATTTCAGCCATAGCTGTAGTTGCTTAACTGAATTTAAATACATTACATCACTTTGTACAGGATTGATCTCATACTGGGACAAAGAAATTGGTACAGTTTTATTATTTGCATGTTTCAAAGAAGACAAGGTTGATCTTTTCAAACCTCTTGTTAAATTCAACCATTCTTGATATAATGAACGAGCTTTCATATATTCAGCCGATATTTCACCGATAAATTTTCTTGCAGTCAAATTGTTCACATTCTGTTCCCATTGAGTGTATTTGCTCCACATGGACTCTAAATTATCAAAAGGAACACATAACATTTTTTTATACAACGATCTAACCATATCAGTCTTTTGTTGTTCTTCCCATTTATTTACAGGTTTCCATTGTTCTAAGAACAATAAATAATCATTCCAGAAAGACGAAGAATCAGGTTCAAACCTGGCACATTTCTCCAAAACTAAGTCAAAAGCCTTGATAACTATAGATCTTGCCTCTTGACCACCAGTGATAATGTTATTCTTTCTACGAACGTAATCAAGGTAAGTATTCCACAAAGTCAAATCGTTGTTTTCAAAATCACCAGATAAACATTTAGACAATTTTTTCTCCACAATTTCAAACTCATCTCTAGATAGTTCATCGTTTAATTGTATAGTCCAAACAGGAGAGTATAATGGAAACAAATCGTTCATACTATCATAAACAACCCTTGCCTCTTGATAGTTCTCAGTTTTTTCATAATATTTAATCAAATTCAAATAGGAAAGTATATCCTCAGGATAAGATTCAATTTTTTGTTTCAATAGAACAAGCTCATCAGCATCACTCATATTGCCACCTTTAAAATTTTGTATCGAAGAATAAAAACAATTAGTAATTCTACGAAAAAAGAGTTCTTTTAATTGACTTTTTACGCTGAATCTAATCAAACCAAAAACCACACAATTCTAGGAAAAATAAGCAAACTTCCCTACTCTTATCAACCCAAATCAATATTGGATAACACTAACCTTTTTAACAACGATTAAACATAAAAACTTTCCATGAAAAGTGTTATGTTCTTTGAATTAATTGAAATCGATGTCCTCTTTTCAATGATAATTTTTCAGTCAGATAAAGGCTTACCGGGTAAAGGGCCAATGAAACTTGGACCTCAACCATCAACCATCAAAGGTTTGATTGATACAAGTAATAAGGATAACTGATGAATATGTTGAAATCAATTTATGTATATGTGTGTCTAGACAGCAAAACCTTAAGTGTTGTGCAGAAAAGCTAAGGAAACTAGGTCGAAAAAAGGAGAAGTTCAAGGATCTAAAACTTAAGATTTTACTATTAATGATTGAAATTCATTTATGGGGTTGTGATGGTGTCCCATCGGTTTTATCAGTAGAGAGTATTGCTTTACAGTGGTATCTATCTCAATATTGGCATAGGCCAGCTGAATTAGAACTTGTTTATTCGAACAATGTTGAACTATCACCAACAAAAGAATTACCTTTATTAATCGATACTAGTAATAATGAGAATATATCTAGTTATAGAGATATCGTTAAATATTTGATTGGACTAGATGAAACGTTGAATTCAACTTCACAAACCTTATTTCAAGAGGGTTTGCTGGAATTTGTTATCAATGATATCAATTTGTTGACAGATTACCAATTGTATTTGAATAAGAAGAATTATGATAATTTCACTAAAAAATTATACACAAAACTTTTATACTGGCCATTGTGGAATATTTATCCTTCTCAAAAGTATAATGACGTTGTTATGTTAACTGAAAATTGGATTGGTCATAAAATAAATAGTGAGAGTGATGAAGATAATGCTTCATATGAAAATGTTAGTGTTGAACATGTAGACTTAAAACAAGATGAACTAATAAATAACATGACACAATCAAAAACGTTTGCAATTAAAAATGAAATGAAAAGAAAACAAAAGTTGGAATTAGAAAATATTAAACAAAATGCCAAGTATCTCTTCAAACTACATGATTGTTATAATAAATTTTCTGAAGTAAATTCAGATTTAAATGAAAAAAATATTTATGATTCAACAATAATTTTGTTGTTTCTTGCAAATATATATGTTTGGACAAGTTTGCCAAATTGTGAAGAGATTGAAAAGAACTTGTTGGATAGTTCTAAAGTCAACGAGGGAAACTATAAAAGCTATTTAAAAAAGATTGAAATATTGAAGTCATGCAGATCAGACAATATTAAAATAAGAGATCCTTATTTTAAAGAACAATGCAACATTATTATGACATTATATAACCAGACAATTGATTATTTATAAATTTCAACGACCTATATAAAGATATAAGGTAGGAGAATGCACTCTCTCATGTGAATAAAATAGCCCTTTCAAATGGATGATTAATCTGATATATCAATTTCTTCTTGGTTTATGAAGCCCTTGGTACACATAATAAAACATAAGGGTGCCATCATCGTTGACAACAGACATGATGAACCTTTTGGATCCATTTGGTATGATTTTGAACACATCCTCGAGTCTTTCAATTGTCAGCATACTCTCCTGATACTGTGACATTTCAATAGGCACAATATATTCGAATCCATCAGGATTTCTATTGCTCGAATCATCTTGTGAAAGTTCAGTTGTTTGCACACCTCTGAGAACGTGTAATGAGTCCTGTGTTGAAAGCAACTCTACATCCGTCCAAGAAAGGTTATGCACAAGATAATTCCTCACTAATTGAACAACTTCATCATCAACAATACGACCAATTGAGTTCATGTAACAAAAAAAAAGAGCACTTTTTCCTTTTCTATACTTTTCTTTTCCAGTTTGATTAGAAAAGTTTTAACGCAAAAAATGATCGATCTTCTCTTGTATCAAAGCAATTAAACTCAAATTAATACAGAAATACAATCATCAATATTCAACCTTAATGACTGCAATATCATTCATTGTGTTACGTCCTGGCCATTCAACTTTTCAGCACTTCTCTTTTAAATCATCACCATTTATTGGTGCTCATTGCCAAAAACTTTCCAGTTTGAGTGAAATAAATTTCAAAATTTCAAAAATTGAAAACCAAAAAACTTTGGAAAAGACACCAAAAGTTTCAAAATATTGAAGTTTCTGTAAACATTAACTATAAAACCTTGATGGTAAATGTAAATATATATATATGTATATATATAGTGTATTATTTTGCTCAAAGTCAGTTGTAGTTTGATTGTCCTTTTGATCTCTCTTTGAAGTCTGTGAGAATATCGAACCGATCAATCATTAAGTTGAATTTTTCTTTGCCAAATTCTTTCCAAGCATAAAAAATGAAGTTTACTTCTAATGTTGGGTTATTGCTAGTCGCATCTCAATTGGCAGGTGCTTACAAACCTGTCATTGAACCAAAAGAGAAACTAACTACAACGGAATCCCCAAAACCTTGGGTCCGTACTATTTATAGTACTCAAGTTGAATTGGTGACTCCTACTATCATCGACGGTATCACTTTCAGTGCAAAGCCTGAAGTGCCTCCTAATCCATTAAAACCTTGGGTCTCTTTGAAAAATAACGGTAAAGCTTTGACAATCAAACCGGAATTGAAGAATGGTGTTACTAAGAAAGGTAGACCTGACTATTCTACTTATTTCATGGATGTGTCAACAAAGACTTATAGTTATGAAGAGTTGAAAGCTCATAATATGAAGGCTGATGAAGTTCATGAAGAAGAAGTTTTCACTCCAGAAGATGACACTTATGCCAAACTTAATCCAATTATTAGATGTACGCCAGATCGTTATTTTGAAAAGGGTAAGGCCAAAAATGATATCAGTGCTCCCTTCTGTACTCCTCATGAAAACAATGAATTGAAAATTGATGAAACGTATTTCATTACCTGGTACACTAGATTCTTTTTGAATCTTGATACTGATAAATATGCTGATCAAGTCAAAATACATTTAACATATGCAGCAGAAGACCCACGTGAAAAAGGTTACCACAACAAGAGAAGTGAAGATGCCGGAGCTTCCACTCAACCAGGTACCACTTTCTTCTCTTCTGAATGGATAGATAATGTTGATGGTATCTTCCCATTAGTTCCAAAATTAGAGTGGTTAGGTGATGAATTTGAGAAAAAAATCTTGATTTCTATTCAACCAAACTATACCCCTGATGCGGAATTTGACATTTATAAAAACTCAGTGTTCTTATACATCATTCAAGGTTCTCGTGTTTTTAAACAATCGAAAGACCAAGTTGCATTGGAGCAAGCTGGTTTGCATGGTAAAAAATGGTACTACATTGCTATTTCAATCCCATCAGCCGTTGCAGTTGCTGTATTTTTAATGTTCCTTTTTGTCAGAATCAACAAACGTTACAGAGACTTTTCTCAAGTCACTGCTAAAGCTCTAAAGAAGAAGCATCGTGTTATTGGTAACATCTCTGAAATGGGTAAATATAAAAATATGAAGAATCATAAATATAGTGAGTTACCCACTTACAATAGTAGAAAATCCGATTAGAATCCAAACAAATGGATCATAAGTTTTTATATATCAAGTTTAAGTTCTGAAAATCATTCAATCATAGTTATAAACAATTG
Organism: Tetrapisispora arboricola; assembly: GCA_030557565.1. NCBI lineage: Eukaryota > Fungi > Ascomycota > Saccharomycetes > Saccharomycetales > Saccharomycetaceae > Tetrapisispora > Tetrapisispora arboricola. Next base: position 176,177 of record JAKTPK010000192.1, on the reverse strand, counting down.
TATTTAAACATAACAATTATATATACCAAACATCAATTTTAATAAAATAATATAAATATAATGATAACCGCTCAAAACTATTTCGATGCTTCAAGGTTAATAGTTGGCTAACTAATTAGAAAAATAGCACAACGTTCAAGTGAATGTAAGACTGAAGAACTAAATCCACTTTTGTTTAGCAGCGACTTCGCAAATCTTCTCCAAAGTGATAACTCTAGGATCAGGTTTGAATGTTCTTGCAGTATCGTCTTCGTCATAAATAATATCATCATTCAAACGGTCTTTGTCATAATAAGTATCATCTCCTTCATATTCATCATCAACGTCCTCAATATAGTAAAAATATGGCTCTAAGACAATCATTATTTTCCAAAATTGATTTGTTCCACAGTTTGCAAATAACAATTCGATTAAACTTGGCAAATATTCAAGTTCGATATATTCCTCAGCACAACCAACAAACTCATCCAACCGGTAATCTTGCTCATCAGCGGACAAAGTAGAATACATTTCAGATAATAATGTCAATTCTTTGCTGATTGTCTTTGGAATGTCTTGACGAGCTTGCCATAAAAGTTTCTGAGCTTTTTGTAATCTTTCCTTTGCAACAGCATCTTCATTCTCTATGTCCAAAAATGATGTGTTAGAATCTCGTTCAATATCTTTTTTATTTGATACTTGGTTCAACTTTTTAACATCATAATTGGGTTGATTATCGTTATCATCTAATGCCAAAGGTAAAAATCCATTTCTTTCACTTTTTTCTATTAGTTCATTGTATTCATTATAAAGTGAAATAATTTTCATCATTGGCTTGTACAATTGTTGGCACACTTTCATTTCAGAATGTGGAATGATATTTTTTTCAAGGTAATGGTTGATCAGACCTTCCATAAAATTTGCCCAAATGGAAGAGAATACGTAATTCTCGCTGTATTTCTTTTCAGTAAAATCTTGTTTAATGTTCTTCCTCATGATCTGCTCTGTCAAAGTATAAAAAGTTTTATTGTCATTTAGAATCTCAGCATTATTAAAGTCCTCCACATTTTTGTTGTTGACGTTTTCTTTGCTTTCTTTTATGGAATCATGATTAACTTCATCAAACTTATTCGAATCTTCATTTTTTGAATTAGATTGATCTTCAAAGTTATGACCATCAACTTTTTCCAGCCAATATTCTGGTCCACCCCTCTGTGATAAAGCAATTAGCAATAAAAATAACTTGATTTTTATCCAAGGGTTCAATGAGTCTATGTAATCATCACTAATTTTACTAACATCGTTATCGATCTTCTTATGAATACATTTAATAAATTTCTCAATATAGTATGTTTTTTTCAAACCATACTTATTGTTCAAATATTCAATTGAAGTGATCATCTTATAACTTGTATCCTTTGTATTCAATCTTTTCAAAAACTGGCCCCTAACATGCTTTAACCTTGATTGATTCTGTTCTCTTCTCTGTTTCCTCAACTTATTGATACAACACTTGCATTTACAAGAGTTTGTCCCCTGTATAGCAGCATCCATCGACATCTCAAACTTCACTTTAATAAAATTGCTAACCTATTCAATCTTTGCCTATCAGAAAAGAAACTTTAATACAAAAAAAAAAAATGGGAACTAAATTCAATGTACTCATGTAGACGTTTGTTCCTCTAATCAAGAATCTTAGTCTACATAAGTACCATCAATTCAGTTATCTCAATCTTAATGTTAGTGGTTTTTATTAAAATGTAATTTTTCAATTTGGCCTTATTTTTTCAAAAGCCTAAAAAGACCGAAAAATCACCTCTCCAGGCAGAGGGCCCGGCCTGCCTAGCCTCGGCGCCGGCTGGAAAGCCCACTGAATGTTGGCTTCATTAGAACCCATCATCCGCCTAGGCCACCATTATCCGTTAGGCAGGCTTTGAATGCCTGCCCCCGCCAGCGCGGCCATTTTTTGTCTGCAGTGGTGGGCCCACCAAATAATATTGGCTCAGGCAGAAGAAGCACTCGACTATGGGAAGTAGAGTTGGGATAGATGGGAGTTTTAAGTTTGTTCACATCTGAATAATGAAAGAGTGTTTTCCATTTCAGATTGGTTACATTGCTAGATGTGTGCATAGTATTTTTGGGTATCACTTTTTAATTATATTCATGTTGCTACAAGCCTTGCATTGTCGTGACAGTTCTGATCTGAAACTATATGTCACCGAAATTTTGAATATCCTAATTAGTGACACTCTCTTATTCGATTGTTTAGTGGAATGATGTTAATTGTATAGGTTCATCAGAGGATTTCAAGGGGAAAGTATTGATGTATTAAACGTAAGTCGATAGTTAATTATTAAATATGTTTCTTTTTCTTGTAATCTATAAGAATTTAAGGATACGTGCAACTAAGAAACCTCAAAATAAAATAGTTTCATATATAAACCAATATTTTTCATTTATAGAAAAATAAGTCAACCAGGAAATGTAAAGTCTGACAACAATGAATTAAGAGGAACTAGAATAACACATCAAAATATGTCTAATAATTCTGTTACATCAGTGAAACAGACAAGTTTCGTGACTGATTTCTTGATGGGTGGTGTCTCAGCAGCCATTGCAAAAACAGGTGCTGCACCTATCGAACGTGTGAAGCTGATGATTCAAAATCAAGATGAAATGATCAAACAAGGGACGTTGGAAAGGAAATATACAAGTATTTTGGATTGCTTCAGGACAACAGCCAAGTCACAAGGAGTGCTTTCCTTCTGGAGAGGTAACACAGCGAATGTCATAAGATACTTTCCGACTCAAGCCTTAAATTTTGCCTTCAAAGACAAAATCAAGGCTTTGTTCGGTTTTACAAAGGAAAGAGATGGGTATTTCAAATGGTTTACTGGTAATGTTGCCTCTGGTGGTGCTGCTGGTGCACTGTCATTGGGGTTTGTCTACTCGCTAGATTACGCAAGAACAAGAATGGCAGCAGATGCGAGCACAACGGTCGAAACATTGAAGAAACTTGGGGAAAAATCAATGAAGCAACTGCCACAAAAGCAATTTAACGGAATCATCGATGTCTATCGTAAAACACTTGCCACTGATGGATTTGCAGGCCTATATAGAGGTTTTGCACCATCTGTAGTGGGAATCATGGTTTATAGAGGACTTTATTTTGGGCTCTACGATACTTTAAAGCCAACACTTTTGGTGGGTAAGCTTTCTAATTCTTTTGCTGCTTCTTTCCTTCTTGGATGGATAATCACAATCACTGCATCCACAATTTCATATCCATTAGATACTGTCAGAAGAAGAATGATGATGACATCAGGTCAGCAAATTAAATATAAAGGAACTTTCGATTGCTTTGAAAAGATTTTAGCTACAGAAGGTTCCAAATCGCTATTTAAAGGTTGTGGAGCAAACATATTCAGGAGTGTTGCTGCTGCTGGTGTTATTTCTTTATACGATCAATTCCAAATGATATTTTTTGGGAAAACATTCAAATAGTTCTATAGTTTTACATTTATCAACATACTCAAACAACCCCTCTTTAATTCCAAAAAGATTCTTGTCGAAAAGTAGATAACTTGAAGTTCGTGTAAATGTAAAGATGGAGTCATGTACTACCAAAATCAGATGAAAAAGCATGCTGGATCAATCTCAAAAAAAGGTGTTTAAATCATATTCATCCCGTTGAATAACGATTCTAAAGACCTCACCATGGTTATCAAAGTTGAATTGATATTTTGGAGTGTAGCATTATCAAGAGAAAAAAAACAAATGATTGATTATCGTAATCACCATAGCAAGCCCCAGCCCTCTTGAACAAAAAGTGCATGTACTTTTTCGCAAAAGTCTAGTTCTAGTAACGTAAACTGTTTTCACGATATGAACCAAGGCATCAGATGTAGCAACTATCCATCATATCCACTTGGATTGATCGTTTCACCATTCTGTTAACGACATTTGGATTTTCACTGTTTCCAATTGGAGTTAGCATCTCACCAGAATACTTGGAAAAACCGTGTGAACATCCTTTAAACGAGGAATGATCAGGATGATTACTTTCCACGCATCAGTTTGACTCTGCAACTCATGTTCGAACTGTGAGTCCATAACAACAACCTTCTTTTAATATATTCATCAGTGGTCAAAATCATTTCGACTACTAATGCGTTGTCATATCCAACGATTACACGTACATTTCAGTAAATTTTGCTGATGCCCTTAAGACCTGAAATTTGTTTATGCGATCACGTATTTAAGTGAAACTTCTGTTTCTAACAACAACTCGATGGATTGAGACTTCAATGAGATCTTATATACAACCAGCAGTCGTAGGATAATTGATTGTTATTGTGTTTCAGTTGGAATAGTTCTGTGTGTCTCTGTTCCGTGATTTGTTAAAAGCGAGGCAGCAAACGTATTCAATATAGTTAGGTTATTCCTCATACAAGGCATCATTGCGTGTTTGGTTTATATACAATGACATCGATAGAACAATTCATAGAGCAGTCCCCTTTAATCATACAGTCTTCATTGTCTCAACTTCGGTATCTGATACTTTGTGAAGGTTTGCCAGTGGCTACGAACAAAAGAGAACAAAGACTGCGCTCCAACGTATGGTCTATCCTTTCGCAAACTTCGATGGAAAGGTCCACTCAATTATATATGTCATTAGTGCAGTTGGGTCCATGTCCTCCAGTGATATTACAAAAGATAAAAAATGATACTTTTAGAACGTTGCAGACAGATCCTTTATTCAAAGATACAGTTTCAGAGGAATCACTAATTAGATGTCTTTCTTGCTTTGCTTGGCAAACGTTACAAAGAACCGAAGAGGATCAAATCGATGATATGAATGGAAACGGTTCAGATTTTTCTTCTGAAGATGTCAATACGTTGAATTATAAAAAAAAAATGATATTCAATCGAAGAAACAGAAGTGACAGACAAGTCAGCACATATGTTCAAGGTATGAATTTACTATTGGCGCCACTTTTGTATTCATGTCCATCAGAATCTATGGCATTCCAGCTATTTTCATCGTTGTGTTATCATATTGTTCCAACATATATAAATAACAGTATATCGGGGGCACACAACGGTGCAAAACTTCTTGATATCTGTTTAAAAATCATTGATCCGAAATTGAGCAAATTCCTTAGTGACAATTTGTTAACTGCAGAAATTTATGGGTTGCCTTCCATCTTAACCCTTTCAAGTTGTAATAAACCATTGGACCAAGTCTGCAAGCTATGGGATTTCATGTTTGCGTACGGATTCCACATGAATATACTATTTGTGGTAGCTTTGTTGGTCACTAACAGAAACAAAATAATGGCCTCAGATTATCCAATGAATCTATTAACAAGAGAAATGCCAGACTTCGAAGCCGACGAGATAATCAGGCTAGGCGTAGGATTTGTTGCAAGAATTCCAACAGATATTTACACACTTTTAGTTGATCATTTAACTGAATCTGATATAACGATACCATATAATGACTAGCATATTACTTAAATGAATTAATACATATATATATATATTCGTTTCATGTACCATTTTTATTTACAATGTCTTTAACGTTTTGGTCAGGTAGAGAACTTCCAAGAACTTCAAAGAACTCCAAAGAACTCCGAACATTAAAAATTTGATATTTACGAAGTTCACGTCCAACAAAAATGTTTTCAAGGAATATAATACAAAAGAAGTGGATAATATGAATACCATCTTCTAAACATTAAAAACTTCAGAAATTTTATTAATTTTAGAATATATTAGGTATAAAAACATTACTTAATTCAATTGGTTGAACGCCTTATAGACATTGTTGGTATACCTGTAAGGATGAAATTACTGAATTTTTATATATTATTTATTATCACTACTTTGCAATCAGTCCATGCTGCAGTATTAGGTATCGATTATGGTTATGAAAACATCAAAGCTATGATAGTTTCACCAAAGGCACCTTTGGAAATGGTTTTAACCCCTGAGTCGAAACGTAAAGATCTTTCAGGGATTGCATTCAAAAAGGTGGATTCTGGAAACAGTGGACATTCGTTTTTGGAACGTTTATTTGGTTCTGCAATTGGCTCAGTTGCAACAAGATTCCCGGAAAACACTATACTAAATATGAAAAGTTTATTGGGTGTTTCAATTGATGACGAAACTGCTATAGATAAATATTTGAGTAAACATAGTGGAGTTCAAATCAAACCATCAATTTGGGATTCTGTCGCTTTTTCAGTCTATGATGAAGTTTATCCAGTTGAAGAACTGATTGCTATGAACATTCAAGAGATTGTGAATAGATCAAATAAACTGTTGGACTCCAATGATGAGCTAAATACTGAAAAAGTTACAGCTCTATCCATTTCAGTACCAGAATTTACTGGGTTTCCTAGTAGAACTGCATTATTGAAAGCAGGAGAGATGACTTCAGACAATTTACCAACTTATTTAGTCACTGATGGTTTAGCTGTTGCCATTAATTTTGCATTAAAAAACAGAAACTTTTCTGAAGATAAAAAAGTTTATTACATGATATATGATATGGGTGCTAGTAGTACCCAAGCGACTATTTTTTCCATTCTAAAGTCATCTAATACTACTGACCCGTTAAATATCGAAATTGGTGGATACGGTTATGATAGTGATTTGGGTGGCTCAAATTTTAACTTGGCCTTGGCAAACCTCATCAAAGAGAAGTTTTTGGAGCAACATCCTGCAATTAAGGAAGCCGAACTATTGCAGAACGAGAAAGCAATGGCTAAAATTTTCCAATCCACAGAAAAAGCTAAACTAGTTTTAAGTGCAAATATGGAAACCACAGTGAGTATCGAAAGCATTATAAATGATATTGATTTCCGAGTTGCTATAACCAGATCTGAATTTGAAGATGCTATTGAAATGTTTACTTCAAAATCAATAGATCCAATTAAACAAGCTATTGAAAATCAAGTTTGGGAGAAAAATATCAAAATTACTGACCTTGTTGGTATAATTTTAGTTGGTGGTTCCCAAAGAGTGCCTATAATACAAAAGCAATTGACTAAATTTGTTGGTGAAGAGAAGTTGTTACGCAATGTCAACGCCGATGAATCGGCCACAAATGGTGTTACAATTCGTGGTGTTAAGTTATCAAATTCCTTCAGAACAAAGCCATTGAATATAATTGAACGTTCTTTTATAGATTTTGGTATACAAATGCCAACTTCCGAAAAAATAGATAGTATTTTTGAGAAAGGTACACAATTTCCTCTTAAAGAGTCTTTTATATTACAAACTTTTGAGGAGTTACCAGAGTCATACGATGTTAAACTATTTGAAGGTGACCTAAATTTCAAGAATGTCACACTTGATTTGAGCGACATTATTAAAAAGAGAAACTTAGATGAATGTATCAATGGATTTGCATTGAATGCCACAGCTTCTTTATCAGAGGGTAGAATTTTTGATATTGATCAAATAAACATTATCTGCTTGAAAAACCAATTAGAATATAGCGATTCAGGTAAGTATGCGGAAAACATTGTTTTAAAACCTTCTTCATTGTTTTCGCATGACACAGAAAATGAAATTTTTGCAGTATCTAGTATCGATAGTACTTTTAAGTTTCAGAAACTGGATAAAAAAGTAGTGAAAACTTTAAGAAAACGTATAATACATTTGAACCAGAAAGACAATGATAGATTTGAGTTATATGAAATAAAAAACGTTTTTGAGGGGCTTTTATATAGCACGTCCAGCTTTCTTAAAGAAGTTACTAATCAAAAAGCAAAAGAATTGATAGAATATAATGCCTTAAATGAATTATTACCAGAGTATTTTGAGTGGTTTGAAAATGAACAGGAGAATGTAACCAAAGAAAGCATTCTTGAAAAGGCTGTAAAGCTTGAGGATTTGAAAGAAAAGGTTCAATTTTTTGAGATGACGCTTAATGAAAAACTGGATAAGGAAGAGTTTACTATTATGTCAGAAAAATCAGATAAATTGTTGTCTCTAATGCAGAAATATAATGATGCCATGCAATCATTTATTGAAGAAACCAGAGAAAATATAAAGGAGAAAGATATTGACATTGATTTGATTATTCAGAACATACGCCTACCATCCAAGTTAGCTCAATCAAAAAATGTGTTTGACGAGGCTCTATTGGTTTATAAAGATAATGTTTATTTTATAAATTATTTGTTGGATGGAGATGCAATTAATTACTTTTCAAGGGAAAAGTTGTTTCAATTTGCATTATCTTTTGAAGAATCCCATATGCAAGTTGAAGATTTGATGGAAGTTTTTGTTGCAGACTATGATTATAGAATTCGTGAAATAAAATCTACCGTGCAGAGAAAATTAAAGTCATTAGAACGTAAAGCCCAAAGGCAAAGTTTGAAGGATAAAAGAAATAAAGAAAAACAATATAATAGCACGATATCTGTTGTTGATGAAAAAGTAACAAAAAAGCTGTCAGCAACATCGAGATTAACAGACACCACATCGTTGACAAGTTCTATATCTAGTTACGTGACAAATAATGGCCAAAATAAAACTATTGAAAAAGTTACTCACGACGAGTTATAAGACTGCATCATACATGTTGATAGTTATTCCATATATTGTATAAGTTTTTTTCTTCTTCAAATTTATATTAAAGAATGTTGTCAAAAAAATAAATGTCTTATATTTTCAGATCTAAAAAGTTTTTTAATTAAATTATATATATAATTGTATATGTATAAGTATGCTAGTTATTATTAACACGAGCGTTAGTCGGATAACCTTTTAAATGAGAATGGCTCATATGCATAACCTTCACCTTCAAAAAATTTAGACATTGCCTCGACCCAATGTAAACGTAAAGAATGTAACATCGCAGATGTACCTTCCATTAGAACTAGAATACAAACAGTCAAAACGAACCACATTCCAAAGAGTATCACTACTTTCGTAACTGATAAAAATGAACCAGAATTGGAAGATGAGAAAGCATTAGCTATTGTCATATCCCACAATACGCTTGATAATTGCGCATGAGCTAAAGACAAAGCCCATAATCTTAGATAAGATGCTGTGTGTGAAATACAATTCAAACAGAATTCGATTGTATGGATAACCTGATGAATCATAATATCACCAAAATTGAATTCAGATTTTTCTTCATCATTTGGATCTGTTATGACTACTTCCTCTTCATTCAAGACTGTGTCTGCTTCAAATAATGATTCGTTGTATCTTTGATCTTGTATATTTTGATAACCTTGACTTGTAGCTAACTCATGTTGCTTTTTCAGCGTTAAAGGTTTATATAACAACAACCAAGGTACACAAATCAATGCCGCAATTAACAAAACTATTTGAACAAACGCTTGTCCTGAATAGAGGTGTTCTTCAATTTTACCAGGAGCTAAAAACATATTGATTAACATATTCAATAATCCTGGTGCAGGTTTGTTATCTTTTATCCAATCTTTTGACCATTTGTAGATGATAGTAATTGATAAATAACCAAAAATAGACTGCATGAAAATTAGACCAGGAATAAAGTTACCAATGATATCGACTTTTGATCCTTTAAATTTAAAATTGACATACGAAAACATATATGAATAAGTCATATGGATGAAACCCATTAAAATTGATAATTTCATTTTATAAGAGTTCGTGAATAATAATGCATTATCACTACCATGCCAATTATAATCAATACCAAATTTGTAAACTCCAACTTTAGTTGCCTCAATTAGTTCACCTTTTTTAAAGGTCGACGGCCATTCCCAACCAGATTTGAATAGAGTCATTGGCTTTGAAAAAATATCATTGTACATCAGACCTGTATAAACCGAAAATGCACCCATTAAGCAAATGACATATCTACCTGTATATGCCATATCTAGTATTTCATCTCGTCTCATATTATCAAATTTGGTTTCATTGAAAATGAAATACAATGATATCAAAAATAGAATAAAACCATGACCCAAATCACCAAACATAATTGCAAACATAAATGGGAAAGTAACAATAGTAGCCAGACCTGGATTGATTTCTTGATACGATGCAATACCGTAGGCATCCACGATTGATTGAAATGCCCCCGTGAATTTATTAACACGGTGATACGTTGGTGGGGATTTGTTTGTTTTGATAATATTGATTACAGGGGTGTATTCTGAACCGACAGATTCGCTATGTTCTTTTAATGAATTAGATACCAAAGTTGTTTCACTTGCGGGAATCCAACCTTCTGCTAACAATGCGTGTGATTCAGGTCTGAATAAATTTAAGGTTGCATAAATATATTTTTCTCTTTTTATCAATGCCGACCAAATAGGAAGTTGATCATTAATTACCAACAGTTCGGTATGTAAGGATTGTTCGGTTGCATTTGCAATTTGATGCAATTCATCAATCTTGTCATTTAATTCTTGAATTTTTGCGTGTGATCTGAAATCATCCATCGGATATATATTACCATCTAATGATTCAATGATCCTATTGATTTTTTTTATTAAAGATTCACCATGTGTGAATACAATGAAACAATCTTTTTCAACCTTTTCTTCTTCCTTGATACTGCTGACACTTGAATTAGAGTCTTCAATTGGAAAATTTTGAAAGAATAAGTTACCTCTTGTTAAACGCCATAGAATTTTATTTAAGACGTCAACTTTATCTCTATTGATTGCACCAACTATCATAAATTGATTATGAAATCCATTTTGAAAAAAATGGAACTCATCATCGCCTCCATTTGATCCATTCTCTAAATCGTCTATATCAAAGTTCAATTCTTCATTATTATTAATATTATTAGTGTCAGCAACATTTGAATTATCTAAATCGAAAGAGTATGCATCACTTAAAGTTTCACTTATATTGTCTAAATGTAACAAACCATCACCATTTGTTGTTCTTCTATCACGAGAAAGTCTACCTGGTAATCCTTGATTAAATTCCAAAAATCTACCACATTGGAAAACAACTTGCCTTTTCTCTACCAAAGAGGCTAACTTTGTCTTTAAATTCAACAGTGAATCATTCAATTGCTTCAATCTTGACTCAAACCCGACAATGTCATCTAATATTTCGTTCACTTCATTAATGGAATTTAGACTCAAAGTGGAAATAATTTGAGCCGTCGACTTAGGTTCAATTAAATTGCCATCTTGGTCGACATGTAAAGTATAATTCCACATAGCACTTGTATGCTGTTCAGACACAACAGTCATGAAATCCAGTAATCTTTCAACTTCGTTCAACTTTCTCAATTGACCCATATAATTTCTCTGGAAAGTAGAAACATCAGAATTCAAATCTCTAAACATAATATTACCGAGATTACCTAACATCGACACAATCTCTCTTGATATTTCCAACGGAATGTATAATTGCACATATACCATACTAGCAGACCGAAAGATGGCTTCTTCTTGTTGAATAGAAAACATCATCTTCCCCCGATTCAAAAGATCTATTTTAGGAAATGACTTTAAAAATATCAAATTGACAGCTCCTAAGCACTGACTTCTTACAAAATCTAATTCACCCCCAAATTATATATATATATCTATATATATATATGACAGTGTTAATTGAGCCTTGAAAAAAATACCAAAAGCATAGACCAAAAAAAAAAACAAAAACGAATGAATCTTCACAACAGTCTCTTAAATGGCTAGTAACGTCTAGATTTGTAATTACCTAGTTGCTTATCAGACAAAACACCTTCACAACAAGTAGACTTTGTTGTAAATAGCCATGTTTTTATAAAATCCACCTTCAAACTTGACTGAAGTTTTTAGCTTTTTGGCTATTTGTCTTTTTTCAATATTGGTGTAAAAGCACAAATGCGGGTAATGTCTGAAAATTTTTCAGAAACAAAAAATTTGCGATGAGATGAGATGAGATGGAAACAAGAATCACTTATTATTTTAGAGATGTTTTAGCTGTATTGAAGGTTTCAGAAGTTGCGGTTGTTTGAAGTATATATTTGATGGTACTGTGTGCGTTGCTGTGTTGTTGAATTGAAAGTACATTATTGTCCAAGTTAAGAATCACAAGGCTTGTGTTAGTTGCTGCTGTTTGTTTTCAAGAAAAAAAGATCCAGTTTTATTGACTAGGGAACGCAGATTGAGATATACGACATCGGACGATCTTTAAATATTGACAATGGTTGATAAGGTTGCAAAGAAAAGTTCTAGGAAGCGTTCTGTTCCAGTTGACGAAGAGCAGGATGATTTATTGATCTCTGGTACTATCGACATCGATGCCAGTGATGATGATGAATTTGCTTCTGCTCAAGAGAACGAAAATGAAAATGGGGTTGAGTTTGAAGAGGAAGAGATGTCTGGTATTGACGCTAAAAGAGGGTCTGGCTCCAGCTCTGGCTCTGGCTCTGACTCCGACTCTGATGCTGAGTTCAATAAGATATTGGCTGAAGACGAAGGTGAAAATGATGAAGAGTACAATACTTCAGATTATTCTGAAGATGACACAGGTTCGATGGTTGATAAACTATCCGGTATTAAATTAGAAAATATTGCTGATATGTCGAAAATCATTTCAAAATATTCAGACGGTTCTGTTAGAGTTATCAAACCAGAAATCAACCCAGTATATGACAGTGATGACAGTGACGTGGAAACAAAAAATACAATTGGTAACATTCCATTATCCGCATATGATGAAATGCCACACATTGGTTACGATATAAATGGTAAAAGAATCATGAGACCAGCAAAGGGTTCTGCTTTAGATCAGTTACTGGATGAAATAGAATTGCCAGAAGGTTGGACTGGTTTGTTGGATCAAGAATCCGGTTCAAGTTTGAACCTATCTCAAGAAGAATTAGAGCTAATTTCTAAAATTCAAAGAAATCAAAATACTGATGAGAGTACTAACCCATATGAACCGCTAATTGATTGGTTTACAAGACATGAAGAAGTGATGCCTGTTACTGCAATCCCTGAACCAAAGAGAAGATTTGTTCCTTCTAAACATGAAGCAAAGAGAGTTATGAAAATTGTCAGAGCTATCAGAGAAGGCCGTATCATTCCTCCAAAAAAATTGAAAGAAATTAGAGCTGCTGAAGAACAAGAAGAACATAATTTCGATTTATGGGGTGATGCTGAAGAGATTCCAGAGCATGTTATGAACTTAAGAGCTCCAAAATTACCACCACCAACTAATGACGAAAGTTATAATCCACCTGAAGAGTATCTATTGACTAAAGAAGAACAAGAAGAGTGGGAAAATTTGGAATATAGTGAAAAAGAAAAAAAGTATTTACCACAAAAATACACAGCATTAAGGAAAGTTCCTGGTTATACAGAATCCATTAGAGAAAGATTTGAAAGATCTTTAGATTTATATTTAGCTCCTCGTGTTCGTAAAAATAAGTTAAACATTGACCCAGATTCTTTGATTCCAGAATTACCTTCTCCAAAAGATTTGAGACCTTTTCCAATTCGTTCTTCTACAACATATTTAGGTCATGAAGGCAGAATTAGAACAATGTCAATTGATCCATCTGGATTGTGGTTAGCCACAGGTTCCGATGATGGTACTGTTAGAATTTGGGAAATTTTAACCGGTAGAGAAGTTTACAAAGTTACTTTAGTTGATATTAAAGAGAACTCAGATGATCATATTGAATGTTTAGAATGGAACCCAGATAAAGAAACAGGTATACTGGCCGTTGCTGTTGGTGATTACATTTATTTAATTGTTCCACCAATTTTTGGTTTTGAAATAGAAAATCATGGTAAAACAAAAATCGAATATGGTTTTGGTTATGACAATTTTGGTAATGTTAAAAAATCAGGTATTAATGTTGAAGAAGAAGAAGATGTTGAAGATGGTGCCGCGGTTAAAAAAATTGTTGCTCAATGGAATAAACCATCTGAGAAACAGTTAACTCAAGATATAGCTATCGTGATCACATGTAAAAAGCCTGTCAAAAAGCTATCATGGCACAGAAAAGGTGACTATTTCGTCACAGTTCAACCAGATTCTTCAAATACATCTGTTTTGATCCATCAATTATCCAAGCATTTGACTCAATCTCCATTCAGAAAGTCAAAAGGTATCATTGTTGATGCTAAATTCCATCCTTTCAAACCTCAACTATTTGTATGTTCTCAAAGATACGTTAGAATTTACGATTTATCCCAACAACTTTTGGTCAAAAAATTATTACCTGGTGCTCGTTGGTTATCTAAGATTGATATTCACCCAAGAGGTGATAACTTAATTGCATCCTCATATGATAAAAGAGTTTTGTGGCATGATTTAGATTTAGCTAGTACACCATACAAAACTTTGAGATTTCACGACAAAGCTGTTAGATCTGTTAACTTTCATAAAAGATTACCATTATTCAGTTCAGCTTCTGACGATGGTTCTATTCATATTTTCCACGCCACTGTTTACGACGACATGATGAAGAACCCATTAATTGTTCCATTGAAGAAATTGACAGGTCATAAAATCACAAATAGTTTAGGTGTATTAGATACCATATGGCATCCAAGAGAAGCTTGGATCTTCTCAGCAGGTGCAGACCATACTGCTCGTCTATGGACAACTTGATTGATATAAAACAAAAACAAAAAATTTATAAGAGATTGAAATAAATTTCATTCACTATTTTCATTTGACAATGCCCATTTTTATCCATGCTTGGCAATTTACAACATCAAAAAAAAAAATTTTTTTTTAACCAAAATTCATTATATTTTATAAATAAGCTCAATATGATATAAGAGTATCAACGACCTTTCATTCATCAATAATAGAAATTTCTCAAATGACTTATCTTTTTATCTCATGTATAATTAATGTATAATAGTAGCACATTTAAAGTTAATTAATAAAACTTTTTTATTCCGAAACCCGTTTAGATTCATCAGAGACGTCCATGCCAAAAGCTATCTTTCGTTAGTAACCAATACATAATACTCAATGTAAACTCTCAATGGTTAGTTGTCTTGGACAATAATTCAATTGAGTGTGTCATTGGAGTTTGAAGAGCTTAGAGGTTCAAAAATGTGACATTAGTGCATGTTCGTTGAAAATGATCAACATTTGATCTCTTCCACCAATTTTTCAATTATACAAGAAGTAAAATACAATGTAATTTTGAAGGCCCAACTAATTATTGATCAATCTGTAAAAAGATGAACTGTTGTTTTTGGTTTTCGCATTCTCATTGAACATCAATTATACTATTTTGGTTTGATTTTGGATAGATTAGGTGTTTAGAAAACATCAATAGTTTAAAATCAGTTGAAGCTCTAATACGAAAAGCAAAAAGAACTTGCTACAAGAAAACGAAAAGAGAGTAATTTGATTCAACACAGAATAAGGTAACTAGTTATGTTTGGGTCAACGTCAAACGCTTTTGGCACGGCAAATAAACCTTTTGGTGCTGCTTCTCCGTTTGGTTCAGCTCAACCAAATAATTCGAGTCCATTTGGTATGAACAACACCACTAATGCTAATAACAATCAGCAAACAACTTCTTTTGGCTCTAATACTGGAGGTGCGTTTGGTACTAGTACTAATGCTTTTGGTTCGAGTAGTTTTGGAAATACAGGAAATACGAATAATACTTCAGGCGGTATTTTTGGTATGAACAATGCTAATAACAATACCAATAACGCTTCTTTGACAAATTCTCCATTTGGTCAAAATAATAATACCGCCAGTGGCTCCTTATTTGGAAACAATCCATTAACAGCAGGTTCCAACAATAGTTCCTTTGGTGGTAATTCAGGTACGGGAATTAAACCGTTCACTGAATTTCAGGAAAAGGATAACACCACAGGTACTATGAATCATTTTCAAAGTATTACATGCATGCCTGAATATAGAAATTTTTCTTTTGAAGAGTTAAGATTTCAAGATTATCAAGCAAATAGGAAGTTCCCAAATGCTCCAGGTTCAGTTGGTTCTCAGTTCTCCAATACTACTTCAAACAATGCGTTTGGTACAAGTTTGAATAATAATCAAAATAATAATGCTGATGGTTTATTTGGACAAACTAATACGAACCAAAATACTTTATTTGGGTCCGCAAACTCAAATAATACATTTGGTTCCAATTTTGGAAACACAGCCAACTCTCCTTTTGGGGCCAATAAGCCTGCAACAGGAGGTCTTTTTGGCCAAAACAATAACAATCAACCTAATAATACAGGTGGTTTGTTTGGTCAAAATAATAGCAATCCAGCTAATAATACTGGTGGTTTGTTTGGCCAAAATAATAACAATCAAACTAATACTACCGGTGGATTGTTTGGTCAAAATACCAATAATAATCAATCAAACACTTCTGGTGGTTTATTTGGTCAGAATAATAATCAACAGCAGCAATCAGGTGGCTTGTTTGGTTCCAACCAAACTACTTCAGCAGGTGGATTATTTGGTCAAAACAATAGCACCTTTGGCCAGAATAATAATACGAGCACCCAAGCTGGAGGATTATTTGGTATGAATAATAATACACAAAACACTAACGCAGCGGGGTTATTCGGTCAAAACAACAGCAATAATAATCAACAAGCAGGTGGCTTGTTTGGTGCAAAACCTTCTGCTCCTTCTGGTGGTTTGTTTGGCCAACAAGCAGGTGGTCTATTTGGCCAAAACAACAATAATCAATCCTCCACTACTAATGGTTTGTTTGGACAAAACAATAATGCTCAAAAGAATACTTCTGGTGGCTTGTTCGGACAAAATAACAACACCAACCAAACTAATAGTTCTGGAGGATTATTTGGTCAAAATAATAACAATCAACAGCAATCTGGAGGTTTGTTTGGTGCAAAACCTGTAACTTCTACTGGTGGTTTGTTTGGCCAGTCTAATGCTCAACAACCTGCGGGTGGTTTATTTGGTCAAAACAGTACCAACAATACAACACAACAGCAGCAGCAAAGTGGCGGCTTGTTTGGCTCAAAACCAGCAGCCCCAACTGGCGGTTTGTTTGGAAACAACACAACTAATTCTGCTGGATCCTTGTTTGGTTCTGGCAGCAACAATGGAACCAATAATACTTCCAATGGCTCCACAGGTCTTTTTGGAAATTCAACTACAAATAATGCTTTGGGCGGTGGAGGTTTGTTTGGCAACAAACCTCAAACAGCAGGTGCAACTTCTGGTGGCTTATTCAATCCGTCCAATTCTTTAACAGGAGGAGCGACGAGTGGCTTAATGCAAAATAAACCCGCATTGACACTAGGTAATGCGCCTGCTGGAGGGCTATTTGGAAACAAAAATAGCACTAATGCTTCTGCTGGCTTTAACAATAACATTTCAAACCAATTAAATTTACAACAGCAGCAACAACAACAACAGCAATTACAGCAAAGTATTGTAAATCAGAATCCATATGGTACTAATGAATTGTTCACAAGAATAACAATGCCTTATTCGATTACTCAACCCGAAAAGGCAACTGCTGAGATTATAAAGACCTCTACAAAGAATACTTTTAATAGAGATATTAGCAAGATTCAACCTCGGCCACTATTCCATGTCCATTCGTCCGTTGCGCAACCAATAGTACCTTCTCGGATCCATGGACCAACAACTGCATTGTTTAAAACTAATGAAAGCAAAGAATTGGCATTTCTTAAGAAAGCAGATAATTTTGAACTGAACGAGGCTATTATAAGAGCTAGTGATTTAATAAATCCTTCAAGTAAAACATCATTCAAATCATTAGTAATCCAGAAGAATAAACAAGAGTTGATAGAAGATAATAACAGTGATCTTGAAATTATTTCATTTAGTAAGGGATCGAATAGCTCTGGAAAGGATTCAAGTTCTAGCACTGAGTCATTATTTGACACAGTTCAAGAGACTCCAGTAGGTAGAGATTTATTGAATAATGTTACTGAAAAGGCTGAGAAAGAATCCCAATCAGGTTTGAAAAATCCAACTTTATCAAAAAATGGTAAAGATAACACAGAAAACGATAAATCTGTCGCTACACTTTCTTATGTCGATGATAATTATTATATATCACCATCATTGGAAACTCTTTCAAGTTATTCTCTTTTAAAATTACGTGAAGTTCCTAACCTGGTTATCGGTCATAAGCAATACGGAGTAGTTAAGTTTTTGCAACCTGTTGACTTATCATCGATTCCTTTAGGGTTGTTATGTGGACAAATTGTCAAATTCACTCCTAGAAGCTGTATAGTCGAAGTCCAAGATGACGTGAGTGGAAAATTAAGTAAATGCTTGAACGTTCACGCTAGAATCACATTGTATAATTGTTTCCCACTCGATAAAGCCACTAGAAAACCAATAACAGATGTGAATCATGAATTGGTTAAGAAACAAATTAATAAGTTTAAGCAGTTACCGGGTGCTAACTTTGAAAGTTACGATTCAGAATCCGGAACATTAACGTTTTTTGTCAAAGAAGTGTGTGCATAATTGAAGTCTGTTTTTGTACGTTTAGAATAAAATTTAGTCATATTTTATATAAAACAGAAGAAGTTCTTCTCGAAATTGTTTAAAGTTTTTGTAATAAATAAATAGCATTAGAAAATACTTAAGCAATGAGAATTTTGATCATTAACAAATAAAAAGAAGAGATGTTGGTACAAAAAATATTAAATGCCATCTCCTAGAATCGAACCAGGGTTTCATCGGCCACAACGATGTGTACTAACCACTATACTAAGATGGCTTAAAATTTAACAAAAACTTATAAATGGAAAGCATATATTATTGCTTAAATGTTTAAACTTATATAAGCACATAATTTATGAGAGTTGTATAATGATGCAGATTTAATTACAGACTATTGTGCAAAATTTAAATGTATTATATAAACAGAAAGTTGGATCTAGCATTTTTTTTCACCCAATTCCAAGACGCCAAGTAATTTGTTTCTTCTATGTGAAACATTATAGGAGTGTTACTACTAATCCGTGATATACGTTCATTAGTTGTTGTCATCAAAGCTTGGCCATTCAAAATGTGTTGAAACAATGATGGCTCAACTCCAACCACTGCAAACTTTTAAGCAGCAATTCTCTTAAGGACTTGATGGAAAATTAGGGTGGATTACTCAAATATCGAAGTACACATAATTATGGTATTATATTGGTCAATTTTACATTGATAATTCACAACAAAGTATCTTTTCCAATTCTTTCAGTCTTAGTGATGAAAAAATTTGCAGACAGCACTTTAACTAAACATTATAGAAAAGACATGATAACGGTATTGTCGGTCATGATCAGCAACGTTGGCACCTTGAACTCATAATACAACACAAAAACGTTACTCTACAAGAAAAGCTGAAAGAGAAAAGCAGTGTTGATGCTTTTAAACAAAATAAAAAGATTATATAATTTTTATCCAAATATTATACGAGAAACATATAGGTAAGCAATCATAAAACGTTCAAAAATGTTAAATTAATATATATATATATACAATACAAATGAAAAGAAAATAGTTCGACTATTAAAATAACAGATACAGAATTGAAGATTACTAGTAATGATTTTGTTGAGCCTCTTGGAAATACTGTTGGTACACAGCATTTTGTTCTTGATTCATATATTGACCTGGGCGAGGTACTTGTGGTTGCAGTTGTTGTCGTTGATTTGGTTGTGGCATGTGCTGCTGTTGTTGGAACTGGTCTTGAGGCATTGGTAATCTATTTTGATGTTGGTTTGTGGGGTCATTTTTTCCCGAAAGGAGGTTTTGATTTTTATTCTGATCTTGTAACTGTTGCTGTTGTTGCTGCTGTTGCTGCTGTTGTTGTATGTTGTTATTCTGTTCATTTTGCTGATCATTTTCCTGTTCATACTCTTCTTCTTCATCAGGAGCATTCAAACAAGCTTGAATCAAATTTCTACCTTCTTGCTGAGTAACAATTGGTTCGAACTTTGGCGTACTGAAAGTATAAACCAAACCGGTTTCAGATACAACCAGCAGCAACACTTGAGTACCTGTCAAAACTGACAGTTCGAATGCTTTTTTCATTATACCATGTTTTCTTTTCGAGAAAGTGACATGACGTCTTGTTTTGTTTTCAATGAACTTGATTTCGATTTTTCTTCTTTCCTTTTGATTTTTCTTAGAGTCATCGTCATCTAGATGGGAATCGTCGTTAGCAGCAGGATCTTGGACGATCTCGTTCAACTTATCAGTCTTGGCGTCTTCCATAGCTGAGAGAGACAGGGCAGATCGAGAAATAGGCAGACAGATAGCAGGGTTTTGTGTGCTTTTTTTTTTTCCAATGGGATAAATGAGGGAAGGAAAAAAGCCAAAAAGCAGAAAGCCAAAAACGAAAACTCAGAATCTGAAATAGAAACTAGGCAACTATCTTAAAATGGTAATAACTGAAAACAGAAAATCAGAATACGACCACACCGACACAGATTGATACAAACGTAAAGAACAATTACTGAAATGGATCAAACCATTGGCATCAACAACCACCAACCTCCAAACGTGTAAACACACAAACACACAAACATACAAACATATCAGCATCTCGACATATCAACATCTCAACATCTCAACATAGATAGTAGTGAAACTTTCTTATAATTCTACTCAATTGAGAAGATGAGTTAATTAAAGCCCAAAAAATACGGGAAAAACAACGCAGTGGTTGCTCAGACCGGAGCTCCGCCGTGGCGCTACCACGACGAGCCGTGGGGCCGGGACAACGCGGAAACGCGTCACTGTGCACGGCGGGCGTGTGGCCGGGTGGCCGCGGTAGGGCTCGACGGTAGGGCTTGGCGGTAGGGCTTGCGCAAGTAGGGCGCTGGTCATGTGACCAGCAGTTCCCGGGTGGGTGGGTGTACCCTTTAAAACCCCGAAATCGGAAAGGCCGTTTTGGGTTTTTTGCAGAGCAGAGCGTCCGTCGACGGAGCTCGTCATCGAAACCTTTGACGACAGGATGGCGACGACCAGGCTCACAAGACCAGGCTCACGATTTAAGGTAAATTAGTTGACGAGCGAGTGAATGACTGTTGGCTGGTCCTTGCTGCAGGTCTGGTCGGTGGCGGCCTGGCGAAAGTTCAAGCGTATATAAAGGCAATTGGAATTAGATGAAAACTGCATTTAGATTGATCTTTTTGATTGATCTTTTTTTCGTTGGGTTGGCACTTTCGCCATACTTAGCTACGTATTCTGCTACATAAACACACCTACACATTCTCTCCGTTCCACAATGAACACAAGCAAGCTTCTATACAATTTGAAAAACATTCATCCAAACAGAACCACTATGGTCTATTTGCTAACTGGTGCAACCGGGTTGTCGGTGGCATTGGCTGCTTATCTGACCAAGAACAATGAAATCAAGCACATCTATCATTACGATAGAAACATACCAAAAAACTAGTGCTGCCGCTGGCTTATTTCATTTGCTTGATATTTTTATTTAGTTCGTTTAATTCAATCAATAACTTTTCATATTCAGCCGATTTTTTATCTTTCTTCTGTTGCCCTCTAATTAGTTCCTCGTATTTAATTAATCTTCTAATGATTGTCATCAATGTCATGATACACACTGCGAAGTATAATATAAATCCAGAAATGTAAACATTTCTTTGATTGTATGCCCTGGTGGCCAATATTTGAATGGGCGTGATATTTGAATCGTTGCCATTGTAATTGTTGATTGTTTTCACATGAAAGTTTGATCTCTTGACAGAATCAACAAATAGTAAACCCACCAGTACACTTATCATCATCAAGACTGTTTTGAACGTTGAGTTGGTTGTCAATTGATCATAATTATTGAAGATTACTTTTCTTATTCTGTAATTTAAAGGTAATGAAATTATAAATAATGAAACCATTTCAATGGTCAACATGCCGAATAATAAACTAAAATAGACTCCCATCTCTTGGTAAATTTTGGATACTATATATATATTTATATATGTGACTCTTTGCTCTACTATATTATCTTCTCAATGTTCAATTTGCTTCACTAGAATACCAAATTATAATCGATATTCTTGTCTTTGTCTACCGGTCATGTAAATAACCAAACTGCTTTGAATTGTAATTAATCTTATTGTTACATTTATTTGTTTTATCCTTTATATATAGTGAATTCCTAAAAAATATTCAGTATTAAAAATTTTTTATGAAACAACGAAATTTTATGAAAAATTTAACAAATCATTTCAAAGTTCATTGATTTTAACTGTTGATAGTATTGGTTTGAACAGATAAATCAAAATTGTTTTTTATCAATTATAATATAAAATAGATGCAATTTTTTATTGTGATGATGTTGAATATTTCGTAAGAATCTTGGATATATATAGGGAAAAGGGCCAATCATAGTGGGATTCTGGCAACATGTCATATTATAATAGATATAAAAATAAGAAAAGGTTCAACAACAACAATAATAATAACAATAATAATAATAACGGTAATGGTAATGGAAATGGTCAGAATTCAAATGGTACTGGTGAAGATGGTCAAATGCAAGCTGGTTTAAGTGTTCCTGATGCGATTTTCGATATTGGTAAGAATAAGAGAGTCACTGTTAGACAATTCAGAAATATTAATCTGATTGATATTAGAGAATATTATATGGATAATTCGACAAATGAAATGAGACCTGGTAAAAAAGGTATTTCGTTGACTGAAGATTTATATGATGAATTTTTGAAACATAGATTGAATATTGACGAAGCTTTGAGAAGATTGGGTTCCAAAAGACCAAGAACTAAAACTATAATCTTATCTTCAGATGATGAGGATGATTATATTGATAACAAAGAAAAAGATTTGAAGAAGAAAAAGAAAGACGATAATTCTGATGACTCTAAGATCAAATTAGAAGATACTGATAAAGAAAAAGAGAAAGAAAATAGCAGTGATGATCAAAAGGGGAAAAAGAGAAAGAAAGGTGACAAAAAGAATCCTGCTGAACCATCTTTATTAATTACTGAAGAGAAAAAACATTTGGAAGAAAGAGAAGCAAATGCTGTTCTAGTGGTTCCTAGTTTAGCAAATAGTTCCAAAGCAGTTCAAGAACTTGAAACAAATAACAATCAAGAACCAACCGTTATTCTTGAAGACACTAAAGAAATTGATGATTCAAAAGTGGAAGAAAAACAAGATACTGTTGAAACCATCATTCCAACAAATACAAATGATTCAAGTGATGAAGATTTTGCTAAACATTTAGATGATGAGATGACTAAAGTTGCTGATGAAGAAAGCGAAGAAGAATAGTCATTCAAAATCAAACTAACATACATTTTCTAAGAAAAAAGAAGCAATCATCCCATCAAATTCTTACATACACATATGTATTTATCATAATATATCTTTAATAACAAAGCATCTCTATACTATTAAGTCTTATGAAAAAAAATTAGATCATGTCCATATGTTTTGTCATTTTACTCATTTCCAAGATTGAAATTTCAGACAATTCAAAATACAAAAACACTCTGAATTACATATATGCATACTTATATATCTAGTTGTTAAAATAAGATAAACACTAACCTATTCATCCATAATTAACAAATAATATCTTTACCTTTTATGTTGTGTCAAATTGTATGGTTCTCGATGATATTTTTTTTACATCTAAGAAGGACGCTTGGAATCAGTAATTAACTCTTTTCAAAATATTTAAATAAAAACAGATAAATAAATTACAATAACTTTTATTAACCAAAATAATTGTTTCTTATTATACTAGCTTCATATATAGCTGTAATTTGGAAACAGGATAATTAGTGATTGATAGCATTACATTTTTGATTGAATACATTAGTTTTCTTTTTGATCTTTGTTTGTTGTTAATTTCTTTAAGTTCATTTTGACATATTATTAAAATAAGCAAAAAAAATAAAAGAAGTTTATTTAATCATTTACATTTCAGAAATATCAATGTTCAAACGAATGAGATTATTTTAAAAGGTGTGTGTGACTATAATATAATAATCCATATTTTTGTTTTGTTTTTTTGATTTGACATTAATATAAATTTTTATCCTTTTGGTTATACAATTGATTTTACTTAGGTCGCAATAATGACCGATAATTTACATGAAACGTTAATGGAAGACATTAGTAGGGAAGAGTCACCAAATGAGGAAGCAAATGTTGTTCCATCGCTAAGAAAACCACTTTCGACCGTTGAAATAGATGATATGAATCAGTATAATCGTGATAGAATGAATTCTAAAGTATCCCCTTCAAATGATTTTGATCAAACAGATTCCCTTGGTATGTTACACGAAATTATGGACTCGCATAACAACAACACTAATACTGATAATGTTGATGATAATCATGATGATTCAGAATTTAATATAAAATCTTTTTCTCCAAGTGATAAAGATGACTTATTATTGGATCACAGACCAACTTTAGAGGCTATTAAATTAAATAAAAAATCTACTAATGATGTATCCATTGGAAAAAATAGATCGAGAAAAAATTCGTCAGTGAATTTGAAAAATAAAGAAACTATAGATAAATCTTGGCATAATGGAAATTCTCAAGATGAGAAATCAACTAAACCAGAACATTTTGATTTTTCTGATATGACAAGGTTTAAAAATGAGAATTTTCACAATATTAAGAAATTGAAAACAAATTATGAAATACAAAGAAGAAAAACTATAGCAAATGGAGATGTGGTCATCGACGTAGATGCCCTAATGGAAAATGTTAAAGCTGATAAAATTAATAAGAAACATAAAAATGATTCAGCTTTGAGTAACAGCTCTTCAAGCTCTTCAGATAACAAGACTTTAAATTCTAGACCTTCTTCTAGAAGATCCTCTCACTCTTCCTCATTAGATGATGTTTGCTTGGTTCTAGATGCAGAAAGTGAATCAGGTAAAAAGAATTGGCCAGATGTGGAAGTATTAGAGGAATATTCAAAGGAAGAAACGGAAAGATTGAGAAGACAGGCCATAGAGGACGCTGAAGAATTTCATTTTAATTATGATGATGAAGATGATGAGGATGATGAGTATGGAGCTTCTGGTGCAGATGGAATATTTTTTTCTAAACCTATTGTAACCAGTATTGATGTTCCAGAACTTGGAAATAGAAGAGTAAATGAAGCCGATTCCATGAAAAATGGTGGGTTGCGACCAAAAAAATTAGCACCTTGGCATTTAAAACGTGCTGCGATGCTTAATAATAACTATTTGAATAAGAAAAATTACAAAATAAACCAGCAAAGAACTAATTCAGGTTTATCGATAGGTGATCAAGAATCGTTTCCTTCGATTAATGAGGCTGATGATACTGTTCCAATTTTATCAACAGACACTAGAGATACATTTTTAGGTGAGCATAATATACAATATCCACCACATATCATTTCGAACAATCTTGAACATTTTAGATTTACCTATTTTCGAGTGGATCTGGAATCTACTGTTCATTCGCCTACCATTTCAGGTTTACTGCAAGCAGGTCAAAAATTTGAAGATTTATTTGTAAGTTCAGTATATTCTCATGCTAATGATGGTTCAAATAGTGATGCGATTTTCAATGGTAACACTAACACATCTAATTATACTGGCTCTACAAAGCTTAATGGGTCAGCTACAGCAAATACTATTAAATCTAATACATCACATCCTTCTTCTCAAATATACAAAACTACCTCACGCATCTCCAGTACGATCACTGAAGAAACACCAGAAGAAGATGAGGATATAGTTCCATTTTGGCTAGATGTGTTAAATCCAACAGAAGAAGAAATGAAAGTCTTAAGTAAAGCTTTCGGTATACATCCATTAACTACAGAAGATATTTTCCTTGGAGAAGCTCGTGAAAAGGTTGAATTATTCAAAGATTATTATTTGATTTGTTTTAGAAGTTTTGATATAGTTGCAGAAAAGTATACCCGTAGAAAAAAAGAAAAGCAAAATCAAGAATTAAACAATGACAACCTTTCTGAACTGGAAGGTATGTATAAAAATTCTACAAAAGAAAAAACAAGTAGAATCGAAAAATGGATACCTCCCTTCTTACGCCGTCGCAGAAGATCTTCTACTTTCAAGACTGTTTCATCAAGTTCTACAAACTCAAGTCATAGCCGTTCAAGAAGGGAAAGAGAGAAAGAAGAAAAAAAAAAGTATAAAAGAAAATCAGGTGATCGTTCAAAGCCAAGGCATGGTGAATTAGAGCCATTAAACGTTTATATCATTGTTTTTAAGACCGGTGTTTTAACATTTCATTTTGCGCCAACACCACATCCGATAAATGTACGTAGAAGAGCAAGAATTCTTCAAGACTATTTAAATGTGACATCTGATTGGATTGCGTACGCACTAATTGATGATATCACAGATGCTTTTGGTCCTATGATTGAAATGATAGAGGATGAAGTGTATGCAATAGAAGACGCGATCTTAAAAATGAATAGGACAGATGATTCAAGTGATGATAGTTCTAGCGATAGTGATTCCAGTAGCAGCAATAGCAGCAGCAGCGATTCTGAGCGTGATACACTGTTAGGCGACTCCAAAGTGAGACGTAAGGGCGACTATGACTCTATTTTGTTGAATAGAAGAGAACGCAAATTAATGAGAAGAAAGAGCACAATGAGTCGTTTTAGTTCTAATAGCAGTGGTAGTAGTAGTCGCAGTTCTAGGTCATCGAGAACTGCTTCAACTGGATTGTCTTCATTTAATGCGAACATCATCGGCTGGAAAAGAAAAGGTGATATGTTGAGGCGAATCGGTGAATGTCGTAAGCGTGTAATGAGTATAACTAGATTATTAGGATCCAAGGCAGATGTCATAAAAAGTTTCTCCAAAAGATGTAATGAACACTGGGATGTTGCGCCACGTTCAGAAATCGGAATGTATTTGGGAGATATTCAAGATCATATTATCACTATGGTTTCGTCATTGACACACTATGAAAAATTACTAAGTAGATCACATTCGAATTATCTAGCTCAAATCAATATCGATATGACGAAAGTAAATAACGATATGAATGATGTCTTGGGCAAAATAACAATTTTAGGTACAGTTGTTTTACCAATGAATGTTATAACCGGGTTATGGGGTATGAATGTTCTGGTTCCCGGTCAAGAAAACCAATCCTTAGTATGGTTCATGTCTATACTAACATTTTTAATTGTTCTTGCATATTGTGCATACGTTTACACCAAGAAAAGATTTGGATTTTAGAATAAAACCACAATCACAAAAATATATATCTAAGAATAAAATATTTTTTACAAAATTCAGCAACACAAACACATAGATACATAAATACACAAATACACAAATATATCCTTAAATTATTACAACTGTTTTAAACTTTTCTGACTAATTGATGTCGTTCGAACAAGTTGCCAGTCACTTGAAACTTTATAACTTGATAGTTTGGTGTCTTCTGAAATTGGGCTTCTTCTTATTACGGGCCTAAATTTTTGAAATCGTTCCTTGCATTTACGGCCTATTTCTGATTGCGGAAAAATTACTAGCTTTACGATATAGGCAATTTTACGAAAATATACAGTGAAAGAAGAAAGAGAACAACAAGTTTCATAAACTTTTCAATTGTATTAGTAATTCATTTATGTTTTTTACAACTTCAGTATAAGTGCAAATGCTATAAATTAGCGATTATCAATTCAGTTACTTTTTTTTTTATAGGAAAGTTGTGTGTCTATCTGTTGCTTTCAGTGTTCAAGTTTACTATCGAGGACAAAAATTAAGGTTGCCCAACTTCCAATTGCAACGAGAAACTAAACGTTTTTGAGTAACACGTA
Organism: Tetrapisispora arboricola; assembly: GCA_030557565.1. Lineage (NCBI taxonomy): Eukaryota > Fungi > Ascomycota > Saccharomycetes > Saccharomycetales > Saccharomycetaceae > Tetrapisispora > Tetrapisispora arboricola. The sequence goes on along the minus strand of JAKTPK010000192.1, from coordinate 148,420 downwards.
CCAGAGGATGTCAGATATTTTCGAAGCCACTTATGCAATTTCCATGCATTGTCAAAGTTGCGTCAACGAGATTCAAAAATCACTAGATACAATTCCTGGTGAAAAAGAAATTGAGTACAGCATTGAGAAAGACATAATGAAAATCAAGAGTTCGATCCCACCCAGTACAATCATCGACACAGTTTCCAAAGATTGCCAAAAAGATGTGATCATCAGAGGAGCTGGTGAAAGCAACGCTTCTGCAGTGTGTATCTTGGAGAGCAGCGATGGCAGCGGCTCTGTGAAAGGGTTAGTCAGAATGGTTGAAATCAATGATGGAGAGAAGACTTTGTTCGATGTGACGCTTGACGGAGTAGAAAAACCCGGTAAGTATACGCTCCATGTAAACGAAAATGGTGATATTAGCCACGGGATCAAGAGTTGTGGGTCCATCCTATATGATCTGAACAATCCAGTTGCAGTCGGCTCTGGCCATGGCAAGAGCTTTTTCAGTGTCAACGAACTGCCAGTCTGGAAGTTGATTGGGCGTAGTGTCACCGCCACGACCGGCGAGGCCAAGGCAGACGGGCTGGTTGGAGTTGTTGCCAGAAGCGCCGGAATATGGGAGAACGACAAGCAGGTGTGTGCGTGTAGCGGGAAGACCGTGTGGGAAGAAAGAAAAGATGCGTTAGAGCACAACATAATCCATTGAGTCGGGGCGAGAAAGAGGACACCATATTGTAGAATGTGTAGAATGTGTAGTGTGTAGTGTGCAATGTGCAGAATGTATAAAGCAAGTGCTTTCCCAGAACAGACGAATGCGACAACCTCAAAAACGGGGCCGCCGGTGCGTCAGCGCCCACCGGCCCGCAGTTACCCTGCCCGCGCACGCCGCAAAGACGAGCGCAAAGCGTCGTCCCGCACGAAAGGAAAGGGAAGGAAAGTCTTCCCCGCGCGCCCCTGCGGCAGCGCACTGCGCTGCCGCCGCCACACCCAGACACCACCGCGCTTCCTGGCTGCATGTTTTGCCCGCTGCGGGCCGCCCGTGCGGGGGCCCGTCCTGATGTCAACGCTACGCGCGGTGCGGTCAGCGCGCCGCGGTCCGGCGGTGTCGTTTCTTTTTGCGCGCAATGGGAAATTCCAGCGAAGGACCCCGTCCGTGCGGTGCAGAGCGGGCGCAGAAAAGAAGCAAAGCGTCAACAACCGTCGCGAGTTGGTGCGAGTTGTTGCGAGTGGGTGGAACCGCTGGGACAGGCCTGGCTCTGGTGGTTGTGGTGGTTGTGGCAGCTCCAGCGGTGGTGGGTCTCGTGTTGACTAACGAATTGGTTGTGGAGTGCGACCAACTGCAACTGCTTTGCAACTGCAAGGTCGGTCCAGTGGTGGGTTGTGTGTGTTGGACGTTGGAACAGGCTTTCCACCTTCAATTGGGTTTTTGGTATATAATGACAACTTGAATTTTAGGTTTGGCCGACAAGAATTTCAGAGTTCGCAACAGTTTAAAAAAGTTTCAGCGTTTCAGCGTTTCAGAGCTTACGAGTTTACGAGTTTATGAGCTTATATCGGTAACCGCAACTACAATACTCCGACTCTCCACGTCTTCTTTCGTTATGTTTGCTACTGAGTTCGATACGGTGTCCAATGTGGACACCCCATTCTCTTTGAATTTGAAAAATAATACTGGTACCCTCACCGCCAAGAGCTCCACCAACGACTCCTCTCCAGACACCATAGACGTCGCTGTGAAGCCCGCCTCTACAACTGCCACAAGCGCTAACAACAGTTTCAGTAACATAGACCTAAACATGTTCGAGTTAGACACCAAAAACGCTGCTCAACAATTACAACAGCCCCAACTACTATCGCAATCGCTATCGCAATCACAACTACAACCACAACCACAGCCACAGCAGGATTTCAACAACGATGCTCTACTAAATAATTTATTCTCGGAGCTAGACAATACCTCTTCTCAACAATTCACTGCAGACTCGGCTACAAGAAGATTGAGTGAAGTCTTGTCGCCAAATCATCCCAGAGACTTGAAAAGAAACTCTTTTGATTTGAGCAATACTGCTGCAATGTCGCAACTGTTGAATGAATTCAACTTGAATTTCAATTTCAATTCAAATAATCCACAAAACACAAATAATAATTCAAATACAAAAGCAAGAGCTGCTTCTTTTGCAAGCGCTGATCAAAATAACTTTCACGTTAGAAAATCACATTCAAGGAGAAACAATTCAATTTCAACTTTCTTAGATTCCAATAATACAAATTATTTGAATAGACTCGACAATTTATTACATTTTGAAAATGCTATCATCTCGGATGATGAAGATGAAGATGATATGCTGTTAAGATCGCCCAAAAATTCATTGAATGCTTATAACAATGTCAACGAAGCCTCGATGCAACCAAGGTACATAAGTCCCTCTATGATGCTATCAGATAAGGCTTCAAAAGCTGCTATTGTAGCCACTTCTGGCATGGAAATTCTACCACAAGTGGAATTTAGTAACTATAAAAGTACCAGTACAAATGGTGCTGAAAATAGTTTGGATAGTATTGGTTCAGACACAAAGAATTTGACAAAAAATAATAATATGAATTATAATAACAGCAGTATCAATAACAATTATCATCTTCCCTCATCAACAGATTCCAGTGCATTAGAAACTAGTTTGGATGAATTGAGTTTACAATTCGATAATTTTCCAAATGTAATGCAATTTCCCAACCCTATGACGGTCAATAACGATCCAAACATCTATTTAAATCAAAATATAACGACGCCGCCTTCACAAGATACATTAAATGCACAACAACAACAACAACAAGGAAAGAAAACAAAATCCAGATCTCAAAGTGTCTCCACTCATACTCCTGTTTCCAGGAGAAGAAAATCATCATCAGTTAAATCACCTTCTGTTGCCGTCAATGCTGACCCATTGTCAAAAACATTCAAGTGTGATAACTGTGAAAAGGCTTTCAGAAGAAGTGAACACTTGAAAAGACATATAAGATCTGTGCATTCGACTGAAAGACCATTTCCTTGTAATTACTGTGAGAAAAAGTTTAGTAGAAGCGATAACTTATCTCAGCATTTAAAGACCCACAAGAAACATGGTGATTTCTAAACATCGTGATGAAAAATATATGATATCAGGTATATCTATTATAATGAACTATTTTTTTTAATATTTGAATAACTTTTTTTAAATTCAAATATGTCTCAACTCACACCTTTAATTAATTCCTTTCGATACTATAATCAATTCCCCATATATTTGAACGGAGACAAGAACTTTACGAGCTGAAAACATCCACAAATCCAAACCTTCTTCTCAATTTAAATTTATGTTTTGTCGACCTTTTTTTTTTGGCAGAAAAATAAAAAATTATAATTGAAATATAATCAAATTGTTTTTATTTATTAACAATATATTCAATATAAGAATGTAACGTAGTATAGGTATATAACATACTGAAATTTTAAAAGTATTATTTGAATAATAAAATTTTTTATATCAAGTAAGTTAAGAACATTGGGTCTTCTTTAATTAATATATTCATTAAAATACATTTCATTTTTATTTAGAATATCTTAGTACGCTCTAAATGGCGCGTTTTGTATTTAGCTTTAAAATGAATATTTAGGCCATCGAATAAAAAGTTCTAATGTTTGATAATAAAGATGTTTGCTAATAAAGTTAACAAAAGCAGTTTGGCATTAGAATTTGAAGACTGACCCTCTATTGGCCTGCATTGAAAAAAAAACAAAATTTAACAAATTACAATTGGATAGGCCTGCGTATGTCATACCCAACCATACTACGATTGGAAGCACCTGAGAATTATGGTAAAGACAAAACAATTAGAGAAGATCTAACTTCTCCTTTGTCAGCTGGAAGCCAAAGGTCATTGGGTGACTCGATGTTATCTACATCATCTTCAACCTTTAAACCTTCTTATTATTCTATTATAGAGGACAATGACACGTACTTGACTTCGCAAATACTTTCATTGCTATCAGATATCAAGATGGCCTCAAGAAATGATGATGGAGCATTAGTGATAAACGATTACTTGGTTGGTGAACAGATAGGAAGAGGGCAATTTGGGAAAGTTTACAAAGCTTATGATTTAAAGTCTGGAGCCAACGCCTCACTCAAAAAAGTTGTTGCCATGAAGGTTATTTCAAAAAAACCCACCAATAACCAACAATATTCAATGAACCATGTTTTAAGGCAGATAGCTATTTGGAAAAACAAAAATAAACTGGATAAACAACACAAATTAACTCATGACCAAGTAATCACATTAATAAATTTGCATAAAATCAAATACGAGTTATTTGTTCTTTCAAGATTGAATAAATCATCTCATGTCATAAAATTAATAAATTTTTTGGATTCATCAGCATCGAGTAAAATTTGGATTATTAATCAATTTTGTGATTTAGGTGAGTTACAATGGAAAAGAGATACTATAACAACTATATTACCTCAATGGAGACTTTTTCTGTCAAAGAATAACAACAAAAATACAGACGAAACTCTTTTAGAAAATTTTTCTAAGAGATTTTTAATTGATATGACAGCAGGATTGATGTATCTTAAAATAAATGGATGTATCCATAGGGATATTAAACCTGCGAATATTTTACTAGACTCTTCAGAGATGAAATTTAAGATTTCTGATTTTGGTTCCAGCGTAATTGATCCTGAATTTATGTACATTCAAGATGATAAAGATAAAACTTTGTTGAGATGTTTTCAATTGGAGATGAAAAAGATTGTGGGTACGCCAGCATTTATTGCACCTGAGCTATGCAAATGCTATTGTGATGATGATGATGATGATGATGATGATGA
>JAKTPK010000192.1:99924-143522 GCA_030557565.1 Tetrapisispora arboricola | reverse complement strand
TGATGATGATGATGATGATGATGATGATGAAAATAAAATTAAACCTAAAAAGTTGACCTCATTTGAACACTATGGGATAGATATGTGGTCGCTTGGAATTACTTTATACTGTATTATGTATAATGAATTACCATTTTTTGGTGAAAATGAATTTGATACTTATAAAATGATTTCAAAAATGAACTTACAAGAACCACAAGGCGGGAATTGGTTAGATAAACTACTAATTAAACGAATTCTTGTAAAAGATCCAAATCAAAGAATAACGATTGATGAGCTTTTTACCGAATTTGTTAAGTCCAATAATATGGAGAAGGATTTGAATCGTGAGGTAGACAAGAACCGTAATATGGCATTAGTTGTCTCAAGCAATAAAAATTCCTTGAATAACAAGAAAGAAAGCCCAGTTAAATTTGAAAAGAAAAAAGTTAAAGGTTTATTTCAAACAATTTTTAAATATAACTCCAAAAAAAATCAGAATTCGACCAAGAAATTTATAAATGATAATAACGTTTTAAAAGATGAAGCAATGACATTACCAACTCCTCCACAAATATCATTTGATTATCTATCACAGCAAGATCATAGCGAGCTTGTCAATAATTCAAATAAGGAAATGTTAGAGGCTTTGTCGATAAGTTCGTCTAGTAATTCGTCTTTTGGTTCCACTCTAGAAGAACCAGTTGTTTTATCTACCTATAATGATACAGAAACAAAACCACATCAAGAAAACTCCGTTCAAGACCACGAATTTAATAAAGTTAAGATAACTCCAGATAAGGAAGCAGATAATTTTAGATCATCTTCTATGGTTGAACTGACTCCAACCAAAAAACCTCCCAATGACAGTGTTGAGTATTCACCAGGAATAAGGCAAGGACTCGCCATGTTTAATAAGTTTACAAAAAGTATAGAGACTTTACCAACTTCGAATGATGACAATAATAACAATGACAATAATTTAACTGTAAATAGTAACACTTCTTCCAATACAACACTAAAAAATAAAAGAACATTAGCACACTCCAAAAATATCCTCAACTTCAAACAAATTCTAGAGGAGAGTTCTGATGAAAATGCAATTACACTCACATCAATGAACGGAACCTCAAACAAAAAGCAAGAATATAATAAAAGGAATACAGTTGATTCATTTAGAGAATTTGAAAATTATTTCAAATTAATGGAATAAGAACAAGTAAAGTAAAATAATCGAAGCCTTGATTGAATATCAGTGCATAAATCCTGCCACTTAGTTATAACTTCGCAACTTGTTACTAGCCAAACTCATAGAAACATTATAGCGCTGATATGTAATTAACGACTCCATATGTAATAATAGATGTAATAATAATATCTCTCTATCGCAGCTCTTATTTGTTTGTACAAACAACAGCTTCAAATATAGTATTGCTTTCTAATCTTTTTTGCAAACGATCAATTCTTCATTCAATGATTCAAATTACAGTCACTCATGGTAATTACATTGAGCATCTCAACCTTTTCAGTCATTTTATCCATTTTATTTATCGCAAGCATTATAGGACCGACCGATGCAATGAAAATTCCAGAAGTCATTGATATTTCAAATAAATGATAATTAATAATGAAAACACTATTGGATTAACCATGTATATAAATGTTCTGAGCTTGAATAAGATAATCGATAATAAACAAGAAGAAGACAATAAAAAATTAGCTGGTTTTATTAGTCTAATTACTCAAATGAAAATAAATTTACAAATTTGAGTCGAAGTTGAAGAGAATTTTTTATTTTAACACATTTGATACTTACAAATATATATATATAGATATTTGTTAAACTGCAATGAATTTGAGATGGATACTAAAACACTAAAAAAGCTTTGGAGTCACCCAATAACACAATACTTGGCAAGTCAATGGTTTTTCTATTGTTTAGCAATTTTTATTGTTATTGCCAGATTTGCGCCAAACTTTGCAAGAGATGGAGGTTTAATAAAAGGTGAATATAGTATTGGGTATGGAGCGGTTGCATGGATTTTTCTGCAAAGTGGATTAAGTATAAAATCAAAGGTTTTAGGTAAGAATTTGTATAACTGGAGAGCTCATTTAGTAATATTACTAATTAGTTTTTTGGTCACTTCTTCAATAGTATTTGGATTTGCTGCAGCGATAAAATACTCAAACGATCCTCTCATCGATGATTGGGTATTGATTGGACTTATACTAACCTCAACTTGCCCTACCACAGTGGCTTCTAATGTTATAATGACGGCAAATGCAGGTGGTAATGATGTTCTATGTGTATGCGAAGTGTTTATTGGTAATTTACTTGGCGCATTCGTGACTCCAGCTCTGGTGCAACTATACACATCAACATCTTTGTTTGAATACGGTAATCCTGCAAGTGGGGGTGGCATTGCTGCATTGTACAGAAGAGTGATTAAACAGGTCGGTTTATCAGTATTTGTACCATTGTTTGTTGGGCAAGTGATTCAAAACATTTTTCCTAGGTACACGCAATTGTATATCGATTTCTTAAAGAAATATCATATCAAAATTGGTTCGTATATGTTACTATTAATTATGTTCAATTCTTTTTCAACAGCATTTTATCAGGATTCATTTACTTCAGTCTCACATATTTGCATTATTTTCATTTGTTTTTTCAATTTAGGATTGTATCTATTTTTTACTGCTATATGTTATGTATGTGCACGTCCATGGTTCATAATGAAAATCTTTGAAACCAAATATGACGAGAATTCCTCTAAACTTTACAAATATTCATACAAGTTTTTCAGACCATTTTATTATTCTAAAGAGGATGCTATTTGTATTATGTTTTGTGGAGCAGCAAAAACTGCTGCATTGGGTGTGTCATTGATTACAGCACAATATGCTACTGACAAATCTAGATTAGGTAAGTTGTTAGTTCCATTAGTGTTGTATCAAAGTGAACAAGTTATTGTAGCTAGTTGGTTTGTTCCAATTTTCAAATACTGGGTCTCTAAAGATAAAAATAATTCCAATGACACTGAAAGTATGAATACCATCAAAACTGATAATATTTCTCAAGATCCCGTAATTATTAAGCCGGATAAATTATAGATCAATTTGGTAATCTTAAAAAAAATAACTTTGCATTTATTTCATTATATAATTATGAATTATATCATTAGCATCGACAATACATAATCATCTATTAGATTATTAAGGTTCTTTAGTTTGATTTATTGGAAAAAAAAATAGTAATACATATTTGTTAAAAATCTTGAGAAATTTGAGATTTTTTATTGATCGATAGTTGTTAAAATTGGTTTTTATTTACACATCATAAATTGACATCCCAGTATGATGCTGGACCACTTTCATTATAAATATCCCTGTTAACAAAAAAATTGACCTTTGAGTGTGTAAAGACTTGTTTTGCTACTATCATACCACCTAAAAATGCGATGTTATTAAATTTATTTTTTTTCCATTCTGGAAAATATTCTGGGACTTTGGCTAGTTTTATTGAGGATGGAACTTGTTGATATTCGACTGTGGATACAAAATTTGAACCCATATATTTAGATTTTTTCTTGGAATTAACAGCTGCAGAATCAAGAGCATCTTGTTGCCTTTTGTCTTGTTCTAATTGAGGTTCTCTAACCAAATGATCATCTAATAATTTTGTCAACAAAGCATCAGTAAAACCTGTGATTAAGGATGTGTTCCCTACTACTACTATATTTTCCCACATGGCTTTTTGTTTGTTCACATCATGAACCATTGAAATTACATGACCAACTCTTTTTGAGATTGAGTTGATAAGATTATCAGCACCTTGAAATCTTTGTTTACCAACGGAAATATCTTGACCATTTCTATCAGTAAAAGTATTTTTGTCCATCTCTGAGTTTGGTAAACTATTTTCCTTCTTATTTTTTTCTCTTTCTTCTAAAATTTCACGAGTATCCTTACCACTAGTAATAATTGCAGCAACATCGATAGCACTTTCATCATCTTCGACATTATCATCATGTAAATCAGAATAATTTTTTTTGGCTTCATCGTTTAAAATTTCATAAATATTCGATAATTTCAAATCTTCAATTTGGTCATCAGATAAAGATGGTAATAAAGATTTTAAATGTTCATTGATATTAGCACCACCAATGTTTAGAGTTGAAGATAAATAGTTCAATTGAGAATAATCAACAATTGGTAAGATATCCGTATGATTTTTACCTATGTCAATAACAATTGAATTTTGTAAAGAAATCATTGCATTTGTTGAAGCTAAAGATGCTGGTAACAACAAGAAACTGTTCAATTTCAAAACTTCAAAGATATATTGATTAATTCTTTCGATTTGTTCCAATGACCATTTATAATTTGATATTAAAAGCAATGGTACATTTGTTAATTCTCTATCAAATGAATCTGGATCATTCTTTTGTTTTTCTGCTAATATTGAAGCATAGATAACTTTCAAAAAATATAAAAAGGCATCTAAATTATTAATTTCACCATTGACAATCGGATTGATTTTTTTAACAGAACTGTTATCCAATTCATCTCCTGTAGCTTTCGATTTATAATGAACAGTACCATCAGAATTGGTAATTTCATAAACAACAGTGGGTATTTCTAAATCCGGAATATTGAACACTTCATCTTGTAAACCAAACTGAACTAGTGTGGTTCCTGACCTCGGATAAACAATGAATATACTATCTAATCTTGCCATTTTTCAACTTGGTGGATTCTATAAGATATTGAGTCTGCTTTTTCTATTGCACCTTTCAAAACTTTCAAAACTTTCGAAACTCAACTAAGCTAGTAATCAACCACTTGACGATTTAATATCAGTATGTTTATATCGATTGATTCATCAAATAAACAATTAATGATGTATCTCAATAAACAATGCACTTTGTGATAAATTTCATTGTTAATTCCAATAAAAAATATTCAGCAGAGTAAAAAAACTTTTCAAAAAAAGCTTCAGTAAGGAACGCGTAATATATATAAAACGAACTTAACATAAACAAACAACAGTAAATAACGATGAATTACAATGAACTAATGCTATTTTGAGAAATGGTTTCTGTATTTAGGATTAGTACATTTGACTAAGAACAAGTTTATGATCGTTTTGTTGCAGATAGCAAGCATTTACGGTAGTAGAAGGTCGATTTAAAGCTGAAAAATTGATTCAATTTAAATTGTAAATTATTTGTTTTTGTGTGTGTGTATTTTGTTGTTTGGTTTGATTGATTGAGAGCAATGAGCGACCATAATACTGGGAGGACTTTAAGTAATGTTAATAGGATAATGGATGAGGATGAGATAAATGAAAGGGCGTTGTCTTTGTTGCAGCGTAACAGGGAGAGGAGAAGAAAAATGTTACAAAGACAAGATGATCGTCATCAGTTCGAAAAAATATTATCAAAAACTACAGAAGTGGAAAATGCTGATGATGATACAGATTCTGACAGTAGCTACAAAGAGATCGAAAATGAATATGAATATGAGTATGAAAATGATGAAGGTGATAGAGATAGAGATGGCGATGATGAGAGTGATAGTTCTAATTCCAGTGATTACGATAGTGATTACAATAACGATGGTAGAAAATCGAACGTAATCAATAAAATAAACAAGATAAGTAAAGCACAACAGAAAACTAAAAAACAAATACGAAAAAATCTGAAAAAAAAATTCACACCAAGTGAGCTAGCTTTATATGAAATTAGAAAATATCAAAGGTCAACAGATTTACTTATATCAAAAATACCATTTGCAAGACTGGTTAAAGAAGTCACAGAACAATTTACAACAGAAGAACAAAACTTCAGATGGCAAAGCATGGCTATCCTAGCATTACAAGAAGCAAGTGAGGCATACTTGGTAGGATTGTTAGAGCATACAAATCTATTAGCCCTGCATGCGAGAAGAATAACAGTTATGAGAAAAGACATGCAACTGGCAAGAAGAATTAGAGGTCAATTTATATAAACACCTACATTAACAAGAGGGAATCAAATGTTGTATTGTTCATATAGGTTTTTGTAACGATTCATCACCATTAGTATTCATATATGTATATATGTATGTATGTATGTATGTATATAGAAGTGTAATAGTATGATACGGAAAACATTCAATCGGAACCTCAAATATCGTCGAACTCAAACTGTTGTAAAAATTTCACTACAGTAACCCCAAACCTTCATTCAGTAACATGACAAACTTGGCATCCTTGGGACGTCTGCCCATGATGTGAGCGTCTGCAATACCGTTATGCCAGCCATATCTCCCCCCATCTCTCTCATTGACAGAACCTGAATGTCCTTTTCACCCTCTCAGTTGACCCATTTTGACTTGATGCCCTTAACAATACTCATCCCAAATTTCTCTTCCTACGCATGGTTCTGTGCAAAAACGACAAATTGAAAAATTTATTGGCTGAAATTTTTGGAAAATTTGAGGGAAACAAGAACAACTCAACAGTTCGAGCAACAAGAAATTGGCATTTTAAGGATTGATGTTTACATTTATGTTTTTAGTTATGTCTATATTTGTATTTTAAGTTGCATTTGTATATAAAGAAAGAATGATATTGGTGAGATTTAGTACTTTGATACATTTCGCTAGAGTCTGTTACCGTTGCATGATTTAGGTTTTATTACAAGGGTGTCAGAACAAGGATATAATATAATACATAAAGTAAGGACACGACTAGCTTTAGAGAAAACACATTGAACTATGTCTTTGATATCTGCCGTTAGTGATGAAGGCAGTTTGCAGAATAGTATGAGTGCCGATGCTGCAACCAAGAGTTTCAGTGCCAAGACTGTGACTGTTCAAACGAACACAAAAGTCTATCATGAAAAGATATACAACACTTCTGGTGGTTTGAGCAAAGAAGCTCTCTACAGGGCCAAACTGAAGTATGGAGTCTATGAATCTCCGCTGGTTAATTCAGGAAGTTCCACTCACGCCGGAATTAAGAATAAAGAACAGGCTGTGCATGCAGCTGCTAGATTGGCTAACGAGAATGAGGACAAGTTGAAGATCAAGACTTACAAAAGGATGATTCACCCTAATGCGCATATTGCTGCTAAAGTCAATGGAGTAAACGGAACTTCACAAAGTGCTGCTGCTGCTGCTGCTTTGCATTTGAAAAATTCAAATGCTTCTCGTAATGGCTCATCTAAATTTTCGGGCTCTCAGAATGCTGCTTCAAAAGCTTATTCTTTGAGAAGCAACGCTTCTACTTCTGTACCATCACACAGTGATGCTTCTTCAAAAGGAAGAACAAGATCTGGGTCTGCTACTTATTCTATCAGCTCTGCTGTTAGTGCTTTGTCAACAGATACAGGAAATGCGTCTGGTCAAGAATCAGGTTCGGAGAGAACATTTATGGCCATGGATTTATCAAAAGTTCTTAAAGGTGCAGAATTGAAAGCTGAACAAAGAATTAAGGAAAGAATTTCTCCTGAACGTAGAAATTTCACCAACGGGTTGTTGACAAAAAACAACGATGGTGTGGATGATGTTTCCAAGAGATCTTCACTTGACATGAGCATGCTGCCAATGACTTTAAGTAGTGCTTCTGCTGGGGAAGCTTTAAGAGAGCAAGAACAAGCTAAAAAGGATGAACAAGCAAGATTGGCAAAAGTTGCTGCTTTGGCTGTCAAAGATTTGGATGCTCAAACTTTGATTGGAACAGATAAAGAATCTTTACAGAAGGAAGCAATGAGAAAAGAATTTTTATCACAATTAACATCTGAAAAAGTTTTAAGTGCAGCTCAAGCAAAAACTAACTCTACTTTAAGCTCGATTGATCAAGATATTCAAAGAATGAATATAACAAGAATTTTTGATGATGTGGCCATGAACCAGAAGGCTTTGGACCTGGCCAGGGAAAGACATAGTCAAATACCTGCACCAGAAACGAGAGTTAATCTTGGTGGTGGTTTGTTATTATCACAGAATGAAATTTCGAATATTGCTAATAAGATGATATCTCCTGTTTTAGGTGAAATCAATAGCAGAGCTGATTCTCAACGTTTGACTGATGATAGGATTATAAATGGTCTTGCAGACTTCAAATCTGCGTATATTCAATTAGAAAGCTTTCACAGATCCAAGCTATTAAACAATGATAAGCTTAAGATATACACTCGTGTTAGAATCGACAATGAAAAGAAATTAGCAGAGTCTACTCACAAGCAGAAGTATGATAATTTGGTTTCTACAATGGAAAAGAGTATTGCCGATAAAATTGAGGAAAATGTCAATAATAAAGCTGCTCTTTATGCTTTGAGATCCAGTAATCATAAGGCTATTGCTGATTTCGAGCAAAACACAAAAACTGAATTAGTTGATTGGAACGAAAACAGAAAGCTAGATCTACAAAATGCTAAGAAAGAACAAAAAATTCTTTTGAAACCTTATCAAGATGAGATAACTAGAGCTGAGAAAGAACATGAAGAGTTATTGAATGAAAAGACTTCAATCAATGAAAGTATTCAAAAATTACATGATTCAATTGAGTCTCATAAAAACAAGATCATTGATCTTGAAAGTGATTTGAAGACAAAAGAAGAAGATCAAATTCAAGAAGATCAAAGAGTAAAAGAATTAGCTAATAATAAAGAAAGCTTATCAAAACATATTGATGAAAGATTACTTGTGAAAGCAAACAAAGTCAAGGAAGAAACTTTATTATCGACTGAACAAGCTACTTTGAGACAATTAGAAATTGATGCTATCGTCAATGAACGTAAGAGTGAATTAAATAAGGTTGAATTAGATTTAAAGAAAGAGAAATTAAAATTGATGGAAGCTTTAGGTAAAACAGCTGAAATAAAGGGTGAACCACAAATGGATGAAGAAAAATTGAAAAATTTAATTGGAATTACCCCTTCCACTGAACAACTTGTTTCTGAACATGCTCAAACATCTGTGAAGAAGGCCGGAAAAGCTCTAGAAACCAAAAATAATAGTTCTGATCCAAAAATTGGAATCAGTACAGTTTCCAAAGAAAGTAACAATGGCGAGGTAGGCACTGCTCATTCAGAACTTGTGAGCGTTGCTGCTCCGTCTGCTTCAGCTAAATCTGTTACTGCAGTCAGTGGAATTATCTCAGATTTACCCAAAGTTGAAGAACCAGTTAAAATTAAACAACCTGCACATCCATCTGTCTCTTCCCCGTTAGCTGCTAATCCTCCGGAAACAGCTAAACATCAACATGACAAGAATAATGGTGATAATAGTTCAACATTCAGTGGATTTTCTCAAGGAACAATACCTGAAGAACATGATGAGCACGAAATAGAATCTGGTCTGTCTGAAGACAAGAATCAAAACAGCAGTTATTTCACAGAAGTGTTTTAAATCTCACACACGATTTGTAAAATTCAAACATACTATTTAAACATAAATATGATATTCTAATTTAAGGAATGAGTTTGCTTCGAAATTTATTTAAGAATTTTGATAAATCATCCAAAAATGTTAAACGTTCTGTTCTTTTAAAATATATAATTACTTTTATTCTATCTGTAAAATGAAACTTTTAATGGTTTTTATAAAAAAATGTACGTATTAATAAAATTGTTAAGGAATATTAAGGTGTAAAAATCAGTATCGAATTTGAAAATTTGATACTAATCAAATATTCTAATGCATGTTTACATTAATTGATTCTGTTTCCAATTCAACATCTTGGAAAGGATCTTCTAAAATTGTGCGATGATTTGTATCACCATTGAAATAAGTTTGTTGTTGATTTGAAACAGTATTCAATTGTTGTGAAGAACCTTTATCATGATTTTTGATGACGTTATCATATTTATAATAACCAGCAAAAGATTCTACCTGATGGAAGTATCTTGAACATTTATATCTGCCACCTAAATAAAAGTCAACAGACATGATCATGAAAAACACACCTAACCAAAATGATAAAATCCATTCGAATACAGCAGAAACTGATTCATCATCAATTCCTGCAAACAACAAAGCCCATAGAATGGCTAATCCTAACCAAACACTTTTCAAAACACCTGAAATTGTGAATTTATTCCAAATATAACCTTCCCATTTCCAAAGTGGTAAATTTTTCATATCAACTTTATGGTCCAATTTAGCTAAAGGATGTAAAACAGCATAATGTCTACCCATTAAGAAATATTCAGCGATCAAACACGAACAGGAAATATACATTAAAACAATGAAAACGATGACCAAAGAAATATGAGCGTTATGATGAGTGGCTGTGGAGAAAATTGAACATAATAATAAAGCCAGTTCACCTAATAAACCTAAGACAAAAGAAGCAAAAATCAAATTTCTCTCATCTTTTGTATAGAAAGGTGGCATTAAAAATTTAGAAGAAAGTAAAGATTCAGTATAATTCCGTCTAATAGTGTCAAAAGAACGTTGATCATCGTCTAAAACATTGTCATAATCATCAGCGAATGGATCTTCTGGATCATCTTGAATAACATTTTGAGTTCTCCTATTATATTCTTTGTTGGATGGGTTGTTTCTATTTCTCGTGAAGGGCCAATGGCCTGATCTTTGATAGTACTCGCAACCTACAGATACACAATAACCTAAACCTTGCAGACCCGAACAGATGATGAACATGGGGTGCAACGACATGGCACCTATATCTGAGATATACACAGTGGTTTGTTCTTTATTATGCATGAAATAGTAGACTGGATGGCCATCGGCAGCCCAAGTGATCAAAAAAGTGATAAGCATCACATACCAAGGTATGAATGAAAGTATAGGGACTAGAAAGTAGTAGTTGGCAGGTTTGGGTATACCCATATTTGTAATGGAATGCGATTAGTTTGTCTTGAGACCTCTAGTATGATTTCGAGTTGCAGGACTGCAAGAATTGGAACAAGACAAGAATTTATAGACCTCCACACACAGACACACATATATATATATATATATATATATATACCAGTGTGTGTGTGTGAGTGTGTGTGTGTGTGTGTATATATGAGTGAGTGGATGTGAAGACATATAGAGGTGTAGATGTGTGAGATATAATTGGGACTAGAATTGATCGTAAAAGAAAAGAGAAAGAGTGAACACAGAGATCAAAAAGAAAAGACAGCAGGTCCTAACACAGAAACAATCACTTTTTGGTGCTTTCCTTTCTGTTCCAGCTCACTTTAAAAATTTGATGAAATTTGTTGATTATTCTTGAAAGGGCAAAAATGAAATTTTTACGAAACAAAGAAAGCTGCATTAGTGGATTAGTGGATTAGTGAAGTAGTGAATCAGAGGATTGGTGGTGTCGATAATGTGTTGATGCCCTCGATGGCGTAGGAACAGGCTAATTTTGATACCACAAAAGGATAATTAGTGGGCTGTTCAGTGTTGAAATTGATGAAATTGATGAAATTCTATGGGGGACCCGTCGGTTCTGTAACGAAACGAAAAAAATTTGTTTCTTGTTCGTTGCGAATTGCCAGCGGCGCGGTGTTGGGCGCGGTGTGTGGGTGTGCGACACTGTTTTTGAAACGAAAAATGCCGCAGTTGCGCCCGAGCGTCCGCGGAGGCGCCAGAAACAACGAAACACCAGAAATGGCTGGGTTGCGAAGTTGCGAAGTTGCGAAGTTGCGAGCCTGGTGGCTATGTTATGCGTGCGGACGCACTGGAATTGCTGCTTTGTTGTGTTGATTCCTAGTCGGACTTGTTTTGATGGATCTCAGCCCACCCACACAATGCGACTATACACAGCTGCGTCTCCAGCCGCTGTGTTTTGTGTGTGCCCATTGGCTCGTTCTCTCAGCGATTTCGAAGCCTCTTTTTTTGTGTTGCGTGTGAAGAGAGCGTCTTACTCGGCCGCGCGGCGACGGATCTGAGACGGAGTTTCGGATCTGTGCTGTGTTTCTGTTACCCGGCCCGGTCGCTGGAATCCATTCTCTGAAGGACCCGAAATCAACACAAATCATAAGGATTTGACCAATTCCTGCACACTCAAGTATAAGTTATTTATATATATATATACATATATATATGTTGTACATTTGAGGCTGTGTGTATGAACGGACATTAGGATTGCAGCTGCTTCGCAACAAGGGAAGCGTATCCATTTGTGGCCTCGTCAAACACTGCTGGACGTCCCCATTCACCGATTTTGCCATGACTCCGCATTATACCTTGCCAGGTATAATGCACTATTTGCAAACGGAATTCACCAGAAATGAGAGAGACAGAATCTCCTGGGAACTGGAAAAATTTGAGATGAAATCAAGAATTGCAAAGTTGGAAGGTGAGAACAGAGATTTGAGGTTCAAGTTGGACAGGCTGTCCAAAAACAACGGCTCTGACAACAATGAACATGCCAGCACTGAAAACAAAACCATAAACTCGAAATTTTTGATCGATTCAAAGCAAACTATTCAGGAAAATGTCAAGGAAATTATCTATCTCTTGAAAAATACTGATATTGATATATTGAATGAGAATAATCCTAGTTTGAAAACCAATAATAACTTACATACAATTGAAAATCTGAATTTGAACTCGAATACGGTTCCGGTTTCGGTTCCGGTTTCAGTTCCACTCTCAAGTTCAGTTGAGAATAAACAAAATCCTAACACTTTGATTACAACTATCTTGTCTACAGATAAAATCAATCGAATTGATACTCTGAAAGTCAACAGTGATAATTCAATTATCATATCTGGTGATAATCATCTGGAAGTTTTCAATATAGATCCTAAGAGTTATGAAAAAATTAATTCAAAAATCTATAATGGTGTTTTTGAAAACACTTTAGATGTTTTTGTTTCAAAAAAAAACATCCTATCAATCCATGAAGATCGTTTACAAAGTTGGTTATTGAATAATGAAAACCCATTAGACTCGATTGCTTTTAAAGAGAATTTCGACCCAATTAAAATTGAACTGTTAAAAGCTGTTGAATTTAAAAACGATTGGTTATTATTAGTAACAAATTATTTAATAAAATTATCAAAAATATCTTTACCTTCAATAACTGAAAATGTCAAAGGGACTGAAAATGGTAATAAGACTGAAGATGAAAACAAGTCTAAAAATAAAATAGTTATTGAATTACAAAAAAACATTGAAAAAATTGATGAAAAATCTTCAATTTTAGGTGCAACTTTAGGAATGACAGAGAAATCTGTTATCGTTTTATACAATAATCCAATAAAATTAGTAATTTATGATTTTGATGGTACTGTTTTGCACACAATCGATTTATCATCATTTTTGATTTCAATAGATCAGCCATTGTATACACTTTCAGGTTTATACATTAACAAAGAAACTTCGAATTTATTGATACATGTTGGTAAACAAATTCTAATATATTCATTAGATCAAAAAAAAATCATCTTAAATGAATTAATATTGAAAATGCCTCTACATATTTCATACGGTTTTTATCAAGATTTATTAACAATTACCTACAGTGATCATTCAGTGGAAATAAGAAGCGTCACAAATTTCGATAAAATTTTATTCAACTACAATTCTCTAGATGATCAATTAATAGTGGATTTAATATTCATAAATGATAGCCCAATCGTAGTATTGAATACTTGGGACAATAAAGTTCTGTTGCATAAATTAGAATCAAGTTGATCTTAGTTATTAAAAATTGAATTTCAATGACAATAGAACTTTAAAACGGAATTGAAAAATAGAAAGAAAAGAAAGAAAAAAAGTTAATACAACCTCCCCATTCATATGCATATTATTTTTCTTCTAAAATTCCTTTCAAAATAATGTTATATAATTTATTCATGTCATTTTTCTCTTAGGAAATTTTTTTTTGCATTTTATTCTCTCCAAATCTTAGAACCAAATCATGTCACATCTTACTTAGGTAAATGAACAATTGTGTTCTTTCTTGGTCTTATACATTATTTACTTACCTGTTTCGATTTAATGATATTATCATCTTAACTGACACTTATCGTTAAAGTTGTGGTTCTTTTTTTTTATCGTAAACAACGAGCGCTGCGATCTGTTTGAACAATTTGAAATTCTAAAAAAAATTCAAAATCAAAATATGAAGATTTAAACATCAACATATCAACTCATCATTTCATTAAATTGAAACAAAGTTTAAAGATAATATATAAATTGAATACTCGTTTGTTCAATTTGATTTGAATTTCTCGACTTTTTTCAATTGACACTATATTAGTAGTTTTTTTTTTCAGCTCAAGAGAGTATTGTGAAATAAATTTAAGTGAATTGGTACCTATTTGATTCATTTTAAAAAATCATTTGCATTGGTTTTTGTTATTGGAAATATTAAAAACAATCAAAACCAATATTCATTTTATTTGAAATTTGAAAGTATACATTATTATTTAAGCAACTATCAAAAAATCTTCAAAGTTTTATACTCGAGCTTCGATTCAATAACGAGAAAAGAAAATAGGTTACATAGATACACCAGTTTCTAAAATGTACTTGTTATCCAAATTAGACACCAATATTTTACAATTTCAACCTAAATTGTTGAAAGAAAATGTCATTTTTCTATCTCTGGATAGTGATAAACAAAATTTCAATTCTATTTCGGATTTAGCTCTAACAGAGTATTCCAACACAATCAAACTACCAAATAATGAATACATTGCATATCAATTATCTGATTCTTCATCGCTATTATCTTTATATTCTCTAACAGAAACTCATAAAAGAAAGAAAATTCACATAAGACTACCTGGACCTTTGTTCAATAAGCAGCACACGTTAGTTCATTCTTTGAAATCTAATGATGATTTAGAATTCGAAATGATTTTACAAAACGGTATGTTTTTAAGACTGACGTTTCCAATTGATGCTTTGTTGAATAACAATACAAGATTTCCTAGTGAATGGTTTGAATTACTGCATCCATATGACTTTTCTGTTAGATTACCTCATTTATTACACAAAGTTTCTGATTTTTTTTCAATCGTATTTTTAGAAGATGGTGGTTTACTAGGATTGCAAAAAGTTGATGAAACCAATTTAGAAGCAGTCCTTTTTAATGATGAATCTTATCTTAAAAGTTTATCAAGCATATTTTCAAGAAAAAAAAAGCAACTAACTGATAAAGTCGTTAGTTGTGTCACTTTTAATGAAATGTTCTTAATTGTATTGACCAATAATTATAAAATAAAAATTTGGGACTTGGAAAAAAAATCAGTTGTTGTTGAATATGATTTGGCTGATCAAGCTCATTTGGATAAAGAAAACAGTAGTGGCTTTGATAGTCTCGGTAATCATTTACAATTATTTGATAACATTTTAGTTGTCTATTTACCGTTTTTCAATGGTATTTTTCAATTAGGCTTTTTAAGTGTTGACAACTCAAACTCAATAGAATTTAATGTTGTCAACTCTATCTCATCAAACTTACCATCTACCTCATTGTGGTCCTTAGTCGACTATAAAATTGTCTCCACATTAGATTTGAATTTACCAAGTACTTTTTTCGATATAGTTATACTTTGGAAAAGTGGATCAACAAATAAATTACAGATATTGCATATTGAGGATGAAAACATGAACAATTATAATTGGTATGAAACTACAAATAAGACAGTTGAAGAAGTTGAGCATGAAGCTGACACCGATAATTCTGATTTGAATAACACATTAATTAAATTACAATCAAGATATCCAACATGTGTTTTCGATGAAGCCGAAAATATTCTCTTAAAAAATGAAATCTCCATTCCATCTCGTGAAGTAATGAATATAGATTATCTGGCTAATTTAGAAACATTGTTAAAAGATATTAAAAGTAATTGTGACCAAGCTTCTTCTATTTCCATATTAAACGATGAAATCATCTTAATAAATTGCCAACAGTTATTCAATCACTCAGTTTTCAAAATTAATTCAACATTAGAAAAATTGTATTATAACATCAACTCCTCAATCTATGATGATGAATTTTCTAGATATTTAATGACCATATATGGATTTTCTTCAACGTTGTCACCACAGGTATTAACCAATCTCTCTGATCAATTTGTAGACTTTATCGCTAATAGAAAATTAGACAATGCATCAAAAAACAGAAAGCTAACTGAAATTTTCAACACCACTGTGAAATCGCATATTGAGTTGTCTAATATTCATATTTTGTTCAATGAGTTGAAGTCTTTTGATGTTATATCGCTGTTAAATGCTTTGACTGATAGCCATATAAGCAACATTAACGCAAATATGAATAATTTTGTTAGCGCGTTGATAGATGATACTTTAAGCAACATTATTGCAATAAAAAGTTTATATAATCAACTAGTCATCCAACGGACCTTCATTCTAAGAATATTACTAACATTTACATTGTTAGAGTTTGATTATTCTACATTTGAGAAACAATTAAATAAATTGATCTCTCTCCATTACAAAATATCACTTTATCTTTCATTATATGAACAAAATAAAGACACATTTGCATTTGAAGTATTGAAACAAACTACTAAATATAATACTGGTGTTAAATTCAGTAATTATAACGAAATTTTTGCCTATACCAACTATGCGATTTCACAGCTATCAACTTATGATATATTAATGAATCCAATTTATCTAAAATATATTGATGATATTGTTATCCATGACAGAGACTCATCAGAATTAGGGAGAGAGCAATTTTTAAAAAATATTTTATGGAAATATTATATTAAAAACGATGCTCATCATGAATTATTTATCGCTATGTTGTACTTTAAAACAAACCAAATGGAACAATCGTATGAATTTTTCTTATTACATGATTATCCAGAAATTTTGAAAGCAGATTTTCCAACTTTATTAAATGGGGTTGTTAGTGATTCGACAAATATTTGGAATCCATTACTATCTGTGATTGACTTACCATACAGCAACTCTTCATTTTTTTATGAGCTATCTAAATTGTTCACAAATTATAATAATTTAGGTATAGCTCTGAAAGCAATTAAAAAATCTTTAGAATATTCGAGCAGTTATGTTGAAGACGAAGAACCTAAAGAGTTCAAAATTATTCAGTTGAAGAGCTTCTTAGATTTGCTAATAAATTTTTGTCTGTTTGAAGAAGCTTTGGATGTATTACGATTAGGACATCACGTCCTTGATACTCATATCAGACAATCATATTTCAAGAAACTATTATTAATTAGCCATAATGATTCGCAAACTTTTTTCTCTACTTTAATGAAGTTAACTTATTCGAATATTGAAAATGGTTTGTATTTACCATCAAGTGATTTGGAAATTATCGATAAAATATTGATTAATCAGTTAAATGTTTCCAATTGGGAAAGCTATAAGAAAGTCTACAGTTTTAGATATATCACAAAACAAGAAAGAAAAGCTGCTGAAATTTTATACAGCTATACAGTTCAATCAGATTGTGATCCTGAAATGAAAAAAAAATGTTACACTATGATAAATAATATTTTAAAAAGTTTCAGTGATGAAAACGATCAATGGATATTATTCGATGGTGAAATAATCAAAGCATCATTTATTCAACAGCAAAAACATGAATGTGTAGGTGTATAATATTAACTATATATTTACTTAGAATAATAGATAGTTTAACTATTTCATGAACATAAAATAGAAAAAAGAACGTTCTTTGATGATATTATAGAATTGTTTTGTTAAAACTGAAAATATTTTTCGTAACCTTCATAAATATTTGTATCTTCAATAGTGAAAATGAAAAGACCTGGGACATAATGCAATAAATTTCTAATTTTTTCATTATATCTTTTGATCAAATTATCATGATCAGTATTTTTATATTCTTTTAAATTCATATCATGAATATACCATTGAGAATCACCACCATTTTCAATTTCATTTAGCTTAAAGTATTTTTCATGATTGTTAGTTTTGTATTTGTCATACCAATAGTAAATATCGTATTCATTTAACTTGGGAACTTCGAAGATTTCGTTTTTTGAGTCTAATCTAAAGAACAGATCAATGAAGTAATTAGTATTTCTAATGACATCGATTGATTTATTTAGTAACTCGTTTAATTTACCATTTGTATATGTTGTCAACGGGAAGGCGACAGTGACACAAGTCAAAAAGAACAGAGAAGTTAATATTTTAGTTAATTTCATAGTTTGAGTAACAGTATATTATTTGCATTGTCCAAGGGGAAAGTCAAGTTCCAAAACTTGACATTGAAATGCAAACGTGTCGAAAAAACTTAAACAACTTTATATATTTATCTAAAGAAGTAGTATTTATAGTTTTCCATACTTTCAGAAAAAAGTTGAAACGTTAATGTTTAATTCTAAAATTAACATTTTTCAGCCCCATACATTAAAAAAAAATTGAATTCACATATTAGCCAAAACGTCAATGCTATTGAGATTGATCTGAGCACTAAAACTTTATACTTCCTTAAGAGGCTCATAAACAATAATTTCAGCAACATTTTTATTTCAACTTTTGCTAAAGTCAACTGTTTAGCAATTCACGACTCTCTTGATAAAATGAAATGTCAGCCATGCAAATTCTGACATTAGCAAAAATGACAGCAATACAGGAGACGTTTAAAATGATCTACTTTCAATGCGCACGTGATCAATGCGTGACCATGTTTTTTTGTGTTTCCATTTTCGGATTTTATACTTCCATAAACGGAAATGAGTTTTCATATGATCTTCCCTGTCGTTCCTCGTCAGAATATTTTAGTCCGAGAATTTAGCGTGATCGGGTTGAAGAAAAAAACAATTAGAGGAAGCTTTCCATTTAGTGGAACGCACTTGAAGAACAGCACGATGAAAGAAGACAACTCGCCGATTCATCCATTCGTGAGTTATTTATTACGTAGAAGAAAAAAACATCACGGCATCCACTAACCGCTCAACAAAACACAAAACGTTGGCAGATTGTTCAAATTACAGGCATTCCACATTTAGTGGCGTTCCGGCAGAAACTTTCGAAAAAATTCTTACTTTATTTTTTTGTATGATGCTGTTTACTACCGGTTGAGTGCATGCACACTCACATACACGAGATTATCACGACCAAATCCACGTCTCTAACTTTGACAGCCATAAACTAACAAACAACTAACTACTACTACAATACAATTATTTTTCAGTGTAACCTGCTTAATGTACAAGATATCAGTTTTTGTCTAAACCTAACAGTCTTAACACTCTCTCTCTTCAATATATTCACGATTTTGGCAAGAAACCCCTTCCATGTAGTAGTTCGTGTATGTGTTTTTTCCTTCGAATTGAGTGTTTTTTGGAAATTTTGTTTTAATGGCCGCTGCCATTAATTGAAAACAGATATTCACTCTTGTAATTGATCTGAAAGTTCATTCAGAACAGAAAGTGTACAGTTTACAATTTACATTTTCGAGATACTTTGATGAGTAGGAATTATTCCTTTTGCATAACCGAATAATTAGTAGTATGGAAGACAAACCAAGTACAACTAATGAAATACTAAAGATAAAAAGTAAAGAGAGTGATAAACATGACAGTGATAGTAAAAACTAGTCTCAAGCTCACAATATTTTAGAAGTAGCGGAATACGTTGTTGATACCAATTCAATAATATTGACTGTGAATTAAAGGAAAAATTATCATAGTTATAGATAAAAAAAATTTTTTCACATAGCTAATTGACAAAACAATGAAAAAATTGAAATTCATATAATATATAAACAACTATCAATTCTTTTTCTTGAAATAATTAATTCTTATTTCTCAACTGTTAATGTTTTTTATTTTTCACGGAGCTTGTTTTGTTAGTAACTGTTGATTTAATATTCTTATATTTTTCCTTATTGTTAAACTTTATTCTTTTACAATTAATATTTTCCTTAAACCTATATCCCCAGTAAATTAATACCTTACTTAAACATATATACTAATACCAACAAAATGGGTGTCCAAGAAGTTTTAAAGAGAAAGACCGGTGTTATCGTCGGTGATGATGTCAGAGCCTTATTCGACCACGCTAAGGCCAACCAATACGCTATCCCAGCCATCAACGTTACCTCCTCTTCTACCGTTGTTGCTGCTTTAGAAGCTGCCAGAGATGCTAACTCTCCAATCATTTTACAAACCTCTAACGGTGGTGCCGCTTACTTCGCTGGTAAGGGTGTCTCTAACGATGGTCAAAATGCTTCCATCAAGGGTTCTATTGCTGCTGCTCACTACATCAGATCTATTGCTCCAGCTTACAACATCCCAATTGTTTTACACTCTGACCATTGTGCTAAGAAATTATTACCATGGTTCGATGGTATGTTAGCTGCTGATGAAGCTTACTACAAGGAACACGGTGAACCATTATTCTCCTCCCATATGTTAGATTTATCTGAAGAATCCGATGAAGAAAACATTGCTACTTGTGTCAAGTACTTCAAGAGAATGTCTGCCATGAACCAATGGTTAGAAATGGAAATCGGTATTACCGGTGGTGAAGAAGATGGTGTTAACAACGAACACGTCTCCAAGGAAGATTTATACACTTCCCCAGAAACTGTCTTCGCTGTCCACGAAGCTTTAGCTCCAATCTCTCCAAACTTCTCCATTGCTGCTGCTTTCGGTAACGTTCACGGTGTCTACAAGCCAGGTAACGTTGTCTTATCCCCAGAAATCTTAGGTGACCACCAAAAGTACGCTGCTGAAAAGATCGGTGCCCCAGCTGGTTCTAAGCCATTATACTTAGTCTTCCACGGTGGTTCTGGTTCTACTCAACAAGAATTCAACACTGGTATCTCCAACGGTGTTGTCAAGGTCAACTTAGACACTGACTGTCAATACGCTTACTTAACTGGTATTAGAGACTACATCTTAAACAAGAAGGACTACATCATGTCTATGGTCGGTAACCCAGATGGTGCTGACAAGCCAAACAAGAAGTACTTCGACCCAAGAGTCTGGGTTAGAACCGGTGAAGTTACCATGAGCAAGAGAATTGACGAAGCTTTAGGTGTCTTCCACACCAAGAACGTTTTATAAATGTAAAGGATAATTGTTTATATAATTTCTTTTAATTTTAACGAATCTTATTTAATAAAAAATATATAAAATAAATATTGATGATCTGTATATTTTTTTAATGTATGTTTATCTTTTTGAAACTTTTTTTTTCATCCGGTAAATATTTTCTCTCTATCTTTGGTGATATCCAAAAAAAAAACAATGTTAATAAGAGTGTAAATGAAAACGTCAATAATAGTTACAACGTGAAATAGCAATGACGATTTGAGTTTTGAGGTAATTTCATACTTGTTTCATATAATTTTACCTAGAATACAACTGTATTAGAGATCACAGAGATTAAAAATGAAAAAAATTGAGTTGACTATCAAAAACTTACTGGCGTCATTGCTCAATGTTTGAGGTGTTTGATTTCAGCTCAACTTTCAAGTAGTGGAAAATTCAAGTATCATGTGTGTCGGAATACTAAATTTAAAACTTGTATTTCTTGGCCATACCTGTTGGAATGCAAAGTTTCTAGAAGCAAAAAGAAAACGTCTCCGTTTTTATGACACTGCTTGATATATACACTGATATCTATTTTTAGAGCAAGAGAATATGTTGAATGATATTTCATCACGAAGACATAAATAGAGAAACAACATACTCATCTCACTTATTCTTGATTCATTTCCATATGACATCCGCGTTACAGTTACCGTTTTGGAGAGTCATTTACATTAATTTTTTGAACATTCACAACTTTAATCACACACTTTTAGTCTCAAGTTAAATCTTTTCAAGTAAGAAACAAATCATCATTACACAAAGCAATGAAAAAAATTTACTGAAAGCAGTTCTTTTTCGGAAAGACGGAAAGAAGGAAAGAAGTTACAAAGAATTGAATTGATCCAAAAAGTAAGATTGAGTATTTGTTAAAATCTCTGAAGTATTGAACGTCAAACATAAAATCAATGAATTAAACATTGAAAGATTGAAATTTTGAAAATTCAACAAAAAAAAGAGTCCAAGAACAAGAACAGTAGAAGGATAGAATCATCTCATTATCAGAGAGTCATAGAGGGTGATTAATTACCTTTTGGGAAAAACCTGATGGCTGTCGCCTAATAAAAATGATTATTGAATTCAAATAATAGCAAAGTGTAGCATTGGATCAAATATAACGTGTTAATGTCAGGGTGTCGTGAGCAAATTTGATAAGCGAATAAGACCAACTAAGCAACTAACAAACAGAATAAATTTTGTTGAATTAAAAAAAAAAACAAGCAAAAAAACACATGTAACCGACTTAGAAAGAGAACACATCTTGTAGTCGAGTGCAATTGTGATAATTGTACATTTGCAGTGCGATACATCAAAACAATCTATTCCAAACCACTTTTATGAAATAGGTAATGCATAAACGACTCAGGACAAGACAAGACAAGCCAAGCCAAGACAAGGTCGTACATATGTGCTGTCAGATAGCAGATATCTCAACGCAAGCTGTATGATAGTAGATATTGTGAACATGTTAGTATGTGTTATGAAAATGATCTGAATATGTGTGGATGGAGCCCCGATTGGGGGTGGGATTGTGAGAAGTAAAAAAAGAAACGACACATAAGGTCAAAAACCAACAACAAAAAGTGACTCGCACGGTTTGAATGCCGGAGAGAACTCCGCAGAGAACTCCGCGGAGACCAGAATGACAAAAACACACACAACCACAACAAAAAAAGAAACAAAAATCCACAAAAAGCATATACATATACATATGCACGTACACCCGCAGACACTTCAGTATGCCGTCGTTATTCCCTTTTCAATTTTATAACACTCACGAACATTAGTGCAACGTGTGCTACTCAGAGTGGTCGGGAAATCCCGTGGCTAGGCATAGTCAGGCAGTGTATCCGTCCAGGTCACAACTGGTCATCTGCGGTTTCTTCGGTTTTCTCAGGACCTCCCGTATCACAAGAAGCAAACAAACACAAACAAACACCCAACAGATAAGTTGCTCGCTAACAACACAATGCACACCAAGTCATCCACAAATTCATGGGATGCAAATTACTACATGGGACAAGCATGCTGTTCCGTCCCAAAAAAGAAACTTTCTATTTTCGTTTGTTTATTTTTAAATTTGTAATAAATTTTGGAATTACTTTGTAACTTAAAAACACAGAGATCCCCACACAGATCCTCGCAAAGATTCGGTGACGGCCACTCTCCGGCCGCTTGTTCGAAAACGTCTGTTTCCGAAAAAAAATTATCAAGAAAAAAAAATAAAAAAAAATAAAAAAAAAAACTTTTTACACGCAAATTGCGCAGACAAACATGGAAAATACCAAAATACAGTTATATCAATATTGCGTTGAATCTAGGGTTTCGAAAGTTTTTTCCCTTTTACGTTGTATATGATAATATATGGAAATCCTCGTACAAATCGTGGAGAACCTCGCGTGGGAACTACAATATTGGTTACGTAACTCACATACAAAGATATACTTTTATATTGCTTTTCGAAAAAAGAAAAAAAAAGAAAAAAAAAAGATATGGGCCGATTCTTGTTTCGCTACTGCTGCCATGTAACAGGTATTTTTCAGGTCATCGCTATTATTTTGTTGAGAAATAAATGATATATATGACGATTTTTAGTTTATTACTACAAATGACAAGAGGGGAAGCAGGAGCAGAGAGTGCAGAGTGAAAATCTAATCAAAACAAACAACTTTTTAGCAAAACAGAGTAAAACAATTGGATCTAATAATCGCGTTCACAGGGTTTCCTATAAAGTTAAAAAGAGCACATGCTTTTCATTTGTACACAGAAAAATGAGATTGTTCTATTCAAATATATATTTTCTCTTGGATGGTGATTGTGAGTTTGGTTTGGATCTTATGGCAAACAACATCACGTTCACAAACACTCTCACGCTGAACAAGAACCAAAGTCACGTTATGAAGGTGGTTCTATCTTACTGGATAAAAGTGTCTCAAGCTGATAAAAAAACAACAACATAATAATAAAAAAGGCACATCTTGAGAAATCAACTAATCCGATATGCCTAATGGAAACTCCATCGAGAGCTCTTTCGTACATTTACATTCAACAACTGCAACCGAAAAACATTTCTATTTTCTTTGGTTGGTTTGGTTTGGTTTGCTCTTTCTCTATCTCTATCTTAATACAGTTTCTCATAATCAGTTTCAATAGCGTGGGTAAAAGTATGAAAAGCTGATATATGATATTTTTCTTTTCTTTTTATTCTTGAGGTCGTACCTCAATATCCATGCACACGATATGACTTGAACTTTTGATAGTTCCAAGTTAACTACATATTTGCATACCCCTTTGATATTGGTCTGCTTTGGGATTTAATTTCTTCAAAAGTCGATAAACTTTAGTTAGAGTTTGGAGTTGACTTCTAATTATTCGATATGCTTCCAAGAGGTAATTGTATATCCTCAAGAAATAAATAACACAGATTAAAAAAAAAAAACAATGCCAAAAAACAACTCACAGCATCTGAAAGTCAGGTTTGTCAGGCAGAAAAAACGGCGAAGCTGTTACAAATCCTGTTGATTGTTTTACTCTACTGGAAGGTACTTTTGCTTTTTGAGATTTTTTTATTTCATTTTAAGCTTTAATGGATTTTTATATAATGATTTACTACAATTACTACGTGTAACTAACTTTACTACTTGAAGTAATTTTAGTATAGGCAAAAGCCGCCCCATCCGTGTGTCTTTTTTCGTTATTGTCTTTCGTTTGGGTATAATTGTTGTTATCTAAGTTCAATTCTAGTCAACCTTTCCCACTAAACAGCTGAACCTTCTGATTTTAATGGAAATAGTTTGAGTTTTTTTTTTTATTTTTATTTTTATTTTTATTTTTATTTTTGTTTTTGTTTGTTTGTTTGCTTCCTTTCAACATGCAAGTCTATATACAAAAATACTTCAAGATCTCAATTAATTCAGAAACCATAACGTTAGCAAAACAATAAATCTTTTTCCTTCTATCAAATCGAAACAATTGCGCAAACATGTTCGTATACAGATTTCTAACACTTTACACTTGGACTACACATTGTGTACATACATACACATTTTTTATCAGTGTTCGACCACATTTATCTTACAGATCAAAAATAAACTAAACATTGTTCCTAGCACTGAAACTCAAGAATAATACACTGTTTCAAAAATATGTTATAGCATATCAATTTTAGTGAAGTTTCTTTATCCACATCAAAAATTGCTTATGAATAATGAGAAAATTGTATTGATAATTCGCTAACAAAGCATGTTTTCTGTAGATATTTCTTAAGTGATTTTTCAGATAACAATATTAGTTGTACTATTATTATTTCGAGGAAGAATATTTACAGCGGTTCCACTTCTCTTCTTGCTTGTCAATATTTTCTTCTTAACAACAAGCATTTTTTATTAATATTTGATGATCTTTTTTTGTCAGTACAACAATTAATTAATCATTGTTCTTAATTTGAGAACTATACACGTCAAAAAAAAAAAAAAAGAAAGGTCTCCAAAACTGCAGATCAAGAACTTTGTACATTACTTCCATTATACTGCTTTGACGTTTTTTTTAAAATTAATATAAGTTCAATACACTCTCAAATTGAGAATCGAAATAAATCGTTGAATTTTGCTAAATGTCTTGCATCTTAATCTTCACTTAAAATAGCCTAAACATAATCTGCTTTATTGGGATAATTTACTAATAAATAAATGATAAAAAACAAAACGATTATTATACAACTTAAGGAACATTTTTAACTTTTTAAAGTTATTCATAATAAATACTCTGTTTTCAATTTGAAGACTTGTTTCAAAACGGATAGATTCTGTTAAATTTTTATTCAGTGAGCTTATTTAATTAACTAGAATAGTTTTTGAATACAAACACACACAAGAACTGTGGAACATGTAAAGACATTCAGTTAAGTTTAAATACATAATTCTATTTTTATCTTCCTTTTTTACTTCAAAAACTAATTAATTTCGAAATAGTTTACCATTTTGACATTTTAATCAATCACACATACAGACACACAGATATATATATGAGGATATAATTTTTGATTTGAAAATTTAAAACTTGTTTCCATGAATTTATTAACAATTTTTGATAACTAGAATAATTTTTGATTTATTCTTCTAATAAAATTTGTTTCGAAAGAATATTTTTCTGATATCTATTATACCATTTTTTTTTTTCAAGAAGTTTATCATAGTTCAATATTATTGTGTAATTACAAAGGTGAGCTTTTTTGAGAAAAAAAGTACTTTAACAGACACTTGTTTGAGTTTCAGTTTCAAATTAACACTCATATTCATAAAGTTCAACTTTTATAACGAATTCAATTAGATATGGCAAATATTCCAAAAGTCAACTTGAATAAGAATTTAAACAATTCAAACATTCAAAATAATGAAATAAGTTCTTCAAATTCAGTTTTGGGCATGTCATCTTTAATAAATACAAACTCAACAAGAATAGATTCTTCAAGATCACTTCCTTTACCTATTCGAACATCAGCATATCCTGTGTATAACGACTCATCATACCAATCAAGTTCTAATGTTCTACCTTATCAAACAAACTCATACGACTTCAATTACTCCACAAACCATGACAATTATACATACAACTATAATAATCAAAATAACAATTATCACTATAATTCTACTACCAGTTCATTTACGCCAAAATCCAAAAGCATTTCGGGCTACCAGTATCCTGGTTTCCAGGTAAATGCAACAACACCTACGGCTGCCAACACTAGATCTAATTCTATAGTCATGCCAATATTACAGAATAATGGTCATTTCAAGAGATCATATTCCGAATCCAACGAATCTACGGATTCTTACAATGAATATTTGACAGAGATTTCTTCATCTGCCTCAAGATCTAATTCCTTACAGAATTGTTGTGAGCCTTTTATTGAAACAAAAACAACTGAACTTACTGAGTCTAAATCAGGCACACCTGAACTTTTTTTAGATAAGCCAGTCGTCATAACCACAATTTGGAAAGATGAAAATACAATTTGTTATCAGGTTGAAGCCGATGGAATATCTGTAATTCGAAGAGCAGATAATGATATGATCAATGGTACAAAATTGTTAAATGTTGCCAAAATGACAAGAGGAAGAAGAGACGGTATTTTAAAAGCGGAAAAGGTAAGGCATGTTGTCAAGATGGGTACAATGAATTTGAAAGGTGTTTGGATACCTTTTGAAAGGGCATACAGCATTGCTAAAAGGGAAAAAATATTGGATAAGTTATATCCACTTTTTGTGAAAAGTATTCAAAACATCTTGGATAAAAATTCAACAAAATATTTCAAACAATGTTATATTTCCAAAAAATTACGCAATGCATCTCCAGCACTTTGTAATAAAACAAAGGGGAATAAAAAAACTAAAAATTTGAAAAAACGATTTAAAATTGAATATATTCAAAAATGAAACCCACATGTGTAAACAAAGTCAACAAACAAGCACACTATCAAACTAATGAGGTGAAAAAAAAATATTGAATCAAAAGATAAGAACAGCAAAAAATATTTGCGTTTTATTTTCGATATTGCATTCAAATATTCAAGATGATGTGAGATGGATTTCCATGTATATATATATATATATCTATATCTATATCTATATATGTCTATCTATCTGTGCTTTTGACTGCGTTTACACAGAGAATAAGAAAGAAACCAACAATATACACCACTCGACATACTTTTCAAAACTTTCATTAACTTATATGTTTGTAACAACATTGTAATAGTATTTAATATTTAATCAATAGACAACAAAAATAAATAAATAAATAAAAAAAAACAACACAATGAATATAGCAAAAATCATAAACCAGAAAAACACAATTCTCATATTAACGGTACCATGTATCTTGCAATGTAAAATTGTAACGTTTACTACCTATACTACCAATTATTCGTATCTTTAAACGTCGAAGTAGATTCCTATCGCAATTGTGTCACGAAACTGTGACAGGTATGTTCCTACTTTTTTTCAATTTTTATTTTTAGTAACCGAAACAAAAAGAAAGTGCCAAAAAGAAACGAAAACAAAACAAAGCTCGGATTATTGTTCTCTATTTCTCCGTCCACAAAATTGCCGGTTCCGGCAACAGACAAAAAAATGACTACCATACATGTCGCTACCATACTTTGAAACTCAAGCTGGTAGCGACACAAATCTTTCAATCTGAAAAAAAATTTTGCGCAAAAGTTTTTTGTAAACGCGTCGATTCTTCCACAGAGACTCTAAAATTCAGTTGGACCTTCAAAACGCGTTTTGAGACTCAAAGAACTCGAATAAAGGTTTACATCAAAATTAAGTTCATTATTAAACAATGACCACATAATTTCTTGTTACAAAAACTACAATCAATAATCATTACCTAGTTACTAGTATTTTGTAATCTGGATAATTATTTTTAACTTGTAAGATATGGTAGAACCTTTTTTTCAAAAGCACATTTCGAATCAATTCGATTTTTCCAATTGTTAAAGTCTGCTTTCATATTGTGCTTTTTTCTCTATATTAATATTCAACAAATAGAAGTACACAAAACACATCAAACAAAAAACAATAAATACACATACACCCATATATATATAGATATACACACACGCAAACATAAATATTTATATTGAAGCATGAACATTTCACCAACGCCTAAAAGATACAATTCTGCATCTTCCAAGTATAATTATGACAATGATGATTTTGATTTAAGGTATAATAATCGTAACATATTTGAAAGAGCTCCAATGGATTATGGTTTTGGTTCGAGAATTAGAGAACCAAACACTAATGGTGATAAAATTTTACCTGAAGAATATAAAATAAACTCCAAAATGGTGAATGAAATTTTACAGGAGGTTAAAGATCTTAAGAATAAATTAACTTTAAAAGATGAAGAATTGACAAGATTGAATTCGATAACACAAACGTTGAGAACTAAAGTCTC
Organism: Tetrapisispora arboricola; assembly: GCA_030557565.1. Classification (NCBI taxonomy): domain Eukaryota; kingdom Fungi; phylum Ascomycota; class Saccharomycetes; order Saccharomycetales; family Saccharomycetaceae; genus Tetrapisispora; species Tetrapisispora arboricola. The sequence continues at coordinate 114,540 of JAKTPK010000192.1, read as the reverse complement.
TAAATATAAGAATGAGAATGATCGTCTAAAAAAATTACTAGATAATTCAAATTATAATAAATATGCTTATGATGATGGTAATGATGCTTATTATAATGATTTGAAAAACACTATTCCAAATCAAAACAGTCCAATTAATCTGCATAATCAATTTGAAAATATTGTTATCCCTAAAAGGAGAAATAATTCACAACATGATTATTCAAGTCAAATATCTCAAGATAAGTATTCGAAAACTTTGAATAAAATTTATGAATCTTTGGAGAGTTTGAAAAAAACTGTACCTACAACTTTAAAAGAAAACAATTCAACAACCTATAATGATAAAAATTGGAATTATCAACCCTCTGAAGAAGACATTTTAGTGAAAGAAAGTGTTGAATTAAAGAATTTAGAAAAAGAAGTAGAAGCTGTAGAGAAAAGATTATCAATAAGACGTGAAAATGAAATCAGAAAGGCTTCTTTACAATTGAAATTAGCAGACCTTAATGATAAATTAGAAAATTATTCAACATCCAATCCAGAATTTAGAGAACACGACACACAAAAACATAATAACAAATATCATCACAAAACCGATAATGTTCATCATAATTCTTCATTCCACGAATTTTGCAAAGAATGTAACAAGCATCACAATTCACATAATTTACACATTTCTCACAATTCTTCAACAGATGAACTAAAAGCAAAACTTACATCGGATTTATCGACAAATTCAGTTTTACAAACCCCAACACCAATTAAACGTTGATTATAAATATATATAAATATATATATTTATAGATTATAATATGTAATATTATTACACTTTTTTTCAATTTTTTGATTAATTTAAACCACTCTTTGTAAGTTTTTCATTACAATGACAACTTGTTTAAACTTTTACTTCACAAGGAATAAATAGCGTTTTTTAATGCACAGGTTTTATTAAAAATATAAATAAACATACATATTTAATAATTAATCAAAAGTAATTTTTTTACCAGCAAACGTTGCTTTTTTGAATTTTTCTTCTTGTTGTTTCTTTGCAATCCATGATGGATGATCACCTTTTGGAACCGCTGGTTTTACTTCAGCTCTAGACTTTCTCTCACCTACAGCTACCATATTAGCACCAGAAGCTGCTTCTTTTTGAGCTTTCAATTCACGCTTTGCAACTCTAGCCTCATATTCTTCTTGTCTCTTTATTCTATCCTCTCTCTCTTTTTCAATTTCTCTTTGGACATGTTTAGCTTGAGAACCGTACTTTTTCTCCCAAATCTTTCTTCTAGCTCTTTGCCCACGTCTATTTTTTTTTGGGGCATCGTTCTTCTTTTGCGATTTAGCTATTTCATCTTCTTCGAATTCAGAGTCACTATCACCACTGTAAAAACCAGTCATCAATTCAGGCAACTCCATTTTTCTTTTCTTATGGCTTTTCTGATGATCCTCATCATCCTCACTAGGCTCTTCATCAGTGACTTGATTATAATCAATCTCAGGATCCATCATAAATCCATCATTCGTTTGTTCCTCTTCATCTGAAGCACCAACAGCATCTTTGTATTGACTTAAAACTTCATCTATTTTATCAAAGTCAACATCGTCGTTGTTATCTCTTTCTTCTATTTCGGAATCAGCATCACTGACGTTCTCATCAACAAAACTATAAAATTGCTCATTTTCATCATCGCTACTACTGGAGGTATTTTCTGGGTCATTTTGATCTTTGTTAGATCTCGTTTTGGATGGTTCTTCTTTTTTAATAGTAACAGCTTGTTTATTACCTTTATTTATCCCCAAAAAAACATCCATACCATTTGAGAAAGTAGCCAACGATTCCTTAACTTTATTGTTATTCATTAAAGAACTTACTAACTGATCTAAACCTTTTGTGTTCATGACAACTTCATTCCATATTCTACTTGGATTATATTTACTTGTTTTATCCTCAGAATGTTTCCATAATTCGTGATCGAAAAACCACTTATTGTTATTATTTGATAAATTAGACTTGTTTGGAACAATTTTACTTACTGACAGTTTGATGATTTTAGATTTAATTAATAGATCCACAAATTCTTCAAATCCATGCTTCTCTTTGACAACATTTAAAGCAGCAGTGAAATCTTTAGTGGTCTTTTTATTATTTGAGTTTTTCTTGTTTTGAATCTTATTTTCCTCTTGCTTCAATTGTTTCAGCAAATTTAATTTTAAATTCTTTTCACAGTTATATATCTTATTATTCAAAATTTTAATTCGAAGATCATTCAACTTTTGTTCAACTTCATCTCTTTTTAGCTCTTTCAAGATTTTAGCAACTTTCTTGGCATTATTTTTACCAACTGAGTTGTAAAGTTTTTTTGTACCGTTCAATCTTGGTTCGAATTGATCAACTGTCCCATTCAAATAGTTGAATTGGTATTCCAAATTATCCAATTTGAATATCAGGTTATCTTTAGGCATATCGAAGTATTTTTTTACCGTTGCCCTCACTTAGTTTTTCCCCCAAAAATCTACAAAGTTTGATTAATCAATGCAAATAAGTTACCTAATGAAATTATTGAAATGTTTAAGCAAACGTATTCAAATTTGTTGTAACAACTAAATGTATAAGGCGTGTTCATCTCATCTCATCTCAAATATGAGATGAGATGAGATGAGATGAAAATTCATCAAATTTTGTGATTAAAATTTTCTATTGACTCCATATTCCGCATACACTATGCGAGGTTGAAAACAATCTTGGAAGCAAAACTGAAAAGTTTTTTAACGAATACAATACTTTTGTTGAAGTATATTGATTTGACTGGATCAAGAACAAAAATGTTGATGAGTTAATGCATTTTTCAGTTTTAAAAGTAGTTTTTATGGTATTTCAACAACTAATTTACATATTATGGATACAAATGTACTAGTTTGTACATTCATAAAAGGCATCACTATACGTTTAAAATACGATTACATAAATCAAAAAAGATGAACACTTGAAAATTTGATATCATCTTATGCAAATAATATTATTTATGTCATAAACAATCTATTTCTTACCTTTCTTTTTTGATTTTGATTTTGATTTCTTGGTGCTTGTTTCACCCTCAATGAAATCTAATAATTCATCTAATGATTTACTAGCCAATTCTGGATCTTGAGTGACACCGTTTTTGGAGTTTTTAGAAGTTTTTTTAGAAGTACCGTTTACAGAAGCTTGTTCAGCAGATAATTTTTTTTTATTTCTAGCTTCATTAATCAAGTTTGTTAAACCATCAACCCATTGTCTAGATTGAGCAGTGATTTGATGATTAGTACCTAATTCTTTGGAGAAAATCTTTGGAGCTTTGGAAATATGATTTAAAGAGTTTTGGAAATCACTGATAGAAGCGTATAGGTTACTGATACGTGATTCCAAAGTTGCATAAGCTAAAGTTTCATTACCTTCTAATGAAATCATTAAAGATCTTAACATTTTACAGATTTCAATGGTCAATTTAGTATTTTCAATACCTAGCGCCATTTGTTCTAATTGATTGAAGGCATTGATAGTAATTGGATGATGAATAGCTTCTGTTAAACCAATGGACTCAACTGTTTCGATTATTCTTTTGAACACCAAAGCAGCATTGTATGGACATTCATTAGAAAATTCCAGTAAAGCTAAGTTGGATAAAGCTCTTAACATTTCAAAGGAATCAATACCACATACTCTTTCGTAAATAGTACAGGCTTTACGACAGAAAACAACAGCTTCTGGAGTCAAGCCTAATCTGCTATAAACAGTAGATAAAGACAAATACTTTTCAGCGACTTGAGGATGTAATACAGTGTTAATATCTTCTGCAATAGCTATAGATTGTGCTAATAATGTCAATGCGGTATTTTGATCTTTTTCTAATAATAATGTACCTTCTGACCATTTTTCATTACTCAAAACCGAACAATAATCTAAACCTTTAACAATTGGAATCAAAGTAAAATCTGAGGTAGTGAATGTTGATAATGGAGGAACTAACTTGTTTCTAATTTTTTTGTCTTGTGATAATTTAAATTCCTCATATTCATCTTTTGTGAAAAAGTAGTCTTTGTTCAATAATTGAATACCAGTTTTAACGGCAATGGATTTGATAACAACGAATGGGGTATCTTCAAAAGCATCTAAGAAATTAGGACTCAATTCGTAACGGAAACGCAAGAAAGCTTGTTCAGTTATTTCTTGTAATAATGATTCACGAGTTAGTTTAACAAAATCGTAAGAAGAATTTTGATAAACGGTAAATAAGTTTTCTGGCTCAACGTTTCCATTGTACCTATGACCAAATAACAAATTTAAAACGTAAGAAATTAAAGAAGAAACAACTGCCATTGGAACTGCTCTGCTGTACTTTCTAATAATGTGCTTAACAGAACGAGCAAATATTTCCAATTCAACAGTCTTAATTAATGGAATTAATTCATCAGTATTAATAACAACAGGTGTTTCACTGGTTGGTTTTCTAATTTCATTTTCATCAAGTTTGAGCTCTTCTGTTAGTTCTTTTGGTATTTCTTTACCTTCTGATACTAATTTGTTCACTTTTTCTTGACGTTCCATGATAATTTTTTCAATTTTCTTTAGGTAGTTTGCTTCCCAATCTTCATAATCTTGATTACTGATAACAATTCTTTCCAATCTTTCGACGTGGTCAGCTTCTTGTTTTTCTAAAATTCTTTTTGCAGTTTCAGCAATCATACCAAGATAACGAACATTGATACCATTCTTATGTAATGTATCTACTAAATGTTGTCCATCGAACGGAATACTTGCATTACCGCTTCTGTAATCCTCAACCACACTTGGAACAACTTCATTAATTAAATAGTCGGACATTTCAGACACATTTGCATCCTCCAAACCTTCAATGCGGTATGCATCTGGGTTGTAACTAAACATATTTTCTTCATAAGCTTTGCTTAATTCGATCTTTTCTTTTTCAACTTTGCTTGTCCACCATTTGTCAACTAATTCAGCACGTAAAACAACTTGTTTATGTGGATAACGTTTAGATTCATCAACTCCTTCATAATGTTTCTTAATGAAGTTAACATCAACAGGATTAACATTAGCCAACTCTAAAATATAATTTCTTTTATCAGTGCCTACAATACCTTTAGATTGAGATGATAATGATATTTGTTGACCATCAACTTCATGAGTTTTCAAATGTAAAATGTTAGAAATCTCACTTTTAACAATAGAATCAAAAGTATCATTTCCAATGACTTTTCCTGATTCTTCGTCATAACCATACTCAACTACAACTTCATTTTTCTTCTCTTTTACAATTTCTTCATTGGAAGAAGGATCCTTAGTAAATTCGGCACCCATATTCGATAACAAACCTGGAACTGGAGTTTGAGCCAAAATTCTTCTACCACCAAAATCAATAATGGTGGTTAATAAAAAGGAAACATCCTTTAGACGTAAGTTTTCTAACAATCTTAAAATTTTCAAATCTTGATTTGAAGAGGCAATAGCAGCATCATAGTTGCCTTTTGAGTCGAAAGAGTCTGAATTTTCGTTAACGAAAGAATAGAAAATATTATCTTTCAAATAAATTGGATCACTTGCTTCATCAGGATTGATTGGAACTAAATCATCATAAAAGATAGACATGGCATTTTTTGCAGAAGCAACTGTAAATTCATGAGAGATTCTACTTAACAATTTTTCAGCTTGAATAGTTTCTTGAATGGTAGTAGTTGGTAATTCCTTAACAGCTTGAAATTCATCATTGAAATTTCTTTCTGGTTCAAAATCAAAAAAATCTAATTGTAAACGAGAGAAATCAGGCGAATTAGTAGGAATGGTTGGAACTAACCATGGCTTATTCAAGAAAGTAGTCAAAGGCTTGATGTATTCAATTGACTGATATTTTTCCAGTTTTTTTTCTAGAGCTTCGACATGACTTTTAAATAACTTTGAGTTAAAGATAATTAAGTCATATAAATTGTAATAAATTTGATCTTTTACATCTTTGTTTTCGGTTATCTTCATCGATGGATCAAATTTATTAGCATTGGATTTGTTGACATAGAAACCAGATGGAGTAGCCGTAACATGGAAAGATTCACCTTCGATAGTAGTGATCTGTAGATACAACAAATGACCTTTGGATCTATAAAAAGCTGGAACAGGATTGTAAGCAGATAATGTTAAAGAGTTTACCGATGGAGTAACAATATTAGTTTCTGCAGCATATGCTTTTGATAGAGAAGAATTTTTAGTAATTTCGAAAATTTCATTAACAATTTTTTCAAAATCTTTCTTCTCTTCATCAGACACATACAAGACATTTTTCCTTTCTTGTTCACCATCTCTGATGACTTCTTCAACTTTCTCTTTCTTCTCTGGAACTTCTTTAAATGGAATTGACGAGAATTTTGAACCACTGGAGATAGAAAACTGAGCTAAACCATCTTGTGTTTCAGATGCAAACCCAATAAAATCACGTAAAGTCAAGACGTGTCTCAATGCTTCTCTTGCAGTATATGGTTTTAATTCAATAGAAACATTAAAAATTGAATTTGAACCAGCTAACTCACCAATTAAGTCCGTTTCTTTCAAGATTGCAGAGCCAGACTTCAAATTAAATGTGGTGAAATATCTTGAATTTGAAGCGTATCCTAACACATCATAAATAGTTTGAACACTAGCCTCTCTAGGAAATTGAAAACTCAATTCATCATTACCTGAATTCTTCTTGTTGTTTTTCTTATCAACAAGAGAAGGTAGTTTAATAACAACCTTAATGGTGCTATTACTAGAAGACATTGTCAGTTCACTGTTTTCTTCTCTACGATGAAAAAAAAACAGTTTTAAGAGGTCATGAATAAAGAAACTGCGAGATCAATTGAGCAACCATTTATAAATATTATCAAATGCTAATATGATAGAACAAAGAGTCTCACATTTGAACCAACCTATTAAATGAAGTAAATAGCGACTTCCTGTATCTTTCATTGGAGTCTTGAGATCTATCAGATAGAGAGAGAGGCAACATTGGTGGCATCCAAACCACTGAACGGGATTTTTCAGATTTGGCCGTGAGGCAGTGGGTAAATTTCCCGTCTACCACGGAGGCGGCCCTATCGCTAGAAGGAGAAGAAAAGACAGGCTCCTGCCTAATTAAAAGTTGCAGCAGCGGGTCGCCCAGTGGGTTTAGAAGGAGGTGCTAGGCAGAAACGTTCTGTTGGTGGTTGGGATAAACAGGGCCGTCATTGAGATTTCGAGAAAGAGGATGGGGGAGATGATTTTTGTAGAACGTTGCCTGACAGTACTTGAGATGAAAGAGACATGGGGTTGTTGAACAGAGGTTCAGCTCTGGATGTGTGAGAGTGTTGCTGGTTGGCATGGAATGGGCATTGACAGATAGCAGCTCTGGTGCTCCATTGAGCAACAAAAAATAAACTCCGATACGGGGAGTCGAACCCCGGTCTCCACGGTGAAAGCGTGATGTGATAGCCGTTACACTATATCGGATGGTATTTTATAAAATTTACTTTTCAAGTTTTGGACACACAAATTGTTGATGAAATATGGCAGGAGTTAACATTTTTCTGTTACCATTTAGTTTCTATATCAAGCAACATCTTTTTTTGCATAGAACTTAATTATTGAAAGACACGTTGGCTAAGAAAGTATTGATTCCGATGGCAGCTTTTATCCCGGACCTCGAAAAAGTTTAACAGTGAACGCTTATAAACGTTTAACTGAATAACTACCATTGTATTTTACAAAGTATGTTAACCATATCTTAAAGTCTTTGCACGAAAACACTAACTGGGCTACTATACTAATATATAAATAATTGTAATCTTACACATTGTTGTGAGGTGAAAATGAAGTATTTATCTGACACTAACAAAAACAATTGTGATGATTTTACTTTTTGGTGTTAAAATATACCGAACAGTTAAATTTTTTTTTGTTACCTTAAAAAGAAGCCAAACATAAAAGCAACTTTAAAATTTTTGCAATCTTAATACTCAAAAACTAATGGCGTATACTCCACCTCTCTTGTTTCCAAACTTCTATATATGGATTGATCTTGTAAGACTCAAGCAGTTCACTTATTATTGCGAACACGAACTAAGTTTCAGCACCTCTCAATGCACATTTTTTTGCTGCTAATTCATTCCAGTGTTATTTTGATTAGCATACAGCGGTGCACAAAACTTAATACAAGACAGAATACCTATATGACACTTTCACTTCTTACAGATCATTACTGACTTCGTCACGAGAATTCATTTGTGACGTTTCAAGATAGTGCGTATCGTAGATAGCGATACAAATAGCATCAACAAAAGTTTCGTTCTCATCTGAAAAAAGAAAAAAAAATAAAATCAAAAAAAAAATATGTGAAAGAAATTGCAATTGATTTGGTAGAACAACATTAGGTTAAATGAGTTGCAAGTCACTTTTTTCAATTGATTGTTATATCAAATGGATGAATCATTGGGCATTGGAGAAGGAATTGATTATTTGATTCTCAAAACACCATAAAAAGTTCTGGGTCCTTCGTTAAAAAGGTGAGTTAAAGTAATTCACATTTTTAGTTTTTCTCCGAAACGTTCATTTATCTGTTTGAATTAGGATTGCAATGTTTGGATCAAACAACACTAATTCTAATTCATTATTTGGAAATGCTGCCGCATCTTCATCGACATTTCCTCAGCAAAATTCAACTTCTTTGTTTGGTAATTCTTATTCCAACAGTATAGGAAGTAATAGTACAAATCAGTCAGGTGGTTTGTTTGCAAATACCAACAACACTAACGCTACCAATACCACAAATTCTACGTCAGGAGGTTTATTTGGGGCTAAGCCTGCTACTGGAGGTCTGTTTGGAAACGCTGCAAATTCTACCTCTAATACGACCAGTGCCACTTCCACAGGTTTATTTGGAAATTCCACAAACAACACTGCATCAATTGGTAATACTGGTGGATTATTTGGAAATAATACTACATCTACAGCTACCGGCACTGGCCTTTTTGGCGCTGCGAAACCTGCCTCGACTTTGGGCACTGGATTGTTTGCCGCAAATAAACCAAATGCTTTACAACCATCCAGTGGTTTGTTTGGAGGTGCAAACAAATCAAACGCAACAACAGGTGGGCTTTTTTCCAACAATATTCAAAATAACCTAAATACGCCAGCTCCCCAACAATCGAACCCTTATGGGTTTAACTTGTTACCAAATATTAATGTAACTAATATCACTAGCATGCCAGAATCAATTACTTCTTCTGTGCAAAAGTCATCTTCCGGAATTACTGAAAGTAAGAATGAAAATAACAAGATGTCCGGTTTCAATTTTCAAGATAGCTCTTTTGAAAATACCAATGGAGAAAAGCGTACAACGAAACAAACTCTTTTCGATAAAATAAATTCAAAATTGAAAGATTCTCCTGCTAGTCTGTCGAAAACTCAAATTTCTTCTTCATATACACCATATGGAAAATATGATTTTCTCTCTCGATACACTTATCCAAATACGAAAACTAATGAACAAAACATATTTCAAACAAAAACATCGTCCTCTGACAATATATTAGCTGACCGTATCATTGATCCATCAGGTTTACGTAAATTGAACATTGAGCCACAAAGAATTGCAGCCAAAAAATCTAGATTATTATCTGGTAGTTCTCATATAACTAAAACTGTTACAGATATCAATCAACATCTCGCATCATACAATCCTAACAGTACTGAAGATGAGCAGATTAATAGTGGATCCAATAATTTATTTTCCAAAACCGTAAGTACCACTAAATCCAAAACTACGGATGAAGTGAATGTTTCTCCTGAAACTAAAACAGATTATTGGTGCTCTCCATCTATTGAAGAGTTGACATTATTACCAGAATATAGGCTAAAAAGTTTACCAGATTTTGTAATTGGTAGAAAAGGTTATGGTCACATCAATTTCAACTTTCCAGTAGATTTAACTGACTTCAAAGGCAATTTTAGAGAATTATTATTTGACAATGTTATTAAATTCAATTCTACTAAAACTGTCGAAGTTTATCCTGATTCCTCAACGAAGCCTGAAAGGGGTTTTGGTATGAATGTCCCAGCTACAATCACCTTAGAAGATATATATCCTACCGATAAGACTACTAAATTACCAATCAAAGATTCTGCAAATACAGCTGAATTACAAAAATTTGTATCTAAATTAAAGAGAATGAGAGGTATGGAATTTGTTTCTTACAATCCGTATTCAGGATCTTGGATTTTTAAGGTTGAACATTTTAGTATATGGGGTTTAGTCGATGATGATGATGATGATGATGATGCGGAAGAGAAAGATATTGATGTAGATATGGTTGAAGCAAAGACGTTATCTGAAAATAGCAATGGTGACGCCTCAGATTACAACAGGGAGAATTCAATTATAGATACTGCTTCTTTACCTTTAAGTGATGATGCTATGAATGAAAGTGATGAATTTATAATTAAAGAGAGACAATACGAGCCTGATGTAACAGCAATAGATTTTATGGGTTTAGAAGCTAATCCCAAACTTGAAATATCTAATGATTGGTCTACCCAACTAGCTGTATCGAACAAATCTATCTACTCAATCTTTGCTCACTCTTCTAGTGGTTCCAAAAAGAAATTGGTTGGCATGGATGAATTATTCACCGACTTTGAAAAATCTATAGAGATGTCGAAAGCTATAACAAAGAAATTGAAATATTCCGCTCACTCCTTTGGAGAATTTTCTCACAATTCTTTATTGCTAACTGATCAATCCTCAAAAACTATTAAAACTGTGGAGACTCCTTATAAAATTAGAAATCCCAATTTGATCACTTCTGTATATGATAAAATAATGGAAAATGTTGTTGTATTGGCAAGAGAAAAAAATAATTATCCCCAGACATCAAAATTTGCGTTGAAATTTACTGATTTAGCTTCTCTATATAAGTCTGCAAATGAAGATTCATTGATATGGGAATTTTGTTCAGTTCTATTTGATCCAATCAGCCTTCAGTATGATGTTGACGACGAAAACATTAAATCGAAATTATTCAAAAAGACACGTTTCAACAATCTATGTGCTTGGGTGGCAGGCCAAGTAAAGAAAGAATTATCACATAAGTTGACAGAATCTGAAAATGAACTCTCGAGAATTTTTGTATATCTCGCTATGAATGATGTTATCAATGCCACTAAACTTGCTATCAATTCTAATAATCCCCATTTAGCTGCGTTAGTCACATTTTTAGGTTCAAACAACCCTCAAGTAAGAAGTCTGGCGAAGGTACAACTTGAAAAATGGGAATCTTTAGGTAATAATGTCGACGCAAATATTGTTAGAATTTATAAATTATTGAGCAACACTTTATGCGATGATAACAGATTAATGGATGACATCAAAAGGGAATTTAGTTTCTTAGCTCAATTTGGTTTGCTTTTATATTATGGTCAAATTGATGAATTCAGTTTGGAGGAACTAATCTCCAAAATTCTTATAGAAATTGAAAACAATGACGCAATTACATTTGACATATTAAAAGTTTTTAGTTCACAAGAAAGTGTTGACAATTTGTTGAAAAGCCTTTTGTTAAAAAGCAACTTCCTACAGCCTGAAAACCTTTGGTTTTTTGTAAAAATATTGAATCAATCTGAATTGTACACAATTAATGATGACGTGAATGAAAAAGTAACATTAGATATGATAGAATCATTGCGTGGATTTGATTTAACTGTTGAATCATTGATCACTTCATCATTTCTGATCGATGATAAAGTTTGTGAACAACAATTCAATGACATTATCTTTAAAGAAATTCCTAAAATGATGAACGATTCGAAATTCAATTATATTTTTGATAGACTGAAATTGCCTATTCAATTAAAATTTGAATCAGTTGCATTATACTATAAATATGCTAATGATTATGTTTCAGAATTTGAAAACTTGATTCTTGCTAAAAAATTCAAAGAAGCAGAATTATTGTTTTCCAAAACAGTTGCACCAAAATTGATAAGAGGAACCGAACAAGATATCATGAAACTTGATAATCTGATTTCAAATTTAAACAATTCGAATTTCGATAGTTGGAATAGAAGTTTCGGTGTGTTTGAAATGTATTTGAAGATAATTCAACAACAAGAAAATCAACCAACTAAAAACGACATGATGACTCTAATAAACTCTTTGTTCATGTATTCTGAGGCACATCCGAATTCCATCGAAGTCAAAGTAAGTTGTAATCTAATGTCTGAAAATCTATTCAAAATAATTTTCAACAATGACACGAGCATCCTAGATAATGACATCAAATCCAACTTACAAAAAATTCCAGTTGGAGAACCGGAAAAGGCATACTTAGAATCCATTTTAAAGCAGAAATATTAGATAGATCAATTGATATGAATCTCTATATTATAAACTAAATAAAAACAAACAATCATCTACCTTATTCAAAGCTACACATACCCAAACCATACGGTCTCGTATTATGAACCCTAACGACATTGCTCATCAGGTATACATCTTAAACGACCACACCGGGTAAAACCCTCCGCACCGGTCCACAAACTGAAAATTTTTTCCGTCGAGCTCGAATTTTCAGAAAACGAACAACTATATAAGCAACTCTTCTGAAAACTTTTCATCTTTGCAATCTAATACACTTCCATTTCATAAGTTCTATGTTGTGTATATTGTATCATTTTCTCTTTTTGTTGGTTCCTTTCAGAAAAGTAACGCAAAATTCACAGCCAATCACAACACATTCAGTATCTGCTCGAGGTTGAACCCCTCCGGGGCGTTCTTGACCCATGACACTTTAGATTCGTGTTGTATTTGAGTGTATTATGTTCATTATTCTTTGATGGATCATAGTGTGCTTCATATCATGCTTGGACTGGAGATCGAAGTTATAGATCTTGGGTGCAACAATACTTCCGATTTGTCTCTGTACAAATCTAAGGGTTTTACCTTCGTGTACCCGGATGAGAATCGTTGCAAGGATCGATAATACATCTATCTATCTATCTATCTATATATGTTTATATATGCACATCTTTGCAGTCAATTGTTCGGTTTGTAGCTAGAGTCGCATTTATCTTGATATGCCTGTAATGCTTCATCACCAATGGGGTCACATGTCTTGCTTTACGCCGATTACTCCGACTCACCCGTCTTTAATTTTTTAGGCATCATGAAAAGTCAATGACAACAACGTGAATATATAAATCTCACATATAGAACCAGTTCTCGATTCCGATATCTCGTACAAAGCACATCATAGTTGTTCTGGATCGAGGGTGGAAGCAAGGTTAGTCTTCGCAAAAGTACATCATAACGAAAGCTTTCTACTGTATAACTAGTTCGAAAAAAAAACATTAGCCAAAGGAAAAGAACTATTTTTTTTTTCTGATATGAGAGCAGCAACAAGAAACCAGTTGACAAATAAATTGTTTCTAACCACCTTTTTGGTGGCATGTTCATCTGTTGCGTTGAGCACTGCTTTGCCATGCCCTGCACATACATTAGATTCTGATTCCCCAGTGAAAGAAACTCAAGAAAAACAGAAGATTCTATCTGAGGTGGAGAAACCATAGTCCCCACCTTCAGCTCCCCCGTCTGAATATTCACAAACGCACCGCCAAATCCACATCCGTCCTCACCAACACATACACACACATGTATACATATATATATTCCTACAACATAGTTCTGTATATACACAATTGCATTACTCTTGTGGAAGCCATGCTGCTTTCCACAGGGGTGCCCGTATCTATTCTTCATCAAATCGTGTTATATAAAAATATAATAGAATACTTAGTTGAATTGAACTGAACTGAATTGAATTGGCATCATTACGTTTCTGACCAGTAACCATACTTCTTGTACAGTGGTCAACTCGTTACCTGACGAGACCTGACGCATTCTGCGTTGTGTTTTAACTATGTCGTGTGCAACGATCCCCGTTATTGACTCAAATTAAAAAATATCGTCAACACAAACAGCAGAATTTGAGAAGTCTCCAAAGGATATACACAATAAAAACAGAGTAAACGCAAGAAGTTTTGAATAAATACAAGAGGTACACGGAACAAGAGAGTGTCCAAGTACTTTGTTTGTTGCTATCATCATTGTTGTAGTTTTGTTTCTTGATTAAGACCACACAACCAGAGAAAAAAAAATTACAGACCAGAATAAGTGCGTTATACCGTTATGTCTGATACTGAAATCCCGGTTAACAATGAGTCTGTTGCAGGTGTCGACCCTGGAGTTGCGAAAGAGAATGTGAGTTCTTCGGAAGACGATTTATATGATGCTGCTAGTGCAGAGTCCCCAAAAGAAGCTTCTGATGAGGAAAAAGCTGAAGGTGCTGGTGAGCAAAAAGCTGAAGATGCCGTTGAGCAAAACGCTGTTGCAGATTCTTTGGAGGAGAGTGCAGAGGAAGGAAAAGAAGGTGGAAGTGAAGAGATTACTGAACATGGAGAAGAGAATGGAAAAGCAGATGAGGAAGAGCAAACGAATGAACAGCATGATGCAGGCGAATCTGTAGGGGAGGAAGTTCACCAGGATCAAGAAGAACAAAAAGAAGAACAAAAAGAAG
>JAKTPK010000192.1:33918-99767 GCA_030557565.1 Tetrapisispora arboricola | reverse complement strand
GAAGAACAAAAAGAAGAACAAAAAGAAGAAGAAGAAAAAACATCTTCTCAAAAAGTCCAGCAATCTATATATGATGATCCTGTACCAGAAACAAAACCTGAACCACCAGTGAAGACTTCAAATGCCGTTAATGATGAAAACATTGATTATGATTTGTTACAAAAACAAGTTAAATATGTTATTGATAGTGACATGCTAAATTTAGAAAAGTTTAAGGACTTGAAAAAAACTGATAAAATTACTGCCATTTTGAATCTTTTAAATTCAAATGCTGGAACATCATTTAATCAAAAGTCACAAGAGTCCTCTTCTGAACAACCAGCACAACCTCTTTCTGAGGCCGAGAAACGTAGATTGTTTGCTAGACCTGATTTGTCTTATCCGATGACCCCTGAAGAAAGAGAAAGATATTCGATTTACTTGAAAGGTGAAAATAGAATTGCTGAAATGCAAAATTTACCACCAAAATCAAGATTGTTTATCGGTAATTTACCTCTTAAAAATATTTCAAAAGAAGATTTATACAGGTTATTTTCCCCATTCGGTCATATTCTACAAATTAACATTAAGAATGCATTTGGTTTTATTCAATATGACAACCCTTTATCTGTCACCGATGCTATTGAATGTGAATCTCAACAGTATAATTTCGGTAAAAAATTGATTCTGGAAGTTTCAAGTTCCAATAGTAGGCCTCAATATGACCATGGTGATCATGGTACAAATAGCAGCTCCACTTTTATTTCTACTTCTAAGCGTCCTTTCCATGAAGAGAATGAGACACCAGAAATGTATTCTGAAGATACGTATAAAAATAGAAAATTAAAGAGAAGGGTCCCAAATTGTGTCATTTACGTCAAAAGAACTGCTGACAGAGCTTATGCAAATGAAGTTTTCAACCAATTCAAAAATGGTACAGGTTTAGAGACTGATATGGTGTTCTTAAAGCCAAGAATGGAACTACGAAAATTTGTGAATGATGCAGCACTTGATGGTGTTTGGGGTGTTGTATTGATTAACAAAACAAAAAATGTTGATGTCCAAACATTTTATAAAGGTTCTCAAGGTGAAACCAAGTTCGATGAATATATCAGTATTTCAAGTGATGATGCTGTTCGTATCTTCAATAACATAAAGAATAACAAAGAACCAAGAGGTTATAATAATATTCAATCGATGCCTACCAATCAATATCAACAGTATCCTAACCAAGGTTATAATGCCCAACCACCAGCAACACAATATGGACAATCTTACAACATGCCGCCACAAGGCCAGGGCTACAGTAATCAACAACAATATGATCAAGGTTATGGTATGACGAACCAGGGTTACGGTGCTCAACCAAGCTCAATGCAACAAGACTATGGTCGCTACCAAAACCCATCAATGCCACCTCCTTCAAACAGTATGAATCAACAACCTCATATTGCTGCATTACTCGGTGGTAACCCAAGTCAAATGAATCAAACTCAATTACTTTCTGCTATTCAAAACTTACCTCCAAATGTTGTATCTAGTTTGTTATCTATGACTCAACAAACCCAGCCACCAGCAAGGCCATTGCCAGATCAACAGCAGCAGCAGCAACTTCTAGGATTATTGCAAAACATGCAGAGTCCTTCACAACCTTCTCCTGTTCCAAACCAACCGCAAATGTATGGTAATAACAGCGCCAATCCAGGATACCAAAAACTACAAATACAACCAACTGCGCCAGTCCCATCACAAATGTCACCAGCAAACCAAAATGCATTAATGAATCAATCTATGTATCCTCCTCAAAATAGTCAACAACCTTCTTTACCTCCCCAAGAGAAGAAAGAGCAACCAGTTGCCAACAACGTTCAAAGTTTGTTAAATAGTTTGGCCAAGTTGCAGAAATAAAAGTGATGTTTTTTTTTTCCACAAACTTATATGTGAATTGCATCATTGTTTTTTGAAATAAAATGAAAAGGCTTAAATTGATTTTCTTATAATTCTCAATCCATTCAAAATTCTTTTTAATCAACTTATCTTACGCAATGGAATTATTCTGATTATTTAACTGACTTTCACAAACGTCTATCTTATTATTCCAGTTTACCATCTTCTTTTCATATCTACTTTCTTTATAATTTCTTTAAAGCTATGCTTCTTCGTTTATAGAACAATAATCTTTAGCTTTCAGTTTCTCAGTTTTACATAACTATTTGAGTTAAACTTCTAATAATAAAGTTCTGGAAAATATATTATGAGAATTCTTTAAATGTTTTAATTTTGAAATATAAAACAAATCTTTTGAATTATCTTATAAAAATACCAAGTTCGTTTTCTTGACCTTTCAAACCATTTCCTAACAATATATTTGACAGAATAAGATATGGTAACTAATTATATTACTATTATTTAAATACATCATGTCATTATATATATTTAAATGAAATATCATGTTTAAATAGAATATCATTTTTAAATAAATTTCTCAAATCAGCAAAATGTAGGTCATTATTTTTCAGCTGATTCAGCATAGTAATGCAAGTAAGCTCCCATTAATTTCATACCTTGCATGAAGTTGCTGATGTCTAACTTCTCATTAATTGAGTGAGCACCATCATCACCTCTACCCATTGGTAATAGCATAACACTTGTTTTCAATTCATCTTGGAAAGTCAAAGTTATTGGAATGGAACCACCCTCTCTGGTCAAGTCTGGTTCAACACCGAAAACAGTTTTTGTAGCCTTAGCAGCAGCAGTGAAGGATGCATTGTATGGATCAGATAACCAGTAGTTACCATCATGAATTAATTCGGCAACACATTGGTTTGGAGAACCTAAAGCTTTGAATGCATTG
Source organism: Tetrapisispora arboricola (assembly GCA_030557565.1). Taxonomy (NCBI): domain Eukaryota; kingdom Fungi; phylum Ascomycota; class Saccharomycetes; order Saccharomycetales; family Saccharomycetaceae; genus Tetrapisispora; species Tetrapisispora arboricola. The sequence continues at coordinate 96,934 of JAKTPK010000192.1, read as the reverse complement.
TTACAATGATCAACAACAAGTTTGGTTAGTTTTTCAGAGTCAATATCTGGGACAGTTCTAATTGAAAACTTACCAACAACCTTAGCTGGAATAACAGTTTTAGCACCTTGTCCAGAGAAAGCACCTTCAACACCATGAATGGATAAAGATGGATATCTCCATCTGTGCATCAAAATGTCATCTTTTTTCTGATACAAAGCAGTCTTTGAACCGGCAGCTTCTTCGATATCTTTAATAGAAAAATCGATGTCTTTGTAAGACTTAGATTCCTTTTCAGTAACTGGAGCAACCATTTCGTCAATACCTTTGATTAAGATTTTACCCTTGGAGTCCACTAAAGTACCCATAACTTGGACCAAGTCGATCATTGGTTCAGCAATAACACCACCAAAAACACCAGAGTGTAAATCAGCAGCTGGTCCCTTAATAGTAATTTGATAATAGTTACAACCTCTTAAACCATAAGTTAAACATGGCTTTTTGGTACCTAACCAATAGTTATCAGAAATACAAACAGCGTCAACATTTTTGAAATATTGGTCAGCTTCTCTAGCAATCAATTTGTCTAAACCTAAAGAACCAGATTCTTCCATACCTTCAAAACAAGTTATCAAATTAACTGGTAATTCAATACCAGCTTCTCTGTGAGCTTGAATAACATTGATCCAACCAGTTAAAGGACCAGTATCATCAGTGGCACCTCTAGCTCTTAGTAGTTGTTTTTCTTCATTAATTACTAACTTGAAAGGTTCACTCTCCCAACCATCTTCTAGAGCAGCTGGTTGAACATCATAATGACCGTAGACCAAAACGGTTTTCTTGGCTGGGTCATTACCATATCTTGACAAAATAACAGGTGGTAATTGTAAATTTGCGTCATTGACTGGAGGTGGCTGCGTACCTAATTCTTTTCTTTCAATATCAGTAAAACCATTGGCTTTCAATTGTTCCATTAAAAATTCAGCTTTCTTAACAACCATTGGTCTCAAAGATTCATCACTGGAGACAGCTGGAATTTCAACAGCTTGAGCTAATCTGTTGATAAAAGTTGGTTTCAGTTCATCGATCTTAGAAAATAATTTGTCAAAACTAGACATTTTTCTACTGTTTATTACTGGGAGTATATATGGTCTTGGCACAATTAACCTATTGCAAATACTAACACAGGAAAACCAATTTTTGTACATGAAGAAAAGAATGAATAAGAAGAATTATATATCGTACAGAAAAGAAGATAGCAACATATTAGACTGTGAAGAAAACGACCAAACTAAACAGGATAACACTGTTGATCAGAGCACTAAGAAATAAGTATCAATTGGATACATCAATGGTAAATTGTCGTAAAATCATAGTTACCAAAGAAACATTCAATTGAAAAGTTTACTGAAATTTTTTTTTCTTGCAACCTCTTCGAAAGTGAAAAATGAAAAATATTCGATGCTTTGGATAAAGGCAACCTGATATTTAAAAAGGTATGAATTTATTTGTGAAGAGAGGTTTATAACTTATGGTTTTTGTTGAATTTGAGATTGCATGGATTGTAATGGATTGTAATGGATTGTAGTAAAATTGAGTGAACTAACCAAACGTTTATTTTGTCCATTTCATTCAGTTTGATAGCTTTACAAGCTGGTGAATTCAAAACGGTCTTAAGTAACATCAATTCACAGGTAAATTCTATAGCATTGCAAACGTACTCTTAAATAATAGTACTTTCTTGGCCTTATCACAACTATTCGTACTGCTTGAATAGATTTTGCGACGTAATGTTCGTAAATGCTTGTATAGTTCTGTTTAATCGTTGCTTTGATCTTTTTTTTTTTAATAATGTTTACCTGATGATGATTCTTGCCATTCGCTAAGGTCAAAATGTCAAGAACTTTAAGAAACATATATATTGTTTATATGACTTTAAACAGTTGTAAATGAAGGACGTAAATATATGTGTAGTTGATTATTGACTATCAGAACCAGAGGTTACTCAAACACCGCCGTATATTAGTTGGTGGTAAAATTAATTTCAACATCAGACGTACGTCCTCATTAATCATGTCTAGTGCTATCCCTGAGTCTAAGGACTTGCTAACATCAATTGTGGCGGGCACTATAGCATCTGTATTTCAAACAACTGTGTCTCAACCGTTTGAATTTCTCAAGACTGGATTACAATTGCACAGATCAACAAATGGATTGTCCAATTTCAATATGTTGTATCAAAATAAGGTTTATTTTACTGGTGCTTCTGCATTAAATTTAAGTATCATATTTAAGACAACAGCAAGATTTACAATGTTCTCATCCATGTATACCATGATGAACAATTCGAATTCATCTGAAAATAAATTGACTGGCTTGAATCTTTTATTTGCTGGTGCTGCAACTGGTTTTGTAGAGTCACTGGTGATAATTCCTTTTGAGAATATAAAGACAAGAATGATAGAAAATGCCATAATCGTAGCAGAAAGGGACAATAAAGTTAAAGGAGAAGTTAATAAGGCCACTGGCACCATCAAAACACAAAATTTGAAGCCAACTTTTCATAAGGGGACACAACCTCAATCAATTGTTAATCCAAGAGCAAAAGAATTTATGTATTATGAGAAAAACCCATCACAAACATTTTTTAAAACAGTTATGGAGATATATAAAACTAGAAGCATCCAAGGTTTTTTTCAAGGTTCAGTGATAACTGTTCTAAGACAAACAGGGAACTCCATTGTTAGATTCACAACATATACAACTTTGAGACAAATTATTGCTCCTGGTAAGCATGTCGATGAATATAGTTCCTTTATTTTAGGTTTTGCATCATCATGTGCAGTTGTTGGCTTGACACAACCTCTTGACGTTATTAAGACAAGAATGCAAAGTAAATATGCATACAGGTACTATAAAAACTCATTGAATTGTGCCTATAGGATTTTTGTTGAAGAAGGTTTACCAAAATTCTGGAAAGGTTGGGTTCCAAGATTGTTTAAAGTAGGAATCTCAGGAGGTCTTTCATTTGGAGTTTATCAATATGTTGAAAACGTCATTAATACCATGAGACGGGATGGCTATATTCCTTCGAAATTTGAATGATTGGATATAAATAACATTGTTTGTAAATAAAAATAATCAATATTCTGCGGGAGTAAAGTAATAGAAAAGACAAAATTCAACAATTTTTTTATAAAGATATTTATCAGATATTTAGCTAACTATTTGTCATCTATTAACAACTCAGTTTTCTTCTAACTTGTTTAATTTAGTAGGTATATGATAATAATACATATGCTAGTGACTCCAAATTTAATACAAACCAGTAGCGTTATTTACAATACATCCAGGTTCACCATCTGGCCTTTTACTTAAACAACCGATTTCGATAACAGATTCATTAGCATCTGATAATAATTCAACAACTCTGTCCTTATTTTCCTTCTTTACTATCAACACCATACCAATACCCATGTTAAAAGTTTTCAATATATCATCTAGAGGGACATTACCTGCTTTACCAAACCATTTGAAAACTTCAGGAACCTCCCATCTACTCATGTCAATTCGTGCTTGTAAATGGGATGGAATTGCTCTGGGAATGTTTTCTACTAATCCACCACCAGTAATATGAGCTAAACCCAAAATTATTTTTTCTCTGATTGGGGGTAATAATTGTTTTACATATATTCTGGTTGGAACTAGAATAGCTTCACCTAGAGTCTTGGTAGAATTCCAAGGACATTTTGATTCCCAAGGTAAACCAACGTGAGCTATGATTCTTCTGACCAAGGAAAACCCATTAGAGTGTACACCGTCAGATTTCAAACCCAACAGAATATCTCCCTCAGTCATGAGGTTAATTTTTGGTAAAATATCGTTTTTTTTAACTGCACCGACGGCTGTACCGTTGGTATCGTAATGTCCAGCAGGGTACATACCAGGCATTTCTGATGTTTCTCCACCTACCAGAGCGCATCCACTCTGGATACAGCCATCAGCAACACCACTTACAAAATCTGATGCTATTTTTATATCCAAGGCACCAGTGGCGAAGTAATCTAAGAACATCAATGGTTCAGCACCTTGTACAACCAAGTCGTTCACGTTCATGGCGACTAAATCAATACCAACTGTATTGTGAATATTTGTTTCTTGTGCAATTATTAATTTTGTACCAACACCATCGGTAGCTGCCACTAATAATGTGTCATCAGTATCATATCCGGCCTTCTTCAAATCGAATAAGCCACCAAAACCTCCAATATCAGAGTCAGCACCTGGTCTTCTTGTAGATTTTACTTTATTCTTAATTTTTTCTACAAATAAGTTACCGTTATCAACTGAAACACCTGCATCAGCATAAGTTATCGATTCACTCTTGTTGTTTTTTTTGAAAGCACGATACGCAATATCTTTTCTATAATATTTATCCTTGAAATCTATGGCATCGACAACCTTATAAGCCTTTTCGACAGCTTCTTCTAAAGTATTTGCAGCAGCGGAACCAGCAATAACTCTACCTCCCATCGTTTGCAAAACACCATCCTTTTTTATGGTGCCAGCATTAAAAATGTAAGCGTCCTTGGTAGGCAATATTGAAGTGTCTATAGTTATTTTATCACCTTTATTATAATGTTCAGGATAACCACCAGCAGCCAATACTACAGTAGCTGAAAAGGTATTTTCTTTAATTCCAATATCTACTGAATCCAATCTATTTTCTGCAGCTGCTAATAGCACTTGTGCAAAATCAGTTGAATCAGATAATAAAGGTAACAGTGTTTGGGTTTCAGGATCACCAAACCTAACATTATATTCTAGTACTTTTGGTCCATTTTTGGTTAAGATCAAACCAGTGAATAATATGCCCACAAAAGGTAATCCATCCTTTCTCATACCATCAATACTTGGACGAATAACAGTTCTGTCAATTTCATCGAGTACAGCTTTTGAAGCTACTGTGGTTGGAGCATAAGCACCCATACCACCGGTGTTTAGACCTGTATCATTTTCACCAATTCTTTTATGATCTTGTGCAGGTGGGAAATTGAAAAAAGAATAACCATCAGAAATTGTTAAAATTGAAATCTCATCACCTTCTAAGAACTCTTCAATAACAATAGAATCACCTGCATTTCCAAACTGTTTTTCAATCATAATTTTTTTCAAAGCTTCATCAGCTTCATCGAAATTATTTGGGATTAAAACACCTTTGCCTGCTGCAATACCATCAGCTTTAATAACAACTTTATAATCAATTGACTGCAAATATTCTCTTGCAGCTTCATAATCATTAAAGCTTGCAAACTTGGCAGTTGGGATATCATGCCTTTGCATAAAGATCTTTGAAAACACTTTCGAGCCTTCAAATATAGAGGCTTTTTTTGAAGGACCAAAAACAGGTATACCAACCTTTTTGAATAAATCGGAGATTCCATCAACTAAAGGTTGTTCAGGACCTGGTACAACTAAGCTAATATCATTTTCAATAGCGAATTCTTTTAACTTCTTAAAATCTTTTGGATCAGTGCTTAAATCTACATTCTTGATTTTATCATTAAATTCAGTACCTCCATTACCAGGAGCCACATATATTTTATTTACAGTAGGAGATTGGACCAACTTCCATACTAAAGCATGTTCTCTCCCTCCGTTACCTAAAATCAAAATATTCAATGACATTCTTATAGGATGAATATTATTATTGTAATTACTGGCTGTTTGGTGCTCAACTTATAATGCAATTGAAAAACACGTAATATACCATGGACAAATCCATAAACATATAAAGAGTATTGTAAGATTTTTTCTTAGAAATAAATTGTTTATAAACTTATCTTCTTATATATAATAATCAAAAAAAAAAATGAATGAAAACATGAACAAAAATCAAGACTTCTTTAACATGACTCTTTGAAGAAGTAATACTTAATTTTGATATTTAATATTAATCATACATTAATAAATTCGATATATATAGAAAATAGAAAGTCTTACCGTTTCAAGGTCTTCGAATCATGCAATACATGAATTTAGAAGAATAAATGAAAAGAGTAGCTTTTAAGTGAACTTCAACTTGATCTTATACTTCATCTGATTGATAATTGACCTTCTCAAGTTGACAACTTCGAACTTTGACATGAACTCAGACTTACAGTCAAAGGTTATAGACTTCAAGTCAAACTTAAGATATCAATCTTATCTCATCTCAATTTTGCTAAAATTGATGGTCTTAAAGGCTGTAAAAGTGAAAAATTTCAACGAAAACTGAAATTTTTTTCGATATTTAAATGAGGACACACAAACAGAGTCAAAATGTAAAACTGAATTTGGGTGAAGAAGACACCCTTGCACCACCGCCAAATATACTCTTTGGCAAACTGTTGGCGTGGTAGACAACATTGAAATGATTTATTGCTGAAGTGGTTAACTGCTTGTTTCATGAAAACAGAGACACTTCTAGATCGTTCAAATCTTCAGAGGTCAGGTATTTTTTACACATGTTAAATAATTCTTCAAATGTCAATTTAGTCGAATCATCATTATCATTCTTTGCCAGCAACTTGAATTTCACTATTAGAGATATGAGAGTATGGCGTTCAATATTCATTTCTCCCCTCATATTGTATTGTTCTGATTCGATTGTCTCTTTGAATCGCTTTACTATATCACCTGAAATGTTCGAGAGTGCTTGCCAAGAATTTGTCGGTAGTGAGATATTTTGGAAATTTAGTAAAGGTCCATACACATTTTTCAATTGCCCAGGTTTAAGATTCTTGATTTCATATTCATTCATTTCTTCTTCTTCATTGATGTCTTCTTTCATTTCTTCCTCCAAATAGTTGAATGTATTTGTGTTCTTATTGGGATGAACGTCGTTTATACTTTCGTTAGGGTTCTCGTTATCAAAATACATCGGCTCATCTTCCTGCAATATGTTTTGAGATAGTGATGGATGGTATTCAGTTTCTGTTGTGCGATCATCTGTAATTATAAATGATGAGATTTTTCGTCTTTTTGGTTTCTCTTTGAAATTTGATATACTTCCAAAGACAGAGTTTAATACGGAATCGTCTCCAAAGTCCTCTAAAGTTTTGGCTTTATCATTAGCTGATAAACTGTCACTTCCCAAATTACTTTTTGCACTCAATGAGCGTCCATCATCGTTGCTATTTGAAGCTGTATCTGTCTCCACGGACATAGAAGAAGACTTGATATCTTCTAAGCTAGTAGATCTGTTGGTGTTCTCTCGTTGAGACTCTAGCGCAAGACTCAAATCATTTAAATAAGATTTCAAAACGCTAGGATCTTGTGATAACTCAGTTGTTCTTATTAGCCCAGAGTATGGCCTTTGTTGAGAGCTCTGTTGGATCTGTTGACGAATTTCCTTAATCTCCAAATCTGTTGTCTCATCTGTATCATTTTCCATTTTTATATATGATTTTGATTTGACGACTTCTAAAAACCTGATCAAACTCGATGTGTATAATAAACTTAGTGGTGGTTCCGAATAGTCTTGGAACTTTTATATGATATTTGTTCTTAGTTTCTTCAATATTTGAATGTTAAAATTTTGGTATGGGTCAATACTCTTGCTAACTGAAACTTGAAAAAAAAAAGTTATTTTGATTAAACTCAAAAATTCAAATGCAACTGGAAAGTAGGCCTTTCTTGTTCCTTAGTAAACTTTTATTTGCTAAACAATCGATCTTAACAACTTCGATGACCTTCGAATCTTTTTGTAATAGATGTTTCAATTTCAGGCGTTTAGTTACATTTACGCGTTTAGCTTAAAAACCATTCCAAATAATTGAGCCATCAATTGTACAAGTTTTATCAATTATATATTCAGTTCTATAAAGTCATTTCTGTTTATGACGTTTGACTAATACTATTGGAGCAAAGGGAGCAATTGAAGAGGTGAGGAGTGATTATGCATTAATAATTATATACATATATGTATGTGAAACTTCACAAAAAAATTTATTATTTCACTTTTGATTTGTTCAATACTAAAAAATTCTAGCTTTTAACAAGCTCGTTTAGTTTCATTTGGGTTTCATTAGATAATTGTGGAGCAATATTAGTTGTAAATTGGGGGCCTGCAAGCTGAATGTATTCTATCAATGCTTTTGACACAAATGGTTTGACACCTTGGTTCGCATTTATTTCTGGAATTGGATCAAATGGTTTTTCAGATATGCTAAATAATTTACTAAAACTTGACCCAAACGTGGAAATTTCTTCTAAGTTATCTAAATCAACATGTTCAGATTTCAAGTTTGCAATACTCTCTGATACAGTAGCATTGACGATTGCATCGATTGTTGGTGCAATTATATTGCTATATTTGGTTGAAACTAAGTTACTTCTTAATATGGTGACAGAGCCGATAATTGCAATTTTACGTTCTTGTAAGTTACCGAACTTAGGAATTGTCGAAATAATAAAATTACTCCAAATTTGACCAAAGATACCATCTTGAACATCATCTATGAAAGAAACTGGGAAGTCAGGTCCTAATCTAATAGCCAATAAACCCAAAAATGTGATTAATTTTTTAAGATATTTCTCAGTCTTTGAAGTTTGTAAACGTTGTAACAGTAACACAGCAATTTGCTTCAAAAATGGTGAAAGGCGGTTACTATCAATGTGTAACATAATTGTTTCTAATAATTCAAAACCATAGACATCATGAACTTTAGAAGCAATTAATCTTTGAAATACACCTAACACAGGTAATAAATCAGGAAAGACACTAGAGTCAACCTTGATCATGCTTTTCAATAGTCTAGTGACTGCAGGAACATTACCTTTCAATTCCCAGACTGTTGGACTCAAAATAGGTTGTGAAAGTTGTTTGATGCTATCTAAAATGGAATTACTCTTTTCAACTGTAAATGCTACTAATTGAAATACATAAGGAATGAATTCCTGAACATCTTGAGTTAAAATATTCATAAAAGCTGGCATCATGGACTCAGTCAAAATTGGGACCATTTGAATTGGAGCATTGAATAAAATACAACCAATGGATTCAAATGTATAATGTGTGAATCTTGGATTGGATGGGTTTTTTGAGATAATATCTACAATCCCCACTAACTGTGTCATTAATTCTTGGAACATATGCTGAACTAGATCCTCAGATGTCTGTAAAACACGATAAACTGCTTTCATCAAGAACTCATTTTCAGCTAGTTTTTCAGGTGATATATTACGCTTCAATACTAATGAAAGCAAGTTGGATAAAAGAATTTCAGATGAACCTGATAAATCGTTCTTATTGAACACTAGTTTAGGAGAAGAAACAGATTCTCTCATTGATAATATTCTTTCAATTAAAATTGCAGCATAAGTAAATTCAACGTATTCTTCACTATTTAATAATTTGGCCAATATAGGCATGACATTGATCAGTTGATCCTTATTCAATTGGTTTTTAAAAACATAAATGTATTTGATTGCATCAACCAAAATAATTGGATGAGGAACTGAACCTGTCAAATCTGAAGAAATATGTTTTGTGAAAAAGTCGACAACATCAACAAGTTGGTTAGTTGAAGCTACACCAGAATTTGTAATATTACCATTAATCGCGACAATAGTAAATAGATATGTGGATAAATCTTTGTATTTCCAATTATCAGCTGGATTTGTTTCATACTGAGCATAGAATGTTTTAATTTGGTTAACAAAAATATTAGTGACAAAGTATTCATTTTTTTCTTTCAATTCTTTTATAAAGTTTGCACAGCTTCTTCTTCTAGTATCATTATCAGAGCCTTCTAAATCTCTTCTAATATATTCGATTGGATCATCTTCAAAAAGTTCAATATCTGTTTCACGTATCATAACGTTCGGTAGAACTATTTGCTGAGTGATGTTGGACATAGCTTCTTCGCTGTTAAAAATTTCAAAATATTTTGGGATGTGAGCTACAGCTGCCAGAAAGTTTAATGACTTTGAAACCAAGATATCATTTTTTGGTTGAGTAGTTGTCGTTGTTAGTAATGACCAAGTTACTTGAATAAATTCGTTTATCATTGGGCCAAAAACATCTTCATATCTAGTTGTGTATAGATGAACAACTTCTTGAATTGATGATTTTACTTTAATTACAACATTTAACTCATTATCCTCTTCTGGATCCTCTATCAAAGTGTTCGAATATGCTAAGTATTTATGTAGTATTCCCATACCTTCTTGTACATGATCTTCAAAAAATTCAGGGATATCTTGACAGTTGAAATCATAATACAATTTGGTCAATAATAAGAAAACGTCAAATAATTGAGTCAAAGGAACAATATTATTTTTATTCAATTCTATTTGTTCATCAACAGCTTTCAATAAACTCAAAAAAGGTACGGTGAATACATCAAGAACCATTTTTATCTCAGTAAATAATTTATCAGATCTAAAAAGTGGTCTCCATCTCTTAAAAATAGAATGTGCAACGGTTAAAACACCCTTGTTTGTTACCATATCTGTTGTGGATAATTTAGAAGCTAGATCATTTAACAATGTAGGCCATTTATCAGGGAAATCTGAATCTGCAATAACAGAAATAGCTTCACCGATTTGTATTTGTAAATTGTTTGGCAAAATGATCATTAATGGGACAATCTCCTTCTTGATGACCTCTGCATTACTTGCAGGTATTAAATAATTCCCATCAACATCAACCCACTTTCTTTTAATGAAGTTTTTGAAAAACAATGCACCAGCTAATCTAGTTGAATTAGGCAACGAATCTGAAGAGACAACATGCAATAAAGTTAACCCAAACCCATCCTGCACTTCCAATTCTTTCAAACTTCTCTCGGCATCCTTGGAAGTCGATGCAACAACAGATTCAGCAAGCAACCTTGAAAGAACTTGAACATCTGACATTTTCCTCCTCTTTTGATTAAATGTCTGCCAATTGGTTTTCTATTGATTCACGGATACAAATACTAAATTACTTATCCTGTTCAAGACACTAATCTCCCTAAATCAATCAATGTCGGCTACTGAACTGTTTCTTCTTAACCTTTTATGTTTTGATTTTAGAATGTTAAAAGTTGTTTATTTAAATTTTTTTTTTCAATTTTTGTAAATTTTTGTTTTTTGATTCGTAATGAAAATTTTTAACAAAGTTGTTACTTAAATAGAGACATAAGTAATGAAATATGTGAATGAATCAGTTGAATTTGATATATCTTATTAAGTAGTGGCTTTATATTTATGTGATGCTAATGTTATATGAGTATGTATGTGTGTATTTGCTTCTAAAATGGGCTGTTTGGTCTTTTTTTTTGATACCGATTGAGCAAGTTAAAGAATCTATTTTAAGAAAAGGCTTTTATCTTAGTGAGAACTCTGTGAATAAAGAGGCTCCATTGGATAGTTCCAGTCTTAAGTCTTTGTTTTCTGTTTTATTTTTTGTTGATGGAGTATAGAATCTAATTCCTCTCAAATGTGTATCTTTACCGTTTTCATGATTCACTGGAAAACTGAATTTTACATAACCACATTTTAATAATTTATCTTCTCTATTATCCTCAAAAGTTAACATGAACCAACCATTCATATTATGTACTTCGATTCTCTTGTAAAAAACTGCATCCGATGACGACGTTCCTGCATATATGTTGATAACATTTGGCGTATACGATTCATCAGCTATCATTGAAATGTAGATGCTGATGATTGATATATCCATTGTTCTATTGAACGTTACTTCGACTTCGTGAGGTTGTAATCCATCACTTTGCCAAAATGTATTGAAATTATTATCGATAATATTCGTTATTGGATTGCCTAATTTCATTGATGATGGTTTCCAATACCCTAGTTCACTGACATCGATCACGTTCTGTGTTGATTCCAATAATTGTAAACCTTGAGTGTATTTGATTGCTAGAACTTCAATTTTAATCGAATTTGATGAGTCTGAATCCTCTTGAAATCCGTTAACGTATCTAAATCTGCTCTTTTCATCAACTATAGTATCATCAATAATCAAAGCAGACTCTTTTTGTGGTTTAACAGGTATTAAACAACTCGTTGGCGCAATTGCATCTAATAGTTTGGAATAAAATAGTTGATTGTTAGCTTGTGATTGCATTTGTTCGAAACCGTTGCGATCCTTATTTGGTACCTTGAAATATAATTTTATATCAAAATAACCTTTATCCAATATTGATTATTATTGACTAAGTATAGTCACACCTGTAAAACAATGAAATTTGGTAGTCTTGATAGATTACAGCTGTTTGACAAAAGATAACCACTAATGCACTGTCTGAACGGCTTCGAAACAAACCTTCGATTACCTTTGTCTGTTCAATAACTCTTGTGTGTTTTTTTAAATGAGGAAATCACATTCTTATTTTATTCAAAAATTCACTAATTACAATTAGTAATCTTAATTAAGAGTTAAAAAAAAGATTCATTTCGAAAGTTTGAAACTTAATTGTACTTTAGGATGATTTGGGTTTCTATAGTAAGGATATACATTTACATGTGAATATATGGTCATATTGTTAGAATACAATAACTATTTGAATTTGTATTTGTCGAGGAGAGGGATAAATAAGTTTATTACAGAGTATTAAAAAAATGTTGAGAAATATTGGTTATTCCTTTAGTAGAAATTGTGGAGTTAAAACAAGATTAAATTCTGTGGTGATTAATAGGAGGTGGTTAAACTTGATGACTGTTAGTACGCCTAATGAGAATTCATTGAAATATGTTTGTACGACAGGAGAGATGTTTCAAGATCGTGGGTCACCAAGTATTGAAATTAGAAATACAGATGATGAATTAATCAAGGAATCTAAGATTTTGCAACAATTTTTTTTGAAATGTCCAGGAGTCGAATCATTAATGGTTGGTGATGATTTTCTAACGGTCAATAAAGATGAAAACATCCACTGGTCAACAGTTTCACCAAATGTGATTGAAATTTTAACAAATTCTTTTGCAAGTGGTGAAGAGATGATCAATGAAAATTTGATCAAGGTGATTAATTCAAATGAGACAATCAAAAATTCCAAATATGGGTATGATATTAAACTACCTGAGTTCGAATTGAATGAAGATGAAAGAGAAATCAGCGAAATGATTGATGAACTAATTCAAACAAGAATAAGACCAGCCATAATGGAAGATGGTGGTGATATTGTCTTTAGAGGTTTCGATCCAAAAACAGGTAAAGTATATGTTAAATTACAAGGTGCTTGCAAATCTTGCTCATCCAGTGAAGATACATTGAAACATGGTATTGAATCAATGATGAAACATTATGTAGAAGAAGTGAATGAGGTAGTCCAAATTTTGGATCCTGAAGAACAAATCGCAATCAAAGAATTCGAGAAGTTGGAAAACAAACTAAAAAAAAAATAACCTTGTAAATATTCATCGTGTTTCCTTATTCCCGTAGAGCTATTATTATTTATTTAGGATTGTATATATTTATATATCTATTAGATACATTCCTTGTTCATTGTTCATTGTTCATTGCCTATTCCTTATTGCGCATCTCTTCTTAAGTATGGCCATGTGAATTTTTTAAATTTTTCACTTCTCCCAAAAAATAAAGATTCAAAATTCGACATGGATAACCACATTTGATCACAAATACAGTTGTGATTGGTTCTTATATTGGACAATAGGTAGGTTCAAACGTAATAAAAGCATTATTCTGGAGTAGTAGTGTTACTTAGAAAGGTCCAAGGTGTTCTTTTAAATGGTTTTCTGGTTGTCATTTGAAGATCACTAGTATAAGCACCCACCAAAAAAAAAAAATTACAACAAAAGAATATAGACTTTTGCGTTTGAAGATACCAAGATAACTGATTTTAGATACCGTTGATTGCAATCTGACATGGATTCTGATTTGAAGGAGTCTGATGAATCAGCGACGAAAAGAAAAACAGATGGGGAAGAGGTTTTAAGCAAGAAAAGATCGTGTCCAACATCCATATTCAGTTTGATGAATGAGAATGAGCATCCTTTGCTGTTGAAGAGGCAAAATATCACCAAAGTATTGGCAAGAAGCAGAGATAACATTAAAGAATATAAATTAACCATGTCTATTGAATCCAAGAAGAAAATTATAGCAGGTTTGCATTTGTTAAAGTTAGCCAACAAACAATTGACAGATAAAATCACTTCGTTGCAGGAAGTAGTAGCTAAAGAACAGGGACATGATAAATCATTAGATTTGCAGAAAGTGAAAAAAAACAAACTCAAAAAAAATGCACCTAATAATATTCTGTCAATCTCTGCAATTGTGAATCCAGAAGATAAGAAAGAAATTGGTGATGGTGAAAAACATGAGGATAACAATAATGATAAAAGCAAGAAAGAAGAACACGAAGGAGAAGAAAATCGAGAAACAGGGGAAGATGAAGATGAAGATGATACAGATGAAGACGACGACGATGCAGATGAATTTTATGATGCTTTTGACCCAACAAAGGAACAAACTGATTTGATTAAAGAAGACGTTGTAGGAACAGTTAGAAAAGTCTATTCGATTGTTTCAACTTTCATGGGAAATTCTTTACCAGAGCCAACAAGATCAACAATAAGAGAATCATTGTTAACGCTTCCTAATAATTGGTCTCAGAGCGCACAGTCATCGACCGTTCCAAGCTCACCCTTACATGATAGTTCTGATATCTCCAGTGGTATACCAAATTTACAGAAATCCAACGATTGTTATTTAAGTGCAAACCTAAAAGTTCTTATTTTGGCAAAAGAATCATTGGGCATGGTCAAAACCGTCACCGATGCATTGGATGAATCATTGGGTAGAGCAGAAGAATGGATGAAAGAAAAACAAATGTGGAATGAAGAAGTTCGGTCGAAACTGATTGCAAGAGATAGAAAGTTTAGAAGATTAGATGCACAGGAAGCAGAAGAAAGAGAAAAGTTAAGAGCAGCTCAAGGAGCTGAAAAACAGTAAGTTTTATTACTGAAGATTAAAAACAAAAATGAGAATAATGAAAAAAGAAGTTCTTTTTTATCAAGTAACTGAATAGTTAAGAAAGAGAATAATTGTAACACAAATTTTAAAAGGCTGAACGAATGTTTATTTTTGAAGCCGTTTCACGAAACGGAATTATTTATTATAAATAATGCTAGTGTTCTTGCTAGCCTTTATATTAAAAGTCCGCTACATGCATTTACATAACAGTAAGATATATGATCTTTATAAATTCACTATGTAGTAAATAAATAAAGATGAGTACCTATTACCATAAGAATATAATCGAAACAATAATGTTTAGTACATATACACAAGCAAATTTGAGTTTTCTGTTTAAACACTACTTCATGATACATATTATATTAAAAACGAGAAGTGTTAGGGTAGCTTTAATTGTTTAATTGCTGTAGTGTTAAGATGGTAAAATAAACATATTAATTCATCTATCACTGCTAGAAAATTAGATTACCAACAAAAGTGATAGTCGTTATTTTTCGTTTTCTAAAGAAATTAGTGATGTATAAAGACAAAATCATTTTGAGTTCTCAAATCAATATCACTTTACTGCAAAACTTTAAAAGCGCAAACAGTAATATGGTTGCTAATTGTTACAGCTGAGTGTTAAGGATTGAGCATTACATTTTAAATATGAGTAGACAGTTATTCAACAACAATGAGCTGTTGTATAAATCTTAGGTACCAAATTCTTTGAACGTAAACGATAACATTCTGATAAAATATATATTTTCTGCAGAAGTAGTACCAGGCGATGTTTTGGGATCTATACCCAATGTAAGTGAACTCAAAGATAGTTGTTTATATTAATTTAATTGTCAATAAACAATCACCATATAAACCAGAGTTTAAAAACACTCACCTAGTCAGAACGTAACAAACTTTGGATAGCGTTCATCTGTATCAATGTATCACATCAATTCCCTAAACAATTTATAAAATACCATCCGATATAGTGTAACGGCTATCACATCACGCTTTCACCGTGGAGACCGGGGTTCGACTCCCCGTATCGGAGTTTATTTTTTGTTGCTCAATGGAGCACCAGAGCTGCTATCTGTCAATGCCCATTCCATGCCAACCAGCAACACTCTCACACATCCAGAGCTGAACCTCTCTTTATATACAAGACAAAACTGTAAGTGTCACTGGTAGGAGCAACCTGTTATAATCCAAAATTATTGTGCAAGTTCCTAAAATAAGTTTGTTACTTAAATAGTTTTTTATGATTCTGTATTTTCGTTTAACGTATTTATAAAGTTTCAACTATTTATTTGATAGAATTTAAAATAAAAATTATAGTGATAAACTTGTTAACTATGTGTATATATTACATGCTCAAACAGTGATGTAATAATACAATGCCTAATTAGTTGTTTTCTTGGATTTTTTTTGTCTTAAGGAATGTGGTTTTAGTAGTTCAAAACTACACATCATACCGGTAGTAACGCTCATTACTGCCCCCCAATTTTCGAATTCACCACAATAATTTGGAGCTGAAAATATTGTTACTAATTTTTTTTTAGCGAAGAATTCATATCCATCTTCTACTACCATATGGCCTCTAATGATAAGATCGAATTTGAATCTTGAACAGAAATCTGCAACTGATCTTTTACCAAATGTGTAAGACACGCCTCGGTCATTTAATGACCAAGTTTGTGTTTGTGGATTTGGATCACTCCACAGAATATCTGTTAAGAAACCTTCCTCGGGTATGTCAGTTGGTCTTTTAATATTCGATATTTGTGACATCGAATTTAGTTCAGGTGAAATACCACCATGCACACAAAATATTTTATCTTGAATGATGGCAGCAAAAGGCAAAGAATTAAAAACATCTATGAACATTTTCCAAACCTTTGTATTTTTTCTTCTTTTACATTCATCATAAAAACCGTACATTTTTGTGACATTTGCAGATTCATGGTTACCTCTTAACATAAAAAAATTTTCTTTGTATTTGATTTTGTAACATAAAAGTAATAAAATTGTTTCCAATGATTGTTTACCACGATCAACATAGTCACCTAAAAAAAGATAGTTTGTCTCAGGAGGAACCCCACTTAATTTCAAAATTCTTAATAAATCAGTGAATTGACCATGAACATCACCGACTACTTTAATAGGAGCTTGAAGTTTCAACAATGATGGCTGATTCAAAAAGATTTCCCTTGCATGATAACAAATTATTTGGATTTCCCAAGACTTAAAAGAGAAATCTCTTGATTTATAGTATCTCGTTTCCCCAAGTTTCAACAGCTTTTCAATAGCATCATCTATGTTTAATCCTTCATTAGAAGAAGAATCATTTGGGTATCTTTTCAAGAAAACTTGTTTTTCGGATTGTCTGTTATTTGGTATAGATGAAAATGAAGTTGAAATATGAGATCCTCCACTTGCAGAACTTTGTTTTTTCAAAATTTTATTGGAATTTGGTGGAGATTGGGGTGCAACTGGGACACTTGGAACTGAACCTGTGCTTGTGCCTGCACTTGAGTTTTTCAAATGTGCATAGGCTTTCAAACTCTGAGTACTAATCTTATTTGATGACTGCAATGAGTTTGGGGTCGAGATCCCAGAAATGTTAGTGAATAATGTATTATTATCACTTGGAGTGCTTGCATTGCTTGCACTACTGGCGTAACTACTGTTGCTACTAGTACTACTGCAAAAATCGCTGTACGTAGTCACTGTAGTTGAAGTAGCAAACGATTTTGCTAAAGATATATCAATATCTAGATTGAAATCAGTAGACGTTCGAAGAACATTACGTTCTTTGTTTTCATTCTTACTAATGATTGGTATATTTATATTTTCCGTATTGTGTTTAATGATAGTAGTAGGCCTACTATCATCAGGATCATTCGGTTCATTTGAATTGAGATCATCTGTAGTTATTTGTTGTTGTTGACTATTATTTTGATTTGATCGCGGTACTTTTAGATTGTTTGACGGGCTCTTCCCCATAATATGATTAAATTATGTATCTATTATTAAGAAAGAAAAAAAAAACAACGAACAAACGAGACAAAAAAGCTGTGTTATTTTTTTTTGAAGTATATATATATGAGTTCTTTTTTTTGATATTTTTTGATATTGTGTATAACAAAAAAGCAGCTCCAATTCTTGGTAATTAAAGATGATAGGGAAGGATCAAAATTGAGATAAAATAATGTAAAAAATAGGTATAGTTCACTAGTTTCAAAAAAAATGGAAGACCAACAAAACAAAATTACTAATTGCAATAAAATATGCACCTTTTCTAAAAATGCTGTAAAGTTATTGATTATAATGACCTCTTAAAACAATTCTCAAAGAAAAATATTTTAATCAAACCTTATTATAAATGCAATTATAAATTATAGTACTGATAACAAATTATTTTTTATATCTTATATATATAACAGATGGCATTTCATTTCGTTTCTTAAAATTTCCATCACACGGAAAAACGGAAAAAAAGAAATTGTCGTGGTCGGGGCGGGTAAACATTGGATGTCCGGCTCGGGAATATGGGGCAAAAGACAGGGTGACGGGTAACGGGTAACGGGTAACGGGTAACGGGTGACGGGAGTGCAGGGTAACACTGGCTGGTATCGTCACTTGGACACACCGTCACCATGATGGATTACACAGATATGGATTACAAATTAGTTTATCTTGTCGTTATGCTTATATAGTTACTTTTGTTTATGTGTATCTATCTTGTGAGTTCAGGGACTTTATAGTTTGTGATTCTACCTTCTTCATAAATGACGTCCAGGACGTGATTCAACGTGTTGTTGGCTTTCAGACTCAAATACTTTTTGTATAAAATCAATGCGGTGAAGGCATCCTCAATGGAATCGTGATTGCCTTCTTGGATGTTTCTGTCTAGTATGGCAAACGCTAGATACCTCAACGACAAATATCTTTTACCTTGTAGGAAATAAATCGATGTGTCTCTTATCTGTTCGTTTGGTATGTTTATATTGATCTGTTTGAAATCATTATTGAGACCATGTCCAACAAAAACACAGCCTATTTGCATTAATAGCCAGATCTTTCTGTAAGTAACGTTTCTGTTCACCAACTGTTTAGTGCTATTTTTGATATCTAAATCTCCAGGTTCAATACCACTATATTTAGTAACATAATTTTCGATATGGTCATTATTTACAATATAATCGTCAACAAATGGTTCTCCGAATTTTTCACCCTCATCACCTCTTAATATGGAGACACGCGCTAGTGCTGTTTTCTTCGGTTTGATAATGGTCTTGTTTCCTTTACAGTCAATCTCACTAAGCTCTTCATTTAAAACAACAAATTCTGCATCGATGGCGACGAGCATACCAGGTTTTGGAACGTCATGTTCATCATTTTTATTCAATAATATGTACTGTTTCATGGCTTCATTTCTGATCCCGTTAGCAAAATGATCACGATATAAAATATTGTAATTGATAGGATAACTATCAACAGATAAGAAAGGTTTTCTGATTTCTTCAGAGTCACAATATATAACGGTTTCAATAGTCTTCCACCAGTAAGATATATTTAAGGCTTCTTCTTCTTCAACTTCTACAACTAAATAATCGTTGAACATGTACCATTTGAAAGAATTCGTGTTTGGTTCGTATACCCTGGAATATGTTACTAATCTAGACTCACCATTTGGATCTGATATTTTGGCCAAATAACCACTTAGTTCATATTTAAATATGGGATTTGATGTCTTCAATTCAGTTGGATGACTTTTTAAAACTGCCTTGTCTTTTGAAATTGTGGCATGAAATTCTAAAACTAACCAATCTTTAACTGCTTTTGCAATATTCCATTCAAAATCAGATAAAAGTATATTCAAAGACAAAACAGGCGGTAGATTTTTTATGATACAAAGATATTCAACGAGTTCTTGTTTATTACAAACTTCACAAGTACTTTGAACTAAATTTGTTCTTTTCATAGACGATTCTATGTATGGCAAAATTGTTTGATTATTTAATTTCCTTATGTTGTGTTTCAAATTATTTTTAACTGGAGAACAAACCGTCAATGTCGGAACAATGCTAGTACTTTTTTCATAATGCAAGCAACTGGATGATATATTCGTTTCTAAATGAAAACCAAATGCTTCCTCTAATGTAATACTGTGAATGTTTCTTTGTAATTCATCTGTCATTAAATGGTCTAACAAAAATTCATTGAAATTTTGAGAAGCACTCGTCAATAACACTTCATTGCTTCCTACTGACGATTTTTTCATCATAGGCGTATCATTTAATGATTGATAATTGACCTCAAATAAATTTTTCTTGACAGGATTAGTTGGATTGAAACTTTGAGATTCGAATGGGCTGCTGCCTTCGATTATGTCCAAAGTATTCTGTAAATTGAATGTTAGACACACTCTACCATTTGATCTTTGCATCATGTCATAAAGGTATCCTAACTCAGTTAATATTGAGTTAGGACTAAAATTTTCATATCTTAAACATCCAACTATAAAATTGAAAATTTCTGGAACAAATCTGTATAATTGTACTATGGGATTAACATAAGGATGATCAGAATCGGTGTCTAAACCTGAATAACAAGTTTGGTTGAATGCTTTGAAATCAAAGTTATCAGAACCGTATTTACCATGAGTTAATTGTAGTTTCATGTATGCAGGAGGAATTTCATTATCCTTTTCAGGCTTAACCCTTATTAAATCATTTATTTCGTTTGTTTGAGTAGAACTTACTGTGGTTGAAGTACTATTTTTATTTGCAAACGCAGAAGTTCCAGTATTTTTCTTTCTTATTTCTGCTAAGTTTACATATGGTTCTGCAACATTACCATGGCCATACTTTAATTTATTATATCTTAATAAAGGATGCTGTTTTGAATTCAAATGCGAACTAACACTTTGTGCGGAACCTGTTCTAGTGTTCAATACTGAATGTTTATTCTGAGGAGATTGCAACAGGTTGACGTCTATTGCTTTTGGAACAGTACCGGTACTATGGAATATAGTTTGTGGCCATGCGGATAACAGTTTTTCATTATAATAAGGCATACCAACTGAGCTTAAAGGGTAATCGTAATTATCAATGGATGTAACACCAGAAGTGACACCATCATTAATATATTCTGGATACTCTAATATTTCAGGTTTGTTTGTATAATTCGAGCTTCCACCTGAACGAGACCAAAGATTTAAAGTATAGTCATCGTTCAAGAAAGCGATATGATCACCGTTTGGAGATACTTCCATAGCTTTGATTGATTTGCAAGGATGTACAAATTGTGTTCTTAAAATTGGGTTCGCTAAATCTATAAAATCAAAAGAACCTTGATCCGATGCTACTGTCATAACTGTTGGTAATACTGGATGCAATTTAACAAAATCTGCACCTCCTGCACCCATTGATGTTCCTTTCGAAAATGATACTGGAGGCAGCTGCTTCATCATTCTCAAATCATAGACGTTGACGAAAGGATCCGCGTACAAATGATTGAAACGTTTCGATTTACCTACTGTGGTCAATGTATAATCCCTTGAATCCATTGCTGAAATCGTAGCAGAATGACCTGCAAAGGATTTTATTATATGATTCGAGTTAGGGTCCAGTAAATCAATTGATCCTGATTGTTTACCAATCGATATCATTTTATTATTTGTGCACAATAATTTAACTTTTGGATTATAATCAATGATAGAAGATAAACAATTCTTGTTCAAATCGAGTGAAATAATGCCAGTGTTTGCACTATTACCTGCACAGTAAATCGAACTTTGAGAATCGTTAGAATTGAAACACATTGTTTTCAAACCAGTCAAAACAGACAATTCCATACTTGTTATATTCGACAAAGTTACACCTCTTCTATTTGCAATGTGAATAGAATCATCGCAAAGAGAAATTATAGCCTCTTTACGCACTAATATATCATTAACAGGAATTGCACCGATATGAGAAGTGCATCTCGTGTATAGCTGTGAATTGATATCGTATGATGATACTCTGCCGTAAGTATCACCACTCCAAACTAGGTTTGCATAGTCATCAAAGACAATTTTACTAATTTGTTTCTCTTTATTATCATATCTAAAGAATGATTTTTTTAAATGTTCTGTTAAATCTAAAGGATTAACAAATGATGGTTGCCAATTGTTCATCACTTCATTAATTTAACGATTCAAGCGAGTAATTTTTTATATCACTGATAGCAGCTCAGGTTGAGCGGATTAGGGTAGCAGAAGTAAGTCAATGTCAATATTGATACTTAAAATAAGTTATTTATGAAATAACTTCTATAAATGACTTATTTTTTTTTTCAGTCGAGGATCTGTAATTTGACAGTGTCCTAAAGCTATCGATCAACCGGTCTCAGTTTAGTATCAACAACACCATATATCACAAACGATTATAACTTCTAGCTAGTGTTTCCATATATACATATTTCATATACTTTATTTACTAACAATATGTTAATTTTATGCCTCTCTAACATAAATGGAACCTTTGTTACCCGGAGGCAGCCTTTTTTATTTGTGGTCACCCGAACACGTAATTCGTAATCAATGACAATGGGGTTGATATGGGCAATTAATAGTTAGGGTTTACGTTAGGGTTTAAATACGGTTTAATGGAAGCTTTTGGAAAAAAAAAATTTTTTTCTTTCCAATACCAAAAGTATATAAAGGGCATGTTTTTTTGAATTTAATAGTTATAAATATTTGTTTAAAGTTTCATTTAATTATTTGTTGTTTATTATCAGACTTATTTTTTCTTGATTTCTTTATTAAAAAGACCAAATCTCTTTGCCATTTGGCTTAGATCAAGTGTAGTATCTGTTCTTTTCAGCGTAACAACTGAAATGACCTCAATGAGGCTCATTACCTTTTTTATGTTACAACACATTTTTTGGCAATTAATAAAATTTTTTTGGTTCTTCTTAGTATTGTTTTTGAAGATATTTTTATTTTCATCATGATATTAGAAGAATTTTTGGATATTTAGAGATTTTTTTGATATGTTATCTGAGTTTTTAAGAATTCATTTTCTTTTAAACTTCTCAATTTTTTTTATTTCTCATCTGATTTGAGTATTTTAATTTTATTAATTTATGAAGATTGGTTGAGGAATTTAAATGTTGGGAAAAACTGTGTTAAATTTTGAGTGGATGACATATATAGAATGATTTGCGGTGTATATTTTCAAATATGGTATTTTAATTGTTATATGAAGAGACTCATATTACAATTATACTTTTACTTTTTAATTGAGTTTTTGTGCTTTTTTTGACTTTAGGATCTGATGTGGTTTCTTTGATTTCAACTTTTTTGAGAATTAATTTTTATGATGTCGAATTCTGATGCTATGTGTGTATATGATATGATCGTACCAGGGAAAATGGTTTAGGTTTAGTTGAAATATCGAATAGTTTTATAATTATTCCATTTATTTCTTCTGTAATAGAGCAAGCTTGCTTGTTCCCCTAGATCACTAAGTTTTTCATGGTTCATGTCATTTGCATGGCGTTGCTTTTGGTGTTATTCGATTTGATTCTTTTAGGGATGAGTTAATTTAATCCATTAGTTCTGCTTGACGGTCGATCATAGGCATATTTAGGAGGTTTCAGAGTATAAGTACTTCTTTGTTTTAAGTCTCTTTTTGGCTTTTGAAATTTATGTTCGAAATATCATCTTTGAGGAGGGTTTACTCTCTGTGAATTGTTCTAGTCGTTCGCTATGCTCGGAATTTACTGGTTTTTTGATAATCATATCAATTAAGTCAGAAGTGTCGCAATCCTTGCACATATCATGTGATAATTGTTTTTCAGTTTTCACTTGGTTAAATTTTGGTTGCTTGATGCATCTCGTGTCTTTATATCCGCCCTTCATTCTAAAAATCTTTGAATGAGTTCATTCAAGTTCTTTAGAACAAATCATTTTATATAAATCGTGAGTACTATACCATGAACAAGACCCAATATATAATGATCTTGTTATAAAATTTTAAAAAGGGATATGATATTCTCCACTTTACAAAATATTTCATTAAATTAGATGAAGCGGTGGCTCAATGGTAGAGCTTTCGACTCCAATTAAACTTTGGATTTATTCGGAAACTATTGCAATCGAAGGGTTGCAGGTTCGATTCCTGTCCGTTTCATTTATTTTTTCCATTGTGAATATATTTTCTTCTTAATACAACGCTGAACAGTGCATTCTAAGAATCATAGTTGGCAACCGTTTCTTACATCGATACTATGCTAGTCATTGAATAAATTATATTAGGAAATAACAATATTTACAAGTTATTTATTCATCTTTTAGGTAGAATATCTCGTTAAATAATTTTGCACAATGTACGTCTGCACCTAATCTTGCACAAAGCAAGAAAACACCACTGAATTTTCTGTGCAGAGAATACGTTTCATCTGGTGGTGGACATAATCTTTCATTTAACATCAATCCAATATTGCCTCTGATTCTATCAGAAACTGTTTGTTCTCTAAATTGGAAGATATCTTCATTTTTACCTCTGAATACCTCACATAACGTAACTATACTTTCAACATGAGCGTCGATCATTGCTTTGGATTCCAAACCATTCAAAAAGCCAAGTATGATAGACATTTTCTTAACACCTTCGTAGTCAAGGTCTTTTGCATAAGTTAATAACATTCTATAGTTTGTTATGAATTTTAGTGGAAAAGGTCTAGAAGCACCAAAATCTAGTAATTCAATCTTGTTAGTCTTTTCGTTGTACAAAAAATTTGCCCAATTAGGATCAGTTTGCATAAATTGATAACTAGCTATTTCTTGCAAGCAAAGTCTCATTATATTTTCCCCAATAAAATTTCTTAATTGTTGAGAAATATTATTTGGTAATTTCATAATTTCAACACCATCAAATTTTTCCATTGTTAAAACTGATTCCGTAGTTAGGTCTTTATAAACTTTTGGCACTACAAAAACAGGATCATTTTTGATTAAATCACCAAATTTTATCAATGCTTCTCCTTCACGAATATAATCACATTCCCATTTCAGCTCTCTTCTCGCATTTGAAATTGTTTTATCTAGAAACAAACCTCTTGGTAATAACCGTGAAGCAGTCAGCAACATCAACATATTATTTAGATCTGAATCAATGGATTTTTTAACACCTGGATATTGTACTTTTACAACAACTTTATCGCCATTTTTCAATTCTGCCTCATGTACTTGACCAATACTTGCCGCTGCAATTGGAATTTTGTTGAATGTTTTAAAGTTTTTTGTTTCCCACTCTGTTGAAAGTTCCCTTTTTAATACCGATTCTAATTGTCGTTGAGGCATATAGTTTGCACTATTTTGAACCCTTGATAAAATTTCATACAATTCTCTTGGTAATAATTTATCATCTTGGAAAGACATCATTTGGCCAATTTTTAAAGCAGCACCTCTCATTTTTGAAAATTTCTTGACAATCGTTTCGATATTAGATTCTGATAAAATCAACGATTTCCATGATGGTTTATTCCCCTTTGATGCTTCTGAAATACTCTTAACGGCCACATTGACACCAACATTTGCTGCCAGGGATCCGTAATGGAACAACCTTGAAATTCTAGAAGTTGGAACTTCAGAACTCTCCAATTTCTTACTTGTGTTGCTGCTTGCACTTACTTTCGCACTAGATTTCTCACCTTCAGTTTGCACATTCTATTTTTCATGAAAACTTTCTTACAAAAAACAAAACATGTATATTTCAATATATTTATAATATTTATTATAACCATAACAGATAAAATATAAATAAGAAAGAAAAACACGACATATTATTGTTAGATGAAACATTTGTTAATAAAATTATTTACAGCATTGTATCACTTGAAACAGCTTTGACTCTTTACGAATGAATAATCACCATCACCCTAACACACAAGGATTGAAGGGGAACGTATGAACGCAACAAAAAAAAAACACAAAAACAGTTTCGAATAAACAAAAATTGTATTCAACATACCTTATGCAATACTCTTGCGGTAGAATATTGTCTAGTGTTCTTCAAAGAACCTCTATAAGCATTTTTGGAATTTTGAATTCTAAACGACAAAGCTTTAGCTTCTTCCCATTTCGGATCGTAATACCATTGAAATTTATTCAATACCGGTCTGGTCAAAGTGGAAGTACCCACCCAACTTTTCAAAGATTCTTTGGCAATCTCACCCGAACCTCTTATCACGGTGCCAGCACTCGCCAGGAGACAATAACAATGATATAAACTGCTCTGTCTTGACATTACAAAACTTCGTTATTTTTTTCACACTAAGCTTTTGCAATCCATCAAAGACAGGTAAACGCTGCTTTCTTCTTGACACAAACCAATACGCAACTAGTGCCAACTACCTAGTATCCTCTAAATGTCTAAACACCTACAATTGAATACCGATGACCTCTTGTAAACCAAAAAGTTCTCAATGAACAATCAACATTACTGATTGATCCTTTTTATTTGAACAAATTCGAGGGCATAAATCGATGTTGATGTCTTTTCGTGTCGAACGATTCGTTTTCCTGTAATGGTGAAATTTGAAACCAAAAAGACACCAAACAACAAAAAATAAAGGTCTTGTTGTTAAGATTTATAATTTAAAAGATGGAATAAAACGTTTGGATGGGTTGTGCAACGGGCAATTGAGTTTCTCGATGTTGTGCGTTTGATACCAGAGAGCCAGAGAAGTTGGAATTGGAATTTGAACTCTCGAATTTTGAACTGGACTTGGAATTTTGCGTTAAAAAACGAGTGACTACGTTTCCATTGATTTTTGCACAATGACAAGTGACACGGATGTTATTGTCGATGAACCTTCTGTTAAAGATAATGGGAGTGATCCAACAGCGAGTAAAATGTTGAAACGTAAGAACGAAGACTCTCAAGAGGATCAATTAGAAGCTGAGATTAAACGTGTTGCTTTAGAAGATGATGATGTTGAAGTTGTCGCCAATCTTTCTAATCAAGAAGACGGCAAGAACGTTAATGAAGAAGAAGAAGAAGAAGAAGACGAGGAAAATAATGATGGGACTAGAAACATGTCAATTCCCAAAATGAACGGTTTGGATGAAAAAAATGAGAATCACATTCATTTAAGACTGTTGTGTTTGATTAGAGAAGCCTCTCTGGTTGTAGGACATAAAGGAGAAAGAATAAATAAAATTAAAAGTCTCACATCGACCAAAATAAATGTATCTGATAATAATAAAGATACTCCAGAAAGAGTAATACACATAAGAGGCCATTACGTTAACGTAGCAAAAGCTATTCGTTTGATTGTAAAAGCAATTACAAACACTTTTGATGATAAATCATATTCAGTAGATGCTTCAAACAACGGAATTGACTCTGATCTTTCTAATGATATACCGACAACTTTATATTTTTTGATTTCACATTTTTTAATGGGTTATATTATAGGGAAAAATGGTAAAAAATTAAAAGAAATTGAAGAGTCAAGTTCAATTAAACTATTTGCATCTCCACAGCAATTATTACCATCAAACGACAGAATATTAGCAATCACAGGTGTTTCCAAATCGTTGGAGATTGCAATCTTGAACATTTCAAAGACAATTATAGACAATTCAAATAATAATAATAACAACAGTTATAACAGTAATAATAAAAAAAATAAAAATAGAGCTATATTTTATCAGCCAAATCCTGTTTATTCAGTTTTAACCAATAACTTCTCCAAGATTAATTATCCAATGAATATGAATATGGATGTGGGGAATCATATGCCTTTGAATATGGATATGGGAATGGGTATGAATATGGGTATGGGAATAGGCATGGGCATGGGTATGAATGTGGGTATGGGCATGGGAATGGTATCAGGAATGAACATGAATATCGGAATGGATATGAATTCTGGTTACAGTCACCAGCAACATCATCAATACCACCCTACAGATAAGTATTCACCATATAGGAACTTCAAAAGAACGTTACCATTAAGATCGGGCAATCCAACTCAGTTTCCTGCTCCAAATAGATACGAAAATTCAAACCAAGATATTCTTTATACACCCGCCAACGCAGCAAAAGCAATGTCATTCACTCCAAATTTTGGAATCCCAAATATCAAGATTTCAGATTCTAGTTTGTTCAAGTCAGACCAGCTACTGCCGATGACGTTAGTGACACAAGAAATATATATTGATGAAAATTTTGTCGGTAATATCATTGGTAAAGATGGAAGACATATTAACTCAATAAAAGAATCAACAGGGTGCTCCATAAAAATTGACAATAAACAAACAGGATCGCAAGAAAGAAAGTTGGTTATTAAGGGTACTGCAATTGCATCACAAGCGGCAATAATGTTGATCAGTAACAAAATTGAAACTGATAAGATGAACAAAAAGGATAGACAAGAATAAATAAGTGGGAAACACCATCGAAACCCACTTCATTCACTCATCGTAAAATTTATAAATAACAAATAAATAAATTGTGTTCATATGTATATGTATACATACGTATATAGTATGAATAGATCCAAACAGCAACATTCCTCATGCTTCTTTCTCGCTTGCTTTTGTTCTGATTTTTCGTGATAATAATTGGCATCAAAGCTGTATGACCAAACAGAACAATTATTTATACTAAAAAGTAGACCTTAGGTTACTCATTCCATATCCTGCATCCCAAATGTGCATAGATTTATCATGTTAACATTTAAAATCTTTACTGACACTTTTCGATTCCTCAACGCAAACGAACCCAAACGACGTTTCAAATTTCAAAATTTGCAAAAAATTTTCAGAGAACCTCATCTCATCTCATCACAATTTATATATGTTTCAGACAGTTACACAATGAATATCATTCAATTAAGATTCTGTTTTGTATATTAGAGTTGTATTCTGATAAAGACTGCACTATTTTGGTTTATATATTAGTTTATAGTTTTGCCTCATCTGAATTGATAACAGGTAAGCAATTTCAAAGGTTGACAAACTAAAAAAACAATTTTGTTATTATCACTTGAAGGTTCATTATGAGATTATTAGTCAGTTGTGTTGATAATGGCTCTTTGAAAGAGGTCATTTTTAACAGAAACACTGATACTTCTGTTCAAACTGCATTACAGCCACTTCACATGGAAACACATTTAGCCCAAGGTTTGGACAATTATATTGAAAAGATGTATTTAGTTTCTCCACAAGTCATAATGCTTGCTAGAATGAATGGTACTATTCAATTAGTCAAGTTAGAGAACGCTAACAAATTCACTGAAGAAGACATCAAAGAGAGTGCCGTTCCATTGCCTGACTTTGAAATATCCAAATTTGAAGTTTTGGACACTCTATCAGGTCTAACTGATTCGAAAAGATTAGAACCATTATTCAAAGATTCGAAGAAAAGAACTAAATTAAACGACGGATTTGTCACTTTAGCACCATTACCTGGTTCTTTAGACACTTTTTTTGTTGCTACTAAATCAGGATTAATACACATTATCGAAGTCAATGAAAAAACATGTAAATTATCAAATATTACTACTTTAGAGGTTAAGGCACCATTGGATTTTGCTCAATTATGTGACTTGGATTTAGAGAGTAAAGAATATGTGTTTGGTTATGGTGGTGAAGAAAACTTAGTTAAATTGGTTGCATTGAATAAAGATTTTTCGGAATTGAAACAACTTTGGGAAGCAAAAAATGTTAAGAATGACAGATTAGATATGAGAGTACCTGTTTGGCCAGTTGGATTGAAGTTTTTATTGCCATATGAAAGTAAAGATGTAGATACAAGTAAATTGAATTTCCAATTTGTGGTCATAACCAGATATTCACATTTAGCCAAGTATAGAACTCAACATGGTCGTAAACCAATGGAATACATTGATTTGTTACCAAATCGTGAACCTTTGACCTCATTAGAAATAAAGTTTCCTCATGTTACAGAACTAGGTAACGCAGAAACTAATGATTTCAATGCTATTGAAATCATCACAACCGACACCAAGAAAGATATTTTGAAGTTTAACCACAACGGTAGATTATTATTTAAGTTTGGTAAACAGGATATTGTTGGTGCTGCCACATTCATTGGTGTGAATGATCAAGAATATCTGTTACAAGGTGGTTTAGATAGATACCTGAGGGTTTTTGATCTTGAATCTAATAATAGAGTTGCCAAAGTTTACGTGGGCAGCAAAATAAGAGATATATTTGTTCTTGAAAACGAAGAGATAGAACTACCAGAAGATCCAAATGCACCAACCAATGCAAAAAAGAAGAGGAAGCAAAAACAACAACAAGAAGAAGAAGAAGACAATGAAGAAGAATTATGGAACAAATTAGAGGAAAAGACCACCAAGAAGAAAAAATTATAACATCACTCTGAATAAAAAAATAAATCCTTACAACTAAATATCAAATATTGCAAATTTGAATGTATCATTAAATGTTCAACAGTTTTTTTAGCACCAATTTTCTTTGGGTCCTCACATTATGTAAATTAAATAAATTATCTTCAGAGCATTTTTAGCCATTTCATAAGTCTATATCAAAAGAAGTATACAATCTGCATTTATACAACGTGAAATCAATTTAACGATTGCTCTTTTAATTGATTCAAACCTTTAAAATGTACACTTTTAAGTGCTAAGTACCATATCGCGAATTTAACATTATTACAAGCGAACCATACTATTAACTGTTCCGAATGATTCAAACAAAAGGGTTTATAATTAATATTTATCAATGAGTTGTTGAGTTAATCACGAATGAACGTTGGTATTAAGTATTATACCATTGCTAATAAGCATTTCAACAATAGCATTCAAGAGGCTTTTCACCTACTTTATCAAGGTATAGATCAATAGACAGTAGTTGATTTCTGTTTTTTTGCAAAACTGGTTTGAGCAAAACTAAAAACATTCTAAGGCAATCTATTTACAGCATATAGTTCTGCCTTGACTGACATTACATTGGATATAAATTGTTTTACTCCCGGTTCCATTGATGTCTAGTAAATTTTATAATCTACCTGGCTCTCACAAACCATCGACTAATCTCAACTCCAATGAATTAACCACATTGTTACCTGCTAAAAAAGCTAACATGACATATTTCAATTACCAATCTACACCTGCAGGTCAGAAGATCTCTTCGAAATATGATCCTAACAATCCAAATAAAGATAAACTCGGTACGTATGATGGTGTATTTGTACCGACTACATTAAATGTTTTATCTATTTTGATGTTTTTGAGATTTGGTTTTGTCTTAGGCCAACTAGGAGTGATATGTACATTGGGGTTATTGTTGTTAAGCTACCTAATCAATTTGTTAACTACGTTGAGTATATCTGCTATTTCTACAAATGGAACCATTAGGGGTGGTGGTGCGTACTACATGATATCGAGATGTTTAGGTCCAGAATTTGGAGGTTCAATAGGTTTGGTTTTTTTTTTAGGCCAAGTGTTTAATAGTGCAATGAATGCTGTTGGTATATCCGAACCTCTATTATACAACTTTGGAATATTTGAAGAGTCTTCAGACAAGACAGCTGCATTGATTGGGTTATTACCTGTTGGTAAATTGAACGAGTTTATCTATTCTTCCACAATACTTTTACTATGCATAACCATTGCATTGGTCGGTTCACAAACTGTTTCAAGAGCTGGAAACTTCCTTTTTATTGTTTTATTGACTTCAATTTTTTCAATTCCACTTTCTTTACTCCTAAAATCCCCTTTCAAAGATACAATTGTATATTCAGGTCCAAGTTGGGCTACCTTCAAAGAAAATTTATTTCCTCATTTAACAAAGGGTGCTGCTGGGTCAATGTTAAAAGGAAAGGAGACTTTCAATGATTTGTTTGGTGTTTTCTTTCCGGCGACAGCAGGTATTTTTGCTGGTGCAGGTATGTCAAGTGAGTTAAGAAAACCTTCCAAATCCATACCCAAGGGTACTTTATGGGGTTTGTTATTTACTTTCATTTGTTACGCCATTGTAGTGTTATCTATGGGTTGTTCTATACCAAGGAAAACATTATACAAAGATGTTCAAGTTATTCAATCTGTTAGTGCTTTTCAATCAGTTATTTTCTTGGGTGAGATGGCAACATCTATTTTTTCAATCACTGTTGGTATGTTAGGAGCAGCTTATGTTTTAGAAGCTATTGCAAGAGATAGTATATTTCCTGGATTGTCATTTTTTTGTAAAAATCAAATTTATTCTTTGTTATTTACATGGTTACTCACTCAAGTTTGCTTATTATTCGACGTTAACAAAATTGCTTCTTTGATTACAATGACCTTTTTGATGACATTTGTTGTTATGAATTTAGCCTGCTTTCTGTTAAAAATATCATCCGCCCCAAATTTTAGACCTTCCTTCAAATATTTCGATAAATATACTGCATTGATCGGCACAATTATTTCTGCTATAGCAATGTTCATTGTTGACGGAATGTCTGCTTCTGCTGTTATATTATCTATGATTATCATTTTTGTTTTCATACATTATGTTTGTCCCCCAAAGACATGGGGTGATGTATCTCAAACATTGATTTATCATCAAGTAAGAAAGTACTTGTTAAGATTACGTCAAGATAATGTAAAATACTGGAGACCACAAATACTGCTTTTTGTCGATAATCCAAGAACAAGTTGGAATCTGATCAAATTTTGTAATCACTTAAAGAAAGGTGGCTTATACATTTTAGGACATGTCACGATCACTGAAGATTTTCAAAACCAATTTAATGAAGTTAAAAGACAACGAAATGCTTGGATGCAAATAAGAGATATGACGAACATTAAGGCGTTTGTGCAAATAGGTGCAGGACCTAACCTTCCTTGGGGTATACGTAACGTATTTATGGGTTCTGGTTTAGGTGGAATGAAACCCAACATAACCATAATAGGATTTTTTGACTTAGAGAGTTATTATAATATAAAGCCAATTTCAAATGCACCAAAGTTATGTTCTGTGAAGAATAAACAAAACATAACCGATACATTACCAACAGATGAATGCAAAGATGAAAAGAAGGTCAAAGTTAATGAGTGGGTTGAAATGATAGAAGATTTAACTCTTATGAAATCAAACATTGCTATCGCTCATGGATTCAGAAATCTAGTTTTCCCAAATACAAACGTAGACTTAGATCAAGAACTAAAATCTAAAAAATACATTGATTTATATCCAGTCCAAATGTCCGCAAAGGTGACGTTAGAAAATGAGGATGTCTCTCTTTTAACAACAA
This sequence comes from Tetrapisispora arboricola, assembly GCA_030557565.1. NCBI lineage: Eukaryota > Fungi > Ascomycota > Saccharomycetes > Saccharomycetales > Saccharomycetaceae > Tetrapisispora > Tetrapisispora arboricola. The sequence continues at coordinate 63,700 of JAKTPK010000192.1, read as the reverse complement.
ATTTTGATACTTATACTTTAATTTTACAGCTAGGTGCAATTTTGGTGACAGTTCCAGAATGGAAAAAAACACATAAATTAAGAGTTATTTTATTTGTTGAAACTGAAGTAGAAAGACAAGATGAATCAAATAGAATGAATAAATTACTAGAAATTCTTCGTATTGATGCCAAGGTTTTGGTTGTCTCTTTGGATCAATTCAGAGTTTATAAAACTATTGTCAAAGGTGATCCTATAGTGTTTGATTATGTATCAAAAATATTGAGAAATGATCCATGGTGGGAAGATCTGATTGAATCAAGAAACACCTTGAAACCTTTGAGAAGATTTTCAACTTCAGATTCAATAGATATAAGAAAAAATAATGTAAACATGAAGAAGTATAAAACTTCTAAATTACAACAATTGGGTGTATCATTGAGTATGTCATCAAATATACCACATAATATCGGTTCAAATACTTATATTTTAAGCGACTCTGACTCAGATGAAACTGATTTTTCATTACCTGGTTCAACTGGTTCATTACTTCCAAAAGATCAGAGACTCAAATATGAATTCATACGTAGAAATCATAATAATAGTAATAATAAAAGGCCAGTGAGCAAAAAGACCATTCAGAATTCTCTGAATAGCTCGGGTACGATGAATCCTGTATTTTCTAGCAAAGCTCTTCCTAAAACAAAGATCATTGAGGAAGGGACAGGAGATCAGCCTACCATTATCCCCATTTCGAATGAAACGCCAAAGTTGATTCCAGAAAGTCCAAAAGATGAAGATCCACCTAACATCACTTCTGTCATTTCCAATGGGAGTTTGTTACGAGCTATGCAAAAACTCTCTTTTAATGACATTCCCAGTACTGCACAATATTTGATTCTGAACGATTTGATGACTCAACTATCTGCTGGTTCTGATCTTATTTTCACAACATTGCCTCTACCACCTTTAGGCACTCATAAAGAACAAAAAGAAAGTTTAAAATATGTTCGTGAATTAGATTTATGGTTAGAAGGTTTACCACCTACCATGATGATTAATTCACAAACAATGACGGTGACAACAGCTTTGTAATGATGATTATTGTATTTAAGTTATAAAATTTTATATACACCATTTAAAGTTTTCCTTGACGACATTAAAACCACATAAATTACTCTTCTTCGTTTACATCTTTTACTTTTTTGAAAGCAAAAATAGTATAAAAATATGCAGCAGCTTCCTTTTCAGCACCTTCAATACCAAATTTTCCATCAGATCGTTGCAAACCTTCTCTCATTTTTGGGGAGAACCTATTCATCCAATTTGGAATTTCATCTACAAAAAATTTGTTAAATGGAACTTGTAATTCCAGTTCCAGTCCATACTCATCTGCTAAACTTCTCAATGTTTCAAACGGAACCACGTATTCAGGAACATTGTCGATTGCATCTTCCAACCAAAATGTATACATTTGACCATATGGAGATGGAAATTCATTACCGTTCTTTTTATATTCGTTATTTCCAAAAGTAACTCTATAGATAGAGTTGCCCCAGGATGGTTTTTCAACACTTTCATCTATTTTATTTAGTTTGTAACGTATGAACTCTGAATCAGGAATTGTACCAAAAAAGTAACCTCCAATTTTTAGAGATTTTGTTACATTAAGCATTGTACGTCTTGCCTTTGCTTCTGTTTCAAAAGAATAGTGCAAACAAAATTGTGCCGAGACAACATCACAAGGAAATCTGCATTGTGGAAAAGGTTCAACAACTTCACCTAATGAAACACCAAAACAATCACCAGTAATTAAAATTACTTGATAGGCCAAATTTCTCATCGTTTTGAATCTTCTTTGGGCCTCTTCAATGGAAGCATTAGAAATATCTATACCAATGAACTGTGAGATTCCTGCTTGCCCATATTTCCTTAAATCACCACCTTTACCACAACCTAGTTCTAATACAATATCATTTCGTTTGGTGAACTTGTCAATCAGCATGAATTTTATGGCATTGTTAAAATTACGAAGTTTTATAATAGGAGATAAGTTTCTCTTTGATCTGTTGGCAATATAAGTTCTTTCGTTGTAATGATTGATAACTAGCTGGTCAACATTTCTCTCTCTTTGACTAGTTAATTCAATCTCATGTCTCTTGAACTGCTCTTCACGTAATTTTTGGGTTCTCATTTTCTTTCTCCTCTCTTCCTCACCATACTTTTGATGTCTACGTTGTTTAATTCCATTATCTCTGTTATTTACATTGTTTGTATCTTGATGCTTGTTGTGGCTTCTGTCTTCGACAAGATCCTCATTATTGGAACTTGCTGCTATAGGATTTGAATCATGGTGTATAACTTCTGTCTTGTTTATATCTGATATCGAGCCATACTGTTTGTCATAATCCTCTTGAGACATCCATACTGGCTTCTCTGGCTTTAACGACATCTTCAAATAGCTATTTATAACTCTTTGAGCTCCAATAAATTGAACTAAACTTTGAGAAACAAAAGTTCTTCAACTTCCTACTCCTAACGTGGAGCAAAATCCATCAAAATCAAACAAAGTATAAACTCAAAATTGTATTTCATGTGCTTCTTATAGGTATCAATTGTTCGAAAACATTTTAAATCCTTTAAACATCAATTTTTTTCTTTGAAAAGATTTTGTCAAAATTGAAGATTTTGAGAAGTGAATGAACATAGAAGCTTTTAGGTTAATACCATTTATTAAACAGCTATATTGAGAGTATTGTTGTGCCAAAGTATTTCAGTTTATAAAATTAATAGTGTGAATAATCTTTAATCAAGAACTTTCATGATCTTTCAGTACAGTTGAACCAGAGTTGCGATTAAAGTTATTAATAAAGAACGCTAGTAACTGAAATTAAAAATGGTCGATTTACCGTATGTACAAAACCCAAAATCTGATAAGGAAATATTATTTGAAGAGAGAAGAGCCAAATTAAATAAATGGAAGAAGAAGAAGGCTGAACTTGATGAGTTGAAAAAGGTTTCGAAGGTCACGAAATCAAACTCACCAATTGCTACAACTAAAGATACTAACAACCAAGTGACAGATTCTAAATTATCAGAGAGACAGTTGAAATTACAAGAATGGAGAAGAAAGAAAAAGGAAAGAGATGAACTGAAAGCTAAGAGTGAAGTAGTTACATCGAAAAAACAGCAACCAATAAAGGTCAAAGATTTGAAGAGAAAAAAAATCAACTTTGAAGACAGTGATGATGAACAAAAAGATAATATTCCAACCATATACATCCCAGATTCCTCAGAAGTATTAATTACATCAGATGAGCAGTTTGAAAATGTTAAAACAAATGTTGAAGAAGAAGAGGATGTTGACGTTTTGGATAGTTTTTTTAGTGATTTAGAGTCCAAAAAAAATATTGTATCTAACCCAAGTGGCTCATTGATCGATGATGATCTTGATACAACAATTAATGATACAAATGGGCTTCAAGACCTTGAAGAAAATGAAGCTGTTTTAAACTTTAAACGAGCCTCCAAACTCAAAGCAAGTAAATTAGTTCAAAATTTAGAGTTTAACGAAGATGATATGCTTCCATTTCCCAAGAAATTCTATGTGGAACCTGAAGAAATAAAAGATATGTCAAGTGAAGAAATTGATGAATTACGATTGAACCTCGGAAATATCAAAATATCAGGAAAAGATTGTCCAAGGCCAATAACCAGATGGTCTCAACTTGGTGTCTCAACTGATATTATGACTTTGATAACTAAGGTGTTGAAATATGAGTCTCCTACACCCATACAATGTCAGGCAATACCTGCAATAATGTCAGGTAGAGATGTAATAGGTATATCAAAAACTGGATCAGGAAAAACTATTTCATATGTTTTACCATTAATAAGACATATAAAGGCACAAAAACCTTTATTAAAAAATGAAACAGGGCCCATGGGATTGATAATTGCACCAACTCGAGAACTGGCAATTCAAATTAGTGAAGAAGTAAAGAAGTTCTCTGATAATGACAGCACAATACGATCAATCTGTTGTACTGGTGGTTCTGAACTTAAAAAACAAATTAACGAGATTAAGAGAGGGGTTGAAATTATTGTCGCCACTCCAGGAAGATTTATAGACCTTCTTACTTTAAATTCAGGTAAACTTTTGAACACCAAAAGAATAACTTTTGTTATTTTAGATGAAGCTGATAGATTGTTTGATATGGGCTTTGAGCCTCAAGTTACTCAAATAATGAAAACCATCAGGCCAGATAAACAATGTATTTTATTTAGTGCCACTTTTCCAAATAAACTACAAAACTTTGTGAAACGAGTGCTTTCCGATCCTTTAACAATTAAAATTAATTCAAAGAACATGGTCAACGAAAATGTTCATCAAGAATTCAAAATTCTTGAAAATGAAAACCTGAAGTTTCTAGAACTTGTTCAGGCTTTAGATAGATATGTTGGTAGCGAGGGAAAAATCATAAACAATGCATCTCAAATACCTTATGAAGATTCTAGTATAACGGACAATAAGATAATTATTTTTGTTTCTAGTCAACAGAATTGTGATATGATATCTAACAATTTAGAAAAATATGATTATAACGTCTTTTCTATTCATGCAGGTAAGCCATACCAAGAGAGAGTTTTGAACCTAGATGATTTTAAGAAAACAAAGAATAGTATTTTACTTTGTACCGAGGTTCTCTCAAGAGGTTTAAATGTACCTGAAGTATCTTTAGTTATTATTTATAATGCAGTCAAGTCATTTGCACAGTATGTCCATACCACTGGAAGAACCGCTCGAGGGTTGAGGAAAGGAACTGCAATAACATTATTGTTGAAAGATGAGATTGAAGCAGGTTACATTCTTTCAAAAGCCATGAGGGATGAGGAGATAAAGGAAGCAGATCAACACCAAGTGTCTTTTCTTATGGAAATGGCTTCAGAATTTGAAAAGGGTCTTAGATCAGGTAAATTTAAACTCTCTAAAAATCTTGGTGGTAAAGGGTTGGATAATTTGGACACTCAAAGAATTCAAGCTAAGATAAAAAACGAGATTGGTCAATCAAATCCAAACTTAGAAACGTTGACCGTAAGAGAATCTAATGAGAAACTGTCAGAGTATACTCCCGATGCAATTGCTGATATAGAAGTTCCAAAATTAAATTATGAAATATTGCAGGATAAACATGATGGTGGTGAGACAAACTTTAGCGCACATATATTCATAAATGATCTTCCAAAAATAATCAGATGGGAAGTTTCAAAAAACACAACACTATCATTTGTTAAACGTGAGACGGGATGCAGCATAACTTGTAGAGGTCAATATTACTCAGAAAATAGTAGTCCAACATCTCCCAAAGATCCACCTAAATTGTTTCTATTGGTCGAAGCCAAAACTGAAAAAGATATCTTACTTTGTATAGATTTGTTGGATGAAAGGGTTAAAGAAGGTTTACGCAAAGTCGAGGTCCAAACGTTGAGAAATAATAAATATTAGTCCATAAATTATAGATGATTTATAACATTACTTGAGTTGAATAAAACAAATGCTCTAATTAAAATGCATTACATGGTATTATATAGTTATATATACAAATAAGACAATAATATTTCAAAGAAATCGATAAAAACACCTGAGTGTCTTATAACATAAAATGAAATGCCTTAAATTAATGAATATAAGTTATGAGTCTTTTAAGAAAAAGGGTCTGGTGTTATCTGTTGTATCATTGGGTTCAGCTGAACGGAAATGATGATGTATAATTATGTTCAATTCTGCTTTAAATTTTTCAAAGTTGGAATATCAATGTCAGTAGAATCTAAAGTTTCCAGCTTACTTAGAGATCTTCGAAGAACAGAATAGTGCGTGGCAGTGCCTGACGTTAATCTAGACAGTTGTCTGGCATCACGGCAAAAAATAGAATAACGTTTGACAATTTTTAAATATAATTCTACTCTACTACCTTCAAAAATGAATTCATTTGAAGTTCTTTTCTTTTCTTTTTTGACATCATCATGTTGATACTCATCAAACGCACCTGATGCATTTGCAGCTTGCATAGCAGGGTGAGAAAAGTCGAGCTCTTCAGAATTATTTACAGAGGAGAATGAATTATTTTGAACAGGAGCAGCAGATGAAGAATTTTGTGGAAAAGAATTAGGGTTTGTATCAAGTGAGTTTTCGTCAACTTTGTTTTGAGTCCAAGTAATTGATGCATCTCTCAAAGCTGCCCAATCAGCATTTGCAATGAATGTGGAACCGATTTCATCTGATTTTTGTATCATGTCTTTCCATCTTTTCAAGATTTCTTCATTATCAGTATTATCGACAGATCCCATTGACTTTAAAAGTATTCTATAAGCAACAATAGTCTTCCTAATATGGTACAAATCATATGCTTTGTCTATGTAATCAATAACACCTCTATCTCTCCAAATATTACACTTAGTTAATATAATGTTGAAAAAAGGTTCATCAATTTGTTTTATGTTATTATACGTTAGAATAACATTTTGTAATCTTTGAAAACCTTCAAGTTTGTTATTTGCAAAATATTTGAAGAAAATGTCAAAAAATGTATCATTTAATGATGATGAGATACCATGGTTGATATTTTTACCATAATGTACTACTGATTTATACCAAATTTCATACACTTTATCAAAATCATTGGTAATCTCCCAAATATTTTTCATGAATGATTTAACATAAGAAACTTGTAAATCTATGTTATAAGGCATTTCGTTATTTAAAGCCTTATAAAAAAATGTTGAAGCCACATTCAAATCTTTACATTCACCAATGAATGACAAATGAGTTTCTATCAAATAACCGTATTTTGATTCTGTTGATTCTTCACACAATTTTTGGAAAAATTGTAAAGCTATTTCATTTTCACCAGCTGACAAAGCTGCTCTTATCATACCAACTGATAAGTTTGGATGGAAATAGTTAATCATTGAAGATGATTTATCATAAAGAGATTGTATTTCATTAAATGGAACACCATGGTCGTATAATAAAGGTAAAATCACCCCTACCACTCTTGGATTTAAAAATACTTTTGCCAATTCTTTATGTTTATTTTCATCTATAGCTGATCTCCAAATTGCTACCGCTTCATCAAATAACAATAATTCTTTGAATGCTGTTATCAAATGCATAGCACCATATTCATTCAAGTTGCTTTTACCTGCTAAAGTGTTATTTGAAATTTCTTGTAATGACTGGTGTAAATAATTTGTCATTTCTTTATGAAAAGACTGAGAATCATAATCAGGTTTCTTATTCATTCTAGTTAATTGATTTCTATTTGCTCTTAGACCATTATGTAATAAATGAACTAATTTTGAAATTCTAGCAGCATTCATTTCTGGTGCATTGTTATTTGTTAAATCATGATAAAGCTTCATAGCTTTACTTATAGAATCCCAAAATAAGGGGTTTGAATTTGGATCCGGATGAGATGTTGAAACATTCATTGATTTTCTCTTTGGTGTTTGAGACATGTACAAAGTTTGAGAAACACATTCGTCGAAAGCAGTCACTTGATTGTACCAAGGTGAATCAATACTTACATGATTCACGTTTGAAGAGTGCTTATTAGAATTGTGTTGAGAGCGTGTTGCATTTGATCGTTGATTTTGTTTTCCTGTAGCATTTAACTGATTTCTCATATGCCTAACTCTGTTAGTCGCATCATTTACTTTTGAATTACCATTATTCAAATATTTGACAGAAGGACTATTCAAATCTTCCTGTCTCTCTAATGAGATCGAACCATTGAAACGAATAGAATGATTGATAGAATTTCTTGTAGAGGCAGATACTAACCTACCCTTGATGATTTGTGACTGTTGCGCTAATCTGAACATATTTGGATTTATATTTAATGGCAGTAGGTTTCCTTTATACTATGAGTAAAACGATGTGCAAACGAGATGAAATCTACTAAAAAGTTGTGATGTTCTCCAGTTTAAAAGACTTACGCTAATAAATCAAATAGTTGGTTCCGAAATAAACGAGTTTGAAGTGCTATCACCAGTCTTAATTTGTTGTGTGTGTGTGTGTCGAATCTTGTTATATAAACTTCCACTCCCAAAATACCAGAAACAAAACCTGTATTTTTTATTTGTTAGTGACTAATTCAAACAGAAATAAAGTCCCAAAATCTGAGTGGGCTATACTATATATCGAATCTATAACGTTTCTATCAAAGTATCCTTTATTGGTATATTATAAACTCAACGTTTTCTTAAACCTGTCAGCAAAAGAGAGCATTCTAACTTCTATTTATATATCTTTATTCCTTGTTCTTTATATACAAAAACTTTTTGCCGCCGTGTTTTCAAAATCTTTTTTCTTTTTTTGCCGTTTCTTTTTTCTGTGTTCGCCAGGCGCAGTCGAGGACCATGCAGGCCTGTGATTGGTCAGATTAAAAATGGAGGAACGGGTAACAGATATGCAAAAAGCCAAATGCAATGCAGTCCCAAGAGGTGATTGGAAGTGTGGCCAGTACTTTGGTCAGAACAATGGCATGAAGTTGGCCACAATCATCAACGGTAAACCTGTGACGTCCCTTCGCAAGGTCCATATACAAGTACAGTTGACTTTGACATCCTTGACCGAGGTTACTAATTTACAGTTATACATGATTTCGGATCCTTTATAGTCCTTGTATGCGATCTTGGAAAATGTTTTAAAATAGTCGACGACTGTGTCATCATCCATGATTTCGACGATGAAAGACATTTTTCCTATCAATTCACTTCGTTTCCATCCGGTTAATATTTCGAATTCATCATTTATGAATGAGATTTGGCCGCTTCTTCTCCAGATACAAGTCGGTGTCCCCGTTTTGAATATCATCTTGCTATACTCTAACAATGTTCTTTGGTAGCCCTGCTCCATAAAAATCAGATCCTGTTCAGTAAGCTCTATCGAACACTCAAAAAAAATTGGCCTGAACTCACTTAACTCTTTGCTTATTTGAATCAGTTTATCTCTTGGGAGTCGCTTACTCAAATAGTTGAACAAGTGATGAAAACCGGGAGTATGCGATAATGGTTTATTCACAAGTTTATATATATCAATGCTTCTCGTATATCGTAATGAATGTTCCCAAGACGGATTATCGTAGTATCTTACCGGACCATCTACACTTTCTTCGCAATTGAGACTCAACGATACTGTGTGACCATTATATTCTTTTTTGATATCCCCCACAATACTAGGAAACGTGTATTTTCCAGCTTTCAGTTGGTACTGGTTGATCTTATCATTCTTCAAAAAAATAGGGTTGGCAGTTTCTTTTTTGTATGGAACTAAAGGTACATGATTTGAAAATAAATCCACTCCACTATTGATAATCATGGCAGTGTTTTCGCCCAATGCTTCAGTGAAGGTTGTTGTTGATATCATGGGAAAATTTTCATGTTTATTTGAAATTCCTTCTAAATATTTACTCTTTTTTCTTGGAGCATTAATGCAAGTATCTTGAATTTTCTTCTTGACACATCGACTACATGGACGCTTCTCTTCACAAGATGTATGAGCCCTTGAGCAATTCAAACAAGCATTTTTCGACCGTCTTCGTTTCACATCGACCATATTCTAGTTTGATTATCGATACTTTCCTATACTACTGGGAAGGTACTGTGATAAACTCGATTTTTCTTTTCAGAATTTCAACTGAAAACAAATGCAACCATCAAATCCCAAGCTATTTACAAACAACTAACAAAAAAATGCATGAAAGAATCATTTAAAGCAACCACAACACCATACGCCCTTATTATCAATGATAGTTATGGTCTTATAACTCACATCAAGAAACAAATATCTGAGTAACTTCTCTAATTTAATTCTTACTTTTAGAGTTTTTCGAAAATTTCAATGCATGAAAAAGGACTTAACTAACTGAAAAAAAAACGACAGAAACTTTTAGCAATTTAGCCAGATGGACGACAGTAAATTGTAAGTTGTAAGTTATTTAGTATACTAGTTATATATTGTTGTGGGTTGAGTAAATATGATGTGATAGCTTTTTTGTGAAATGTTTAAATAGAATGACCAAAAAGTTTGATAGATTTAAGAGATTCAAAATAAAAAAAAAAAACAGCCTTCAAAACAAGAATGAAAGAAGTCCTTTTTGGTAATATAGTATGAGGTTTTGATTAATTGGCCAATGCTTATTGTTAGATAATGTTGTTGTTTGTTGCAATTAATTGTATGTAAATATGTCAATGTTTTTTTTTGGGTTTTTGGTTTATTTATCTTGGTTTGGAGTTAAAGGTTTTGGTTATAGACTATACTGTATTGTGAATGCAATTTTCTTTGCCAGTAGTTCATCTGTTGACACGAGTGTGAGCTATCTTCAAAAGAAATTATTTCTTGAAGAACTTTATCAGACCATATCTGTGTTATCTTTTCTGTAACTTTGACTAGTAGTTTGTTTCTTATATTAGTAGTTTCTGCAGTCTCATCGATTAGTATATCGTAGCAATGATAGAATATCTTTAAATTAGATGTGTTTTCGATTGTAAAATTGATTAATGGATAATCACACGTCTCAATCTTCTTATTCAAAAAATTTAGTAGCCAATTTTCACACATTATAATGATTGTTTTAAGATTCCCAGGACATTTAATCAATAAAAGAATTAAGATCAATGATTTAAAAAAATATTTGTCATTTAAGAATCTTGATAATTGTTTAGCTAAAACACTTTCTTCAATCTTTATTAGTTGAAAACAGACTTTTGATAATTTCCTGTTAGATAAAATCTTAGTCTTCATAAACTTGATAGTGGCTTGTGCACATGAATCATATTGAAGTTCAATATCATTTGGAAGCTGTTCATAAATCCAATCTGAAACTTTGTCATCAATAAAATTTACAATTGCTGTTACACTTACGCTCTGCTGTGCTACCTTCTTTGGTGGTTTTTTATTCATTATTGTTGACCTGACAAAACTACTTGAAAACACATGAAACGGTCCTTGTGTGCCTGACACCTCGCCATTTATTTCTTTAATATCTTCCAATTTGAAAAGCAATTGGTCTAATTTTTCTTCAACTACATCTTGTTTGTAATTTCTTTGATATTGGGGTCCATACACAGATTCAATTGCGTTATCATAAATCTTCAAACGTCGAATACTAATAGTGAACTTTTTGCTTTTATATATTTTGATGTCATTCAACAAACTCTTGTCTTCTGGTCCTAGCTTTGAATGATAGAATTGCTCAATTGTATCGGTCTCTTTAAAATTATATATATTTCTCATCTGAAAGTTGTTATCTAAAATATACATATTGTTTTCCAACCAAATTAGTTTGACGTCGTAAGAGCAATGGTTACCATGCTGAAGGCACAAAGAACATTTTGGTTTCATTTCATTACATTTTTTCTTTTTGAATCTGCATGCCCAGCATCCTGTGAACTTTCTAGAATTTGTAGGTTTTATCAACATAACTATATTTTTAAATAATTTTGTTTAGAATATCTTTAACGTTAGAATATTTTCTAGAATTTATTGTAAGATTTTGAAACAGTCAGCATGAATAAAAGTTTTGAAAACGATCAATAGTTTCCAAATATGAGACTTTAAAATAACAACTATTTATATTCTCTGTAATAACATTGTTTTTTGGTATCTGAAGATCCAGTTATTATGCACATGTATTGTAAATATTGATCGTAACTCTGAAGTACATCTATAGCTATCAACTAAGCCTTTCTAACTAGTGATGGAAGAAACCACTGAACGATCAACTTGTCTCAATATATTGCTAGAATAATCCATTCTTGTTGATATTAAAATGTTTGTATAAAAATATCTTCTGGATTACAAACAAGAATGTTTACAAATACATCAGTCTGAGCGATGATATGATAAGATAGCAGGTATATTGATCGAAGTAATAGTGAAGCAACATAGTATCTAATTAACAGTTACAAATGTTTATTAACCAAGAAGGAAACTGTGTTATTTAGAGCTACGAAAACGCAAACACCTATAGATATCAACATAAAAATTCCTTTGTCAATTTTTTTTCGAAATAGACAGGAAGTATCGTAGATCCAACTTCAACAAATATACTCATCAACAACATTACTCATGTATCAATGAGATCTCTTTAGTGAAACAACATTGTGTGCCTCCGTCATCGCAAGCTCTTATACCCATGGACAGAAATTCAACTGAAACTAAAAGTGGATATCAATGATATGGAACACAATTGTGTACACAGACTACAAATAAGTCGATACGTTATCAAGAAGTGCATGTGTGACAAGATAGTGTGACAAGATACTATTATTGTCAAAGGAAACAGCTAAGTATATAATTTACTGGGGAAACAGTTCTAATTAAACAGTAACCACAGTGTTGCTTATAGACACACACATGCACACACTCACACTCACACACAGATATATATTAACTATTATTTTTTATTTATCTATTATGTAGGTATGAAGATCTTTGTTGAATGACACAGACAGGACTTGAAGTTCGAGCAACCTACATATTACGGTCTGCACGATTGAAGAAAGTGGGAAACTTTTAACTTGACTCGGTTGTTGTACTTGTATCAATTTCAGGATAATAAGGAGAACCTTGCTGGTAACATGACCACACATAGTTTTATCCTTCCAGTAATATAGTCAAGAAGCAACGCAATAAAGAGAAACTCAGCTCGAAATCAATGAAGATCCAAAGCTATGGGCACAGTTATGTATAGCGGTTGTTTGCCTACTGATCAAAGTAAAAGCTTTTTTGATTTAGTTGCATATCTTATAGTTGCATAATAACATAGGTTAGTTATTTGATCTTACAAGCACAGGTTGATTAAAATGTAGGCAATATCCTCTTCTAACATGAATATTACTATGGAACCTTGCTGCATCCGTGATTACAATCTCTTCCGTGCCAGTTCCACTTCCTCGAACAAGTATACTACCAATCCCATGGGATTGTATACCATTTCGAGTACTTTTACAATGAACATTGTCTACAAGTTTCGAAACTAAGGTGTATATGTGACAAACGTAAGGTTTTTTCAATATAAATCAATTGAAAAGCAAGAGGATACTTGATACCTATTGACAATCCCGTCAGTCAAAGAAGCAACGATATAAAGTACTTAAGAAATGATTACAAAACAAAAAAGTAGAACTGTGTCTCTTGTTGCACTGCTTCTCTTATCCTTTACGTTTTTGTTCATCGACTGCCGGTTGACGAATTGCTTATACAACACTATCATCCACAACTACCGTTACTAGTAGATAGCATTGCATCTTTTGGTTAGAGAGCATGAACGGTTCACGTATAATCACTAGATATATATGAAGCATGTCGATACGACAATATAACTCGAACCATGTTCGAACTAAAGTTGCTGTTTTTTCTTGTTCTTATAACAGTGCTTCGTTCGAATTTTATGGTACGATTTTGAAATATATTACCTAAACAAGCTATGTTTTTAATACAAGAGCCACAATTTTATCCATCATATGTTGTGTATTTCTGATACAGCCAAAGGATGGGAATTTGTTGTTCCCAACAGACGAGGTAAAGTATCATTGTTGATTCCATCGTACTTGAAGTCACGATCAACTGAAAGTCCAGTAGTCTTGAAGGAAGTCCTTCATTTAGTTGATTTGGTGTCACAAGTGTATCAGAGAACGTAGAGATGGGATAAATAAAAATGTAGAGGTAGAAGATTGAGTGAATTGGCTTGCTATGTCACTTGGGAAACAGTTTCGTGGAGGGTTCTCATCTGGTGTTACAAAGATGGGTCAAGTAATGTGTCAAGTCAGTAGTAGAGTTATAAAAATTGTATGAAATGTCGAAGGACTATAAGGTCCGATGAAGAGATCCATGCAATGGTATGCCCTCAACACCGACAGTCAGGATTAGATTTCGATGATGTTTTGCTAGACATGGTTTTGTTTTTGGTCAAGAGCTGTAAACAAAACTATATTTTTAACACTGTGAAATACCATCTTGACATGAATCGAGGTTTGCTTTGGCAAACAAAAATTGGTTGTAAATTAGGAATATTTTATTTCAAAAGAATAAATGTCATTTTATATAAACTTCTGTAAAACCTTTGAATCAACTGTTACCAAATCGAATAAATTTTGGTATTATTATACATATGTTTCTAATTTGTTGAGTATGTTAATGGTGCTCAGTTATTCAGTAATTAGACCAAATTTGGTTATAATTGGTCTTACCTTTTGTTTCGGGTACCTTCTTATATATATAAAAAGAAAAATAAACAGCAAACATGGAAAATAGTGTATATACATATCCTCCAAACAGATCATGTAAAAATGGGAAACAGAATGCTATAATAAATACAGCAATCCAATTTGAAATAGTACCATAACTTTGAGCAGTAACAGCATCCGTTGCATATGACAGTTCAGATATGATTAAAAATGGAATTGGACCAGCTCCAATAGCAAAGGCTGCGATATAGGTAAATAGTGACAGTATCAGCAAAGTCACAAGCTTGTAAGTTATACTTAAACTAATTAAAAATGAAGTTATCGCCATTACAGATACAGATAATAACAGTAATGGTTTACGGCCCTTCTTATCAACTATAGCAGATGATGCTAACGTAACCAACAAATTTAACAATGAAATACCAAAATTAATCGAGATTGCCCAATCTGGGGCAATGTTGTTAACTACTTTTACACCATAGAAAATGATGGAATTAATACCGACAAATTGTTGACCCATTAATAGCATTCTAATAACAGTACGAGGTTTAGAATATTGCTTTTTAGTAACGTATTCCCACAATGTTGGTGAACTGCGATCATGAGTATTATTCAATGAATTGTGTACACTTGTGCCATCATTTGAGTCCAATTCGTTTTGAATTTCTTGAATATCTCTACTGACGATGTCTTTGTCTTGACGTAATTTGAACAAAGCTATCTCAGCACCAATTACATTATTATTAATAACCAACCATTTTGGAGATTCTTCAATTTTTAAGATTAAAACTAAATTAATTACAGCAACTAGAATTCCAACAAAAAGAATCCATCTCCATTCATAAGAATTAGCATAAAACAATGCAACAAATTGAGTCACCAATATCCCAAAATTTATAGAAACTTGATTCATTGAACCCATTAAACCTCGTAATTGAATTGGTGTTATTTCATTGATAAATAAAGGAACGTTCACTATAACAACACCACTAGCAAACCCACTTAAAGTTCTTCCAAAAATTAAAGAACCATAGGAATTGCTATAGAATAGCAACCATGAACTTACCATATTCAGTAAATTACCTAACAGTAATGATTTTTTTCTACCATATTGATTGGAGATTGATCTTGCAAAATAGGAGCCCACAAGCCCACCGACGCTGAACATGGATATAACTATGCCCAACTGAGTGCTATCCAAAGGGATACACTGCTCCAACCCATGTTTTCCTAACCAAGTGTCTGAGTATGGAACTTCATCAAACTTGTCACTGAATTCTGAACATGAAAGAAATTGTTGAGGAGCATTCAATTCAGCAATATGGTAACCAAATTGCATTGACCCTAAACAAATAACACCAATAGTAAAAATAAAATATTTACTAATGGATTGTGATCTTGGTATATTAATCTGAGGTGCTTCCATTGTGTCAATGGGTTTTTCTAATCTCTAAAAACTTTTAATTTTAATTATATTCCCCCTTTTTCAATAGTATGTACAATTTAGACTAAAAATGCTTTTGAATAACTTAATAAACTAAAACATAAAACCACCTAACTGACCTAAACTTAGTGTCAATTATGATTCTGATAGTTGAGCTCTTCATTTACACTTTCAATACATCTTAATTATAAAATCTTTTAATTTATCAATGACAGTTGTTCTTTTATACAATTTGTTTAATTTGAGAAGAACCGCTCTTTAACTTAAAAGAAGCTCTTTGCTCTTAAAACCAATGATAGTTGTTACTCGATATTATTTGGATGTGAAACTATTTTTGAACTAGATATACAGATATATATTCGTATTTGAGAGAGCTTAAATGGATGTCTGCATCAAGATTCAAAATAATTCTTATTAGTTTTGAATTATTGGATGCAAGTTATCAGTACCAAATAGTAAAGTACCTATGATATGTCTGACACCGACCGCAAACAATCCAATTATGAATTGAATAGTTAGGATCTTATTACATAAAACATCTTCCCTCATTGGTCCCAACCATACTAATGTTAAGTTTATTATTGTCATATTAGAACATGATTTGATTATTCTTTTATTATCTTTCATTTCAAATTCTAAATCAATCAGTTTAAGGGCATGTAAGAAATGTAAAACTGGGATGAAGAACTTCTTGGGTGGGTTCTCCAATAGATTTGCTCTTGATGGGTATAGTTTACCATCTTTTTCATTTAACCTTGGTAATCTATGTCTTGGGCAAAAGACTAAACCAAATAATTGTGGACAAGAGTAAACAAAGTTTATGATTTGGGGGATAAATAATAAAAGCATGGTTTTTGAGAAATGCCCAAGAATACCAACTACTGCAAACACCATGCCTGCAAAGTAACAGTAAGTGTCACCAACGAATACTCGAGCTGGCCAACGATTCCATTTGAATAAAGCCAACGACACCCCAATAAAAGGAAGTATTAAAATCATTGATAATCTATGAGCCTCATGTGATACTTCTGGTCCCACGGATAAGTATAGGATATCATTCAATAAGGCCATTATTCCCAACACGATACTTTGGCCAACTTCTAGTCCATTAACTCCTGCTAAGATATTGATGGAATTAGGACAGAAGATACTCATTGAAGCCATGTATAAATAATACAGTGATCCTAGATTTATATTTGTCTTATCGTTGAACCATTTCCTTAAGAATTTTGGAATCAAAACATAAGTAACTCCAAAATCGACGTAATAGACAACCAATAAGGGAATAGCAGCTACAGCTGGTAACAAGAATTTATGTCTCCAACGTAAATCGAATAAATCATCTGCAATACCTATCAGTGTAGTAGTTTCAAGACATAATAATGCACTTAAGAATTCAGAAAGCTTATTGTGTAAAAAAAAACCTGTATTGATGCTCTCAGTTAATGATAAATCTCTATGTCCACCACCTGGAGTTACAATAACTAATTCTTTGAAAAAAATAAATGGAATACAAATCATCATCAAAAAAATGTAAACAGCTGCAGACACAGCACCAACAGTTTCTGGAATAACAGGTTTGTTTGGTTTATTTAGGTCTTTACCAAATAAACCAATTTTAACAAAAGAGGGGCCAACTTTTGGAATCAAAAAATCAGTGACAACATACCCAATGAATGCAAACCCAATTGAAGCTAGAATTGACGAATATAGTTTCGAAAAATAAAGCAAAAACACAGAAGCAACTAATAAAACGTAATTTAACATTCTTAGACTAACAGGAACTAGTCAATGTCTCTTCGATTTCTTGTATATTTGTAACTTTCTTTCTTGTCTGGAGACTAACCACTTTTGTTCTACTTGCGACCACCTAATATCAACAGGTTAAAATAAATACAACAAAACACATTCAATGTTTGGTGTATCTATATCTGATGAGTCCAAATTCAGTAAATAACCATTACAGTCTACAGAACTAATCCAAACATCAACAGCATCAAATGCTTCTTGGATGAAATTTCAAGGTTTTTGGTGTATTGAAATTTTAAAAACGAGCCTTTAAATTGAATTCAAAGAAATAAGATTCGATTTGGGATAAAAACTATGTAATATCAAAGGTTTTAGGCTCATTCAAAGAAGAATCTCACTTTCAGTTAGGCTGATATTATAGCTTTACAGCATCAACTTATTAACAGCCGTGTTTGAGAGAGTAAGAGAGCTGTGGTTTGTTGATATATCGGAGCAGCTCGAATCTAAGAAATATACCATCGAGTTATAGAATCATATAAATAAAAATGAGGCCATTTGATAGTGGACATGAGGATTTAGTTCATGATGTCGCATATGATTTTTATGGAAGACATCTGGCAACTTGCTCTTCAGATCAACATGTTAAAGTGTTCAGACTCGATAAGGACACCAACGATTGGATATTGAGTGATTCATGGAAAGCACACGATAGTAGTATTGTATCTGTTGATTGGGCTAATCCTGAATTTGGCCGATTGATTGTTACTGCATCTTATGATAAAACTATTAAGGTTTGGGAAGAAGACCCAGATCAAGAGGAATGTTCAGGTCGTCGTTGGACGAGATTATGTACATTGAACGATTCTAAAGGTTCTATCTATAGTGTTAAATTTGCACCATCACATTTAGGCTTGAGATTGGCAAGTATTGGCAATGATGGGATATTAAGAATTTACGACTCTTTGGAACCCGCCGATTTGAGATCATGGAGTCTAACCACAACCGTTAAAGTATTGAGTGTTCCACCAGCAAGTCATTTACAAAGTGATTTCTGCTTGTCATGGTGCCCATCCAAATTTCAAGATGAAAGAATCGCAGTATGTGTACTTGATCAAGCACTAGTTTATCAAAGAAACCCTGCCGATAATAAATTCCAAGTGGTCGGCAAACTTGCTGGTCATGGAGGATTAATTCGTAGCATAAGTTGGGCGCCATCAATCGGACGGGACTATCAATTGATTGCAACTGGTTGTAAAGATGGCAAAGTCCGTATATTTAAGGTCACAGAGTCAGATATACACGGTTCTAACAGCTCGAATTCCGCCCCAGATTATTTTCCAAAAGAAGACACGCCACTTTCGAACAAATCAGAATCTGTAGCCACTAAGGCAACCAACTCATCAGCCGGTCTCACTTCATCAGCTCCGCCAACTGCAGCGTTGGTTTCCCCATCATTAAAGACACCAATACCGTTGAAGATAGAACTATTGAGTGAGCATGAAGACCATAACGGCGAAGAAGTTTGGTCAGTATCTTGGAATTTAACAGGTACCATTTTGAGCAGCGCAGGTGGTGATGGGAAAGTTCGACTATGGAAGTCCACATATTCGAATGAATTCAGGTGCATGAGCATAATTTCAGCCCAACAATAAGTAATATATATACAAATTTCAATAAAACAACTAAGTAAACTAAGATAAAAGAGAAATTCCACCAACCAAGACACAATCAATACTTCAGTATTCGACCAGCTTTTGATGGTACTTCCATTTTCATTAGCATTGTGTTTCCCCAGCTCAATGAGCTTGCTTTAGTTCCAATCAAAGAGGATCCCGACACTCAACCTGCACCGACCTGTTCAAGAGGGTCGACTGTTCTCACCAAAACCATGTACCAGAACCATTACTGGCTCATATATCTGTGTTCAGAACCCTTCCGTTCTCCACAATCAATGTTTCCCCACTCAGGCATCCACACAGCATGTTGAAACTTCATCAACTTTAGTACTCGAAAGATTCGGACTTTGAAATTCCTCCAATGAATTAACAAGTGTCCAATCGGAAATTCCGACTGAAATGAGTAATCGGTATTAACATCGATGATGTTGCCATATAAGAGACACGGTGCTCTGTAAAGACTGTTTATCCAGGTTTCGTTGTATTCAGATCTGCATAGACGACCTACAGCTAGGATTTCTGCTTACTACAACTAGAATTTTGCGAAGATTGGTTGTTGATAGTAAGACCTTTCTAACTGAGCTCGAAAGTTGAGATTCGAGTAAGACAAGTGAACATACACATATATAATAAGTGACTTCAATTGGTGCCAAACTATGACGGTTAGTCCTCCTGATACAGTAGTTGACTTTTACGATTTGAAGCCATTGGATTCTGACGGTAACGTGTTTGACTTTGGCCAATTGAAAGGTAAAGTGGTCTTGATCGTGAATGTTGCTTCTCATTGTGGGTTCACTCCCCAATATAAGGATTTGGAACATCTGTATAAGAAATTCAAAGATTATGGGAAAGGGTTGGTGATACTTGGGTTCCCATGCAATCAGTTTGGTCATCAAGAACCTGGTACAATATTTGAGATCACTAAGTTTTGTACCATGAATTTTGGAATTACTTTCCAGATTATGGATAAAATAAACGTGAATGGTGTACATGCTGACCCAGTATACGCACATTTGAAGACTAAAATGCCAGACACTTCAGGTTTCAAAGGCATCAAATGGAACTTTGAAAAGTTTTTGATCAATACCAACGGGGAAGTTCAACGTCGATATTCAGCACTAGTATCGCCATTAGATATTGAGCCTGACATACTTAAGTTAATCAATGAATGAACATTCACTTATCAGTCAATATGCTCAGAAAGTTGAAATTGAAACGCAAGACCATCTTCTTTCATTTTTGGCACATTTAAAATATTCTTAACCAATCTGCATGTAAAAAAAACACATTTATACATAAAGTAGCCTATATATAAGTATTAATGTCATGTCATTATATTTACGTGAATGTTTTAGCCTTAAGTAGCTTGCAATTTATTTGCTTGTTAATAACTTTCTCAAAACGATTCCTATAAGAGTACACATCCAACGGTGTGAAACTTTTGAACCCAAAAAGAAGTAATAATTCACTTTTTTGAATGGCTTTTGGTTGAAAGAAATAAAGAATATGTATAAAGTTATTGATAAATACAAACATTGCTAACAGCATTATTTATTGAGGAATTAGAAACAAGAGTCTGTGCAGTTATCAAACTTTGGTATTAATTGGTGGTGTAAACATTGCAGCTTGTAACATCGAAGAGCTAAAATGACTGATTACGTTAGAGACAATTTGCTTAATATCTCCTATGAGTTGGAACAACGAATGGAGTCAAAAGAGGACCAATTCCTTTTGTTTCTGTTAAATGCTAAGCAAGACAAGAATATTAGTTGTTTGAGGAGCTCAAGATTGAGACAGGACAACGTTAAGGACCCATTAACACTGAAAGCTTGGCAAGAAAATTTTAGTGAAGTTGAATATTCTTCAAAATCAAATAAATATAAATATGTTAAGAAGATGGAGAGAGAATACAAAAGTTTGCAAGAGGTGATGAAAAGACGTCGATTGACTGTTGATTTTGATTCGAATGAAGCATCCGATATAGCAAAAAATGCTAACGATGAGGAATTGATACAAACGATAGATGATGTGGACACTTTATCAGATGGTATTTCTAGTGGCTCCAACAAACAAGATGAGGGTTTGATGCAGCTAAGAAAAAGATTATTGGGTGGATTATATGATAATGACAATATCAATACTATTGCTAACAACAATAAAACAGTTGAGAGTCAAATCGAAGAAAACGAAGGGATTCAAAATGGCTTGTTAGAAGACATGACAAAATTGGTTTCCAGTTTGAAAGAAGGTGCAACTGCTTTCCAGAATGCTCTTGATGAGGATAAGAATGTATTAGGAGCTGCAGAAGTCGGTGTTCAAGTAGCATCTAAAAGTTTAACTATTGTGAGTGGTAAACTTAAAACGTATGATAAAAAGAAACTGAGTTATCTATTTTATATATTTACTGCGATATTTATGATTTTAGGGCTACTCATAACTTTTATTATAATTAAATTATTTCCAGCATTGTAGTATGAGTGTGTTTACTTTGACTAGAGCATCTCTAAATAACATTATCATTACAAAAAAATTAGGAATGTGCTGTTAGATATTTATTTGTATTATTTGGCTCGATATCTAAGTTTATATAGTACATAACATTTGATTTGAATAACCTTTGATCTAATTGATATCAATCATAATATCATCGTTGACTGGCTCTGTAACAAATTCTCTTGAGTTACCAGCTAAGAGCTCTCTTCTAATTTCTGGTCCTATATCTTTATGACCTCTTTGGCGAATAGTTTCTATTAAAAAGTCTCTTTGATCTTCAGTGATATCATTTTTATAACGTTGAGCAAATAATAAAAAGGCCTTGTGCCATACTACAGGTAAGGTTCTTGTGGCATCATCTCCATTACTACCATCGTCCAGTATTCTAAATCTCATGAAATAGTAAACACATTCATCAACAGTTTGATAAGGTAATGCATATTTTTTCTCTAGTAAAACTTTGATGAAAACTGTGGTAGCTGGTGAAAAAGGTAATTTGAGTAGATAACTTAATGCAGCAGATGAATGCAAAGCAGGAATGGAAATTTTAGCTAAGACACTACCAGCGATAGTAGCCTCACGGATATTACAACCACCTTCGACTAATGGAAATAAGAAACCTTTAAAAAATGCACTTGGTTTGTATAATGACTTCTTAATAGCACGGTAAACGTGATAATTTAAAGTATGGTCTTCAGATTCTTCAATGTTGTTACGAAATCTTTCTAGCAAAATAATATTTATAAACTTTTGAGCTTCCTTAGCTTGCATATTCGATACGAATAGTTTAGTAGCTTCATAGACAACATGAGGTGACCATTCGTCGGGATTTGTGACATACAATACATCTTGCCAATTTTTTAGTGATGGAATTACTTTGAATAATTTTGGCAATTTACCATGGGTCCATGTTCTTAGAATAGATCCAATGGTAGTGTAGGCTCTAATGACTTTTTCTGGTAACGCAACACCTTCACCGGACCTTAAACCAGATATATTTCTGTTTTCATAGTCATCGTCATCATTGTTGTCATTTTGTAATTCCATTTGCTCTTCTTTTTGTCTGATAGAAGCCATGATCTTATCGGCTAAATTATATGCACCACCTTCTGAGGTATAATCTTCGGATCTTTTGAAATATTGATCAAACATAGCTGCATCTTCTTCATCAATCTCAATCAATTCTTCTTCTTCAACTTCTTCACCATTTTCATTATAATCCTCTGGTTCGAAATCAGAAATATTGTCATTGTTGTAATCATCGTCATCGTCTTCATCGTCTTCTTGATTGTAATCTATCTGCCTAAATTTTGCTTTTTCGTTGGCAGCCGTTTGTGCAGCAGCACCATCTTCTTCTTCGATTTCATCTTGTTGTTCTTTGGCTAATTGTAAAATTTTTCTTGAAGCCTTAGCATCGATAAAACCTTCTCCATCTTCATTATCACTGTCTTCTCCGTCTCTTCCTTTTCTGCCTTTGACTTTTTTCTTTTGACGAGTGTTTAAGACACCTTGAGCAGAATCAATATCTTTCAACAATGGATCATGTCTCTGCTTACCAGCTCTAGAAGATGTAGCTCTACCCATGTTTCTTGAACTTGAAGATTTCTTTGAACTTGAATTGCGGTAACCTGTATATCGATAAAGTGACCCCCAAATCTAACTAAAACTCGATAAGAACAACTATATGTACAAAACAATCTTAAGTACTATTGATAGACTGGTGTGATCTATACAATGTCATGAAATGATCATTGTCTAATGCTCATAATCTAACAGAATTTGTGTGTTTCAAAAATTTTTTGCAAAATTCAAAGCTCATCGCTTAAAAATTTTTCAGTTGAAAAGTTTCAAAGTGTCTCAAAATGATGAGTTCTATAAGGTCAAAAGGTCAATGAAGTTGTAAGTTTACAGTTATATAAGGTTGTTAAGGTTTATTTTAATGCATTAAAGTTACTTTTTCTATTTATAGTTGTAATTGCTGTATGTATATATCTATAGATAATATATTTTTTATGGAGGATAGTGATATGAGAGCTTGTGATGATTGTAATCCAAGGGAATCTGGTCTGACAGAATCATTCCCACCAGCTAACTAATCCCATACCATCTGTTTGACAACTGCCTAATATGGCGTATGCAGGTGATTTTTCTTCTTGAGGCTCTCCTTCTTCTTTTGCTTTTTCTTCGAGATCTTTTTCTTTAGGTGATTTCGGTTTGACGTCAATAAATATCTCTTGTTCTACTCTGAATCTTATCTTTTCGTTGATATCAAAATATAGTTCTGTGTCTTCATCCATTGGCCACACCCAGGCATTTTCTTTAACTGAAAAATGACAACCTTCAAACAACATATTTTTAGGAATAAATATATCTTCAAACATGCCTGATAGTGATACCTTGATACCATCAACTGTACACTTCGTGATCCAACCAGTGATGATTTCACCAATGAAAGGTTTGAAAACTAATGCTCTAAACTTGACATTGATGTATGAAGAACCATCGCCTGGTTTCAATTGACCTTCGTCTACCTCTAACAGATCATAGATTGTGATACATAATCCTACATGGGGAATTATCTTGTTTGCATATTTATTATTCAATTGATGAAGGATGGCAGTCGCACTGTCTTTATGGAACTGATCTGGTGGAACTCTCACCAAATCAGTCAACAGGGTTAAAATAAACATTCTCTTACAACAGACAAAAAATAATTTTTGCAAACTCACAGTGAAATTCTTCCTAAATATGGTAAATCAGAACGCTGGATCAAACACTTTTTTGATAGATTTCTCTTGTAATCAAACTATAAAACAATTCTGGTGGTCTTTTCACTCCATTGAGTCAACTTCAACCTTTAAATTCCTCAAATTGAATCAAAAATATGTTACCATTTATTGGTTTTTTTGTGTGTTTTTGTCAAAATTCTGCTGTTTTTGAAAAATGCGAATGAAAAATTTTTGAAAGTTGAGATGAGATGAGATGAGATGACCACTTTAACAACAAATTTAATGTAGTTTATTTGAACCAAGACATCAAGAAACCTGAATAGTAGCTTTAATATTTGAACAGGTAGTCGTTATTAAGTGCATAGTCTTTATTTATGTTGTTTGTTGTCTTTTCAGTGGATTAGAATAAAAAGTGAATAAGTTTTGTAGAAAAAATGTCTAAAAAATTCGATAAGAAGAGCTCTCAAAAATATGTGGTTGTCCATAGACCTCATGACGATCCACATTTTTATGATGAGGATGCTAGTGAGCATATCTTGATGCCTGTCACAAATCCAAATGAAGCACACAAGAGGGGTAAGAATGTCAATGTGTCTAAATTGCCAAGTTTGATGGATGCACCAAAAAGAAAAACAGGTGCTATAAATGATCATGTTGGTGAAGCTGCTCTATACGGTATCAATTTTGATGATTCTAAATACGATTACACGCAGCATTTAAAACCAATAGGTTTGGATCCTTCCAACTCTGTTTTTATTCCATCCAAGGATGATGCAAAGGAAAAAGTAAAGAAAAATATTGAAGATTTATTTGTTGAACCAACCTATAGAAGTGATGCAGATACCAAACAAGCACCAGCTTCTGTGGCTGTTTTCCAAAGAGGTGTGGCAACACAGGAATACTTGAAGCATCAACAAAATGTAGCTGATGAAATTAGTGGGTTCAGACCAGAATTAGATCCTTCCTTAAGAGAAATTTTAGAAGCATTGGATGATGAAGCTTATGTGATAAACGATAAAGTTGATGTTACAGAAGATATGAAGAAGAAAGGTGAAGCTGCAAAGAAATTGGAAGAAGAGCTGGCACGTGAAGATGATGATGAATTTTTTGCTGAACTTTTAGCAGGTGGTGAAGTACAAGATGATGAGGAAGTCGATGAGTGGGATATTGATAACGAAATAGATGCATACCAAAATGACACATACAAAGATGAAATGCTAAAGATAGACAACATCGAAAACTTGGAAGATTTACAAGATATTGATTATGGAGCAGATGTGATGAGATATCAAAAGGAAAGGAAAAAGCTTGCTGATTTATCAGGTGACGAATTCTCTCAAGATGATTTAGAAAGTATAGAACCATTCGAAGATGATGGAAACGAAGACGGTGAAGATGATATCGTTGGTGAGTTGCCTGATTTTTCAAACAAGAAAAAGGCATCAGGCAGTAAGAAGAGGAAAGATCGTCATAAGAAAGGTGCCATGTCCGATATTTCTGGCTTCTCAATGAGTTCTAGTGCTATTGCACGTACTGAAGTAATGACGGTGCTAGATGATAAGTACGATAACATCATCAATGGATATGAAAACTATGAAGAGGAACAAGAAATAGATGAAGAAGAAACATATGAACCATTCAAAATGGAGAATGAACGTGGTGATTTTGAAGCAATGCTGGATGATTTCTTGGACAATTATGAATTAGACACAAGTGGACGTAACCTAGTGAAAAAGAGTGCTGAAAGAGATCATTTAAAACAAGTAGCCGATGAAGTCAGTAAAGGTAAATTGTCATTAAGAAGAAATCGTCAAAGAAAGGATCAAGACCAGAAACCAAATAGTCTAGCAAGCTTGACAAGCAGTCTAAACGGATTGCAGTTATGAGAGCTTCTGAAATCGACCACAAGGTAGAAATAAACATACAAATATATACAAATATATATATACAATCACAAACATATACAAATAATCACAAATATACCCAGATTAGCCTCGCCATTATATAGCTGTCGTTCAATAATCCATGACCTTCTCATTATGCTCTTAAAATTGTGTCTTTCCTCAGTGACATGGTACAAAAGCCCACTCGCGTTGGGTGGTGTGAGGCTTAATTCCTTAATTTGAACTCAGTTTATTCAAAGTTACAAGAAAGGGTTGAGATGTTCATCAATATTTAAAGATTGTGTAGTGGGTTCTGTAAGCAGTGGCTCAGAAGTTGTGAAGTCAAGCAGTGCACAAGAAATAGTCGAGAAATTAAAAGAAGTAACTAAGTTTTTGATACTTTTTATTTACACTGCAAAAGAAATAAGGAATTTCATAATTCAGATTAAATATATTAATAATGTCTGGAGATTTGGAACAATTGAAGAAAGAAGTCAAAAAATTAAATGAGATTGTCAAAAGGCAAAGTCTTTTGATTTCTAAAACTGGTCAAAATGTTCTGGAGATGCAAGTTTCAAAACAGAAACTCGACGTATCTAAATTTGGTTCAAAAGGGTCGAGATCATTTGCTGAAACTGATTTGGCCACAAATGAAGATTTGATTCAGTTGGTTGGTGAATTGCAAGGTCAATTAGACAATATGGAAGATAGATCTATTAGAAGAATAATCAATTCAACAAAAACTGATCCTACAGATGTAATCGCCCCTATTCCAAATGCTGATTCTGATATTTTAGATGCAAAAGATGGATTATATCCAAACACTGTGAAGGAATTTGATGATTTAACAGATTTGAAACTGTTCAAGATTGCCAAATTTTATGAATTGATCCCACCTTCTGCGAAAGAAGAAGAAGAGTTTGAAAAGTATTTAGACGGTAAGCTGGAAAATTTTCATATCAATGATATACCAGAAGCTGAATTGAAAAAACAATTAGAAACGTACAAAAAGGATCAATTAGATGACATCTTCAATGATTTAGCAAGATATTTAGGTTTGCGTTCAAGAAGAGGCGATGAAACTTGGTGATTCGTCACTGTGTTTGCTCAACCCAGATAAAAATCTAATACTGTTTCTATTCTTATTTAAATATCCAATTTTATTATACATTTATTCTTATGATTAATACAAATTTCTATATATATTAATATGAAGGTTATACTGATTTCAATATTTTGGAAACTATATGCAGAAGATTTTTTTAAATCAGTTGATTGTAATTTTGCTCTTCCATTTGACTTGGTTCTTTGAATCTTTACTTTCTTGACCTTTTGAATGATGAACCATCTCCATTGTTGTTATTTTCATATGAACGTTTATTGAAGTTTCCTCTGTTTCTATCATTGAATTTGTTTTCCCTTGACTTTGGTTGTAAAGGTTTGGCGTTAGGAAATAGCTCTGCTTCTTGTTCTCTAAGTAGTCCTTTCCAATCATATCTTCTTCTAACAAACAATTCTAAATTCCAATTCTTCCATACTTGTCTGCCGTAAGTACTGTTTTTAACTTTGTCTGATTCTGCTACTAATGCATTGGCAATACGTTCTTTATATAATGTTAATTTTGCAGTGAATTCCCAAAGTTTATCAACAATGTGTGAACCGTATGCATTACAAGACATATTTACAACATCTTTACACAAAACGTTCAACAAAAGTTTTCTTTGAATAGTCTCAACTTTGACTGTAATCAATACCGATTCAACAACATGTGAAAATACACCGTGATAACACATTTGTAATAATCTCTCTTCTGGTAATTTTAATAAACTCTCTATTGTTATTTCCAAAAATTTGTCATCATATGTTATAAGTTCTTCTAAAAACAATGATCTTCTTCTTTCTTCTGCTGTTGGCCAATCGTCCTTTGTGTTTCCTAATGTAGATGAACTTAGTAACAGGCAACTTTCTAAGATATTTCTGTTTTCTGATTCCTTAGAATAATATTTCTTTACTAATTGCTCGATAATTTCTGCTTTCAAATAATGTCCATTTGTATTACTTGCGTCAATTATTGCCTTACCAAAATCCATGTTAGAATTTAAGAGCATGCTTAAGTCTGGAACAATTGTGTCCAAAATTTCTTTAACCTCCTTAGATTTCAAATGTTTTAAAAGAGCTTGAACAACAAAAGCCCCAGTAGTATCTCTTTTGGCTAGCTTGCTAATACGTTCTTTGATGTAGATGTTATAAAGTCTTTCAACATACTTGGTTCTAGCAAACCCAATTACTGTTTGAAAGAAATGAGAACCAACTGCATCAGAGAGTAAATATTCAATAAAAGATTCTTCTTTTGGATCAGGTTGATCATCAGTATTAAAAATTAATCTCCAAAAGGAACGATCCCTATCGAAAATACCTTCCACTTGAATTAATAATTGTATAACTGGAGACGCAACTTTATCAATACATAACTCCCTGAAAGAAGTTCTGGCTGATTGGGTGATTTCTTTACGGTTTGGTGCATTGTTGGTATAGTCCTTGTATAGTGATGATAAAATTTGACCCAATTCAGCCTTGAATGAACCAGG
Source organism: Tetrapisispora arboricola (assembly GCA_030557565.1). Classification (NCBI taxonomy): domain Eukaryota; kingdom Fungi; phylum Ascomycota; class Saccharomycetes; order Saccharomycetales; family Saccharomycetaceae; genus Tetrapisispora; species Tetrapisispora arboricola. Next base: position 34,907 of record JAKTPK010000192.1, on the reverse strand, counting down.
TGTTTGGTAAACTTTATTGAAGTCTTCATTATCTTTGATATCAATCATTTTACGAGCAATTTTTGACCTTTTTGAACGTAAAGTTGAATTATTCTTTGTTGAGCCAGGTAAGGTTTTAGAAGATAATATCAATAAAAGTAATCTAACGGAATGGGAAGCATATTGATTACGGATCATTTCTTTAAAATGAGGCTTCAATTCATTTAACATAAATAAAAACATATTTTCCATTGAACCATACTCTTCAGTTGCTTCTTGATTATCATCAAAGCTTGGGGTTAACAATTCTTTTTCCACCAAGGCTGCACTTCTAACAAACAATGTCTCTAAAACATGGGAGGCATATTTATGACAAGATAAGTTGTAGAAATATCCATTGAAAGCTTTGAAAATACCTTTTAGTTGAACATCGTCACATTCTAGAATAACTCTTTCCATTAATTTAGAACAAATTTGAGATGTAACCAATTTCAACTCTTTACCTTTAGCTTCTTGTAGTACATTCGACACCATATGAAATTTCTCATCAGGGGATTCGAAAGCATCTAAAGCTAAAGTCGATTCGATCTGTTTAAAATATTCCAACTCTTCTCTATCCAATACACCAAAAAACATTTGAGGATCAGAAGCATTGGCAGAGGGAATCTTCTCTTTCTGATCTTCACCACCGTATCTCTCACTTTCATTTCTTTCGCGTGTGTCTTCAACTGAAGGATCGAATTGATCTTTTTGTTGCTGCTTCAGCAACTTTCTACCTCTAGGTTTAGCCATCTTGAATATTTATCTTCAATTGGGAACTTTAACACAAACTATAAATTGGTTTGTCTCTAATTTTTTCGACCAGTATTTTCAAGAACCTGGGAAACCAATATATAACAACCTTCTTGTTAATTTATACCACAAAGTCGAATGTTTCTTGACAAATCTAGCTAAGAAAGCATCAAATGGTCATCAAATGGTCATCTCATCTCATCTCATCTCATCTCATC